>JABFDZ020000084.1:1805313-1831578 GCA_019775955.2 Pollimyrus isidori
TCCCCTGGGCTTTTTTTTTACCCTGTCCCCCCCCCCCCCCTCTCTTTTCATCACCAGGCCAGCTGCACAGTAGGCCACCTCCTTCAACACTTCAAGTTGAGAAGCGGGGAACAGTCAGGGAAAACACAGAAAGCTGTCTCAGAACACACAGAGCAGGCTCAGGACACACAGAACAGGCTCAGGACACACAGAGCAGGCTCAGGACAAACATAAAGCAGGCTCAGTACAAACATAAAGCAGGCTCAGGACACAGAAAGCAGGCTCAGGAGACACAGAGCAGGCTCAGGACACACAGAACAGGCTCAGTACAAACAGAGCAGGCTGAGGACACACAGAGCAGGCTCAGGACACAGAAAGCAGGCTCAGAACACACAGAGCAGGCTCAGCCCTACATACCTGCATCAGTAACAGAGTGAGGAACCGCAGTACGAACACATTAACCTGGCCGCTATCCTACAACCTCAAACACCCAACATGAGAAGCCTTGTGATTTCTCAGAATTGCCAGATAAGGATACCGTCTGTCGTATACATTCCCCTGATCTGGAAATGTCTAATCCAATCACAATGACTGATGAATGGTAATCACATTATTCAATGTGATGGCCGTTTAATGAAAGCTTATGGAACAGGTCGGTTGTTATAATCTATTTGAATGTAAACCTTGATTTAGAGATGTTAGTAGTCGTTTTATGGGGAAAGCATAACATAAATTACACAAAAAACAAGCCTACAGTAGATTCAGTTAAATATGAAACTGCAGTTTTAGAGATTATTGCAAAACATCCCTGAGCTCAGTTATTCAGAGAGTAGTTCTAACTGCAAAACTAGGCCTCACCAAATGGCTTATCAACATGGCATCTAAAAGCTTTCTTTTGCATTCACAATTGTGTTGGTCTATAAATTTGCTGCTTAATACATACATGTCACGGCTGCAAGGAAAAGCCAGTTGGAACTTGCATGATAATCTTTGTTCATTTTAAAAATGTATCCCACCTCAAAAAAAAGAGTCAAATGAAATGAGGGCTTACTTGGTGCTTGAAGGTAAATGCATGAAAGAAAAGCGAATTAAAAACTTTTGATATTAAAACATCACTAGAACAGGCCTCTCTATCATCAGATTCCTTGGTGGAATTTTCTGTAGGAGTTCAAGAGGTTGTCATGTTCCGCGCGAAACCAGCATGGCACAAGTACTGAGGAAATAAGCCACCGTCTCTCAGGACTTTGGAGGCATCTGTCGTCACCAGACCACTTTGACAAGATCTCAACTCTCGCAGCTCTTTGACATGTTTTGGCCTTGGCCTTATCTCTCGACGGGCCTCGAGTTCAGTCATGCGCACCGTGATCCCATGAACTGTCGACAACACCAGCCTGGAGACACCCAGAGCCCCAGCTCTGGTCATGCGTGATGCACCATGAAGAATGCCTCTGACATGTGACATGACTCACATAGATCTTGTCCTGCTGGTAGCGGAGGTACAGGTTGTGCATGATGGCGCCGTCGTGGAGATCTCCCAGTCCTGCCATGTCCTCAACCCCACTGATGCTGCTTGGATGCATGGTGTGCACCTTCTGCCTGGTTAGGGCACTCTGCTTGTAGGTGTACACCTGGTGTGGAGAAGAGTGAGCCATGAGTACAATGCGGGTACCTGCCAGTAAACACTCTGTATACACTTGGATGCACAATGCACATATCCACAGATCGTTCTGGAAACCTCACAGCTGATTTGCAACGATGAACTTGGCCATTGAGATGGTACACAGAACTTTAAGGCAAAATATTATGACAAGCAGGATCATGAAGACGGCTTTAAAATAGTCTAAAAACAAAATGATAAAACCATGTAAAACCATGTTAAGCAAGTAATAAACAATCTATCCAGGGGGAAGAAGCATAGACTCCATGGTTTTAGCTGCAGTAGGACAGGAATGGTTGTGCAAAAGGGTAAACAGTTTTCTCTGGCCTGGAATGTGTTGTACCTGGAGGACAGGGCCTGGGTGTGAGGCCCCAATTAGAATGTTTAACTGGGAAACTGGGTGAAGGCAGGATGCTGTAAACACAGTAAAATGGTCTGTCGGGGGTTTAAATGACTCACCTGGGGGAGGCTGGAAAATCTGTCTGCCGTTTGTGAGAAGTTGTGATAACCGAATGTCATTTGCAGAAAAAGGCAGATTCGTAGACACGAGAGAAGGCGCGGGGGAATGGTGTACAGTATCTGGGAAACCCTGAGAAATCTCTTTAAAACGGCACGATGTCAATCCAATTTTAACAGTGATAACTGTCATAAGCTTTTTTTTGTCTCTAACTGAAAGGCTTTGTTTTGATTTTTTGGATTAATTCACCCACCTCGAGTGAAGACTATTTTGTCCGAATGTTACCCGTCTGTCATGCTTTAACATTCTTGTTCCGAAATAAGCAAAATCGGCATGCTGATGGAGCTTTAAGTGTTTAGGGGACAGTGTTTTCCCTCCCCTGCTCATGTCGGGCCACCGCAGGCTGGTAATCAGTTTGGGCTGATCTGACTCAGGCCTAAACACAAGGTCAGCTGACGCGGCAGTTAAAGTCATCAGCTCCTGGGGCAAATTATTTTCAGCTGAAAAGCCCTTAGTGTGTTGTGTTACTCTGAATGCAGCGCAAAACACAAAGAACACATCCCTCTGTGTGCTTATCCTGTATAGGGTGACAGTGAACCTGAAACCTATCGTAGGAAGGTATAGGATTTTCCGGGCAGGAGGGAAGTCCAGGGTAAACACGCACACACATTCTGGGCAATCCAGAGACACTAGAAAAATTCTACATTAAAGTCCTGGAACAATTTGAATTGGCCACTTATATCCCATTTTCCCTTAAAAACCTTTTAAAAGCACGAGGTTGTACCAACTGGGGAGCTAGAGTGGGGGGAGAAGCCAGCCATCTGAGCACAGATCACTACCGTAGGACTGTTAGTGTCGCTCCAGAACAGCCCTGGACATCAGAATGAGCTGGTCCATCACATCCGAGCAGCTATATTTGACTGTAAAAGCAAGAGGCAGAGGAGATGCGGCAAATCCTGGTGCTGCAGGGCCGTCTGGTAGGAGATCCGCCACTCATGGCACAGAACTGGCACGGTGGTGAGCGGATCGTGTGTCATGAAAGATGAATTACATGCCAGTCCCCCCCCAAAAAAAACACACACACCAGCACGCCTGGGGAAAAACAGTGCGTGTGCGTGTGCGTGTTTGGAACGAGGCCGTGACACGGCCCATGGCCTCCTCAGTCGGAATGCAGCCTGATGGGAAATGGATGATCTCGTGGATCGTCTCCACACCCCAACCCCACCCCTATCCTCTGGCAGCGACTCAGAGGCCTTATGCAGCCCACTGACATCCAAGGGGCCCTCGGTATGAGCCACAACAAAGGAACGCTACCAGGGATCTACAGCGTGACACCACCCACTATCCCGGCAGACCCATACTGGTGGGTCAGATTGTGGCGATTCCCCCAGCACACATGCCCACGTCAGTCTGAGCGCAGTGAGCACTCAAGCTAAGCTAACGCCTCCCATCCTGATATCTGCCAGACCGCGAACAGCCTCTCTATCTGAACACCGAGGCCACGATGCCTCCCCCTTGTAGTCTGCCTGACTCCATCATAACACTACTGTATATTAGAGCACTTTTTTTTTTTATTCATCCAGCAGACTTTTATCAGAAGCGACATAAATGTCTGACAATGCAGGGTCAAACAGTCCCTGGTGAATTCATTCTGCCGACCCTGGGATGTGAACCGGTGACCTTCTGATGACGGACACAGCCTCCAAACTCGCCGAGCTGCACACTCACTGGAACATTATCTGCCCTTCGTTTACTGTTGAACCTTCAATTCCATCCCGGAGGTCCACCATTACCCAGCATGCAATCGCAAATGAGCCCCAGCGTTCCGTCTTTGGGTAGAACATTTGAAAGATCCAGTCCCAAATTACACAGATCCTGCCCTAGAGGGTTGCTGGTAGAGTCATTCTAAGCTGAGGTGATTCAGTTATGGTCAATGGGTCAGTCGCCTCTGTCTTCACACAGGACACTAAAGGGGAAATCGCAGGTATATCATGACGATATGTTGCCCCCTTGGCTAGGGAGCTGATAAAAGGGCCTGGAACCCTGGAAAGAAAACCACCACTACTGGATATTTTTATATGCAGCCATAAAAACCATAAAACTGAATGAGTGAAATCATTGTTTTGATCTTCAGAAGACGCTATCGGTTGAATTCACAATGAAAACGCCTCATGCTGCCACATAATCCAAGAAAACCATGATTTTTTTGTTCAAGGTCAAAGTAACAGACCCTCAAAAACAAAACATATAATTACAAAAAAAATAAAAAAATAAAATGATTCTTTCCGATTGTTTTCCTAGGCTGACATTTACACTGGTTTTCTTCAGGAGCAGAAGATGTTCGCAATCCAAGAAGAGGGACGCTGGATCCTGGAAAGAACCACAAAGTGCCACGTGGCCTCAGCGAGAGAGAGACCGGAATGAGCGGACAGAATCGTCACACGTAGCTACCGCCGAAAGGCAGCCGCCATTGGGCTATTTGAAACGTCTGATGAGGGGGTCCTTTGTTAAAAAGCATTCCTTATGAATGCAATGGGGGGGGGGGGGTGTTTAATAATCTCAATCGGCAAGAAACCCCCTCCCCAACAATAAATCGGCAGACACAAGGATCCTTGGGACGCTTCCAGGGCAGACCCCATAAAGGCTGGCTCTGTGACGTATGTCACTGTTCTGCATCATCCCTCAGAGACCCCCTTTGTCATGGGGGGTCTCATTCCCAACATTCCTGCAGAACAATATGGCTGGGACCATCTCTCCAAGGACCGTGGACATGCCGCTGTCCCCGGCGATGTCCCATGGGGGCGATGACCCAGGCACGACACGCCAACCACACTCTGTTTACAGGCAACAGGTCCCTGGGCGGCCCCCCAACACCCCGGAGACACTTTCGCTGGATAACAACACACAGCGGGCTCCAGGTCCCTACACTCTCACACCCCCACCGAGCTGATCTTTCACAAAACTACTTTTAG
Source organism: Pollimyrus isidori (assembly GCA_019775955.2). NCBI lineage: Eukaryota > Metazoa > Chordata > Actinopteri > Osteoglossiformes > Mormyridae > Pollimyrus > Pollimyrus isidori. Next base: position 1,810,379 of record JABFDZ020000084.1, read on the forward strand.
TCGGCACCAGTCGGCCCAGACTGGACAGGAACCTGACTGAGCAGGCCCCCTTCGCAGTGGCCCGGACAAACGTAGCTGTGCATCCCGGTGAATAATGTATATAAGCATGGCGGTGGGGTGACATATCCATCCTACCCTCACTTTCCTTTTTGCGAAACAGAAAACATGCGGGACAAGAAGGGCTCCTCTCAGAGACCCGCGACCTCTGAAAACTAATCTGGAAATCATACTTCGCACAACAAGCCAAGCCTGATCCTCAGGCAGAAACGTCTATCCGCTTCACTGAAACTCGGCTTCAACCAAACTATTGTACTCTTCTTCTCAAAAGGCCGTTTTCCAGTCCGGTCCTCTGGGACCCGCAGACAGTCCAAGATTTTGCTCTTACCGGGAGCTGGTGGGGAGCAAAAATGTGGACTGTCTGTGGGTCCCCAAGGACCAGGTTGGGAGACATTGGCATAAATAATTCCTACTTTAATACCACACCGTGATTTGATTACATATTAAAAAATGGGAAGAGTATACAAGTAAAACAGGCACCAAATACAGCCAAAACTAACAAAAACGATCAGTACAGGGTTTGTTATGTACTCATAAGTCAATGCATTTTTCATAACATTCTGATATATTTCTGAATATAATCCAGTAATGACATGCGGACTCTTTAGTGGAACTAAATCCAGTACTACACAGAAACAGAACCGGCGGTCCCTGTTCCCATTCTTTGGGTACGATGCCATCTCCTCCAGGAAGTCCTGACCGGCCGTTCCTCTGTTGGCGGGCTTGTTTGGGTGCACATTTCATACAGAAAACACAAAGTTTTCTGTGTTTAAAATTATTCTCTCTGCAGCAGATGCTTACGGTTTTATATGGTTACTGAACTGACTTGCAGTGGTTTGGCCAAAGAAACGTTGCTCTCGAGGTCGGTACACTTCCCCCATATGAATACAACACGGCAGCCAAGTGATGCTTACAATTCCAAAACTGGAGGCAAACTGTGGCCTAGGGTACGACAAAAATACAAACTGAAAAAATAAGCACAACACAAACGACTTGTTGGATATTCAATCTCCGCGTGACCCACTTTGGGGTTGTGACTTCATTCTTCTGGACCCCCTGGGTATGAAAAGGCACACTCTGGCTGGGCCAATGAAAACAGAATAAGAGCCCGGCCAATCACAAAGCAGCAGGAGGACCATTGACTTTTTGCGTGACAATCGGTCACCTATAGGAAAACCAGAATTTGGACAGTCTGAATGGGTCAATGCTTCTTGCTGGGGTAGAACCTTTGAGTTCTTTATGAAATAAATGATTGTCTGGGAGCTCAGACCATTGCTGTGTGCCATAAATAGACACTTTATGAGCACTGTATAAGGGCTCTAGTAGTGACCAATTTGAGCAAACTATTGAGTCAGGGACCTACAGTGTATGCTCCTCTCAGCTATGTCTTCCACCCTCTGTTGACTTTTGAATCCAGTATTAGGGCTGCTTAAAACCTACAGATTTGGCTCTTAACGCCCTGTGCCATGTGTTCCTGAAGCCATCTTTTCAAAAGCTTTCAAAAGCTCTGCAGCTGCCCGGTCTACACCCTCAAGGTACATTTCAGTGGGATGGATCAAAGTGGATCTGTCATCGCGTGAAGAATGGCGTTTTATAACTCGACACCGAGCAGCTCACGGGACAAAACGGCGATGCTTCTTCCGCTCATTCAGACTCGGCGTGGCACAACGGAACTCGGAAGGCACCTGGGGCAAGAGAAAATCAAAAGGCAGCCCTGCGCTAGATGCTCGAAACACTTTCGCCTCGGTTGCTCGCGTTAGAGCCCTTTGAGGTGGCATGGCTGGACAGCAGCGTCTAATTAGGCAAACCGGCTTCTGCCTTAAAATTTCAGACACTTTAGAGACGATGCAAGAGAGGACGGCGCAGCTGTGGTTAGCAAAAGCAAATGGAGTGACGACTGAGTCGTTTATGGAAGATAAGGGGGCTTCCTTATGGGGCGGAGTCAACAGCCCAGTTTTAAAGGGGGGCTTTTGCACATCCAGGATGGAATTAAACTTCAAACACAGCAGGCCTTCCCAAAGCTGTGGTCTTTAACAAGGAAACTGCTCTCTGTGCCCACAAGCGTCAGTAAACCCGCTGGCTGTGGTTTCACTTTAAATACTGGTTGCTTCGCATCTCAGAAAAGGATTCATCACTGTGACTTGATTACATACTGCACAAATGAGGAAAGCTAAGCTCGCAAACAGTTTGAGAACAAGGACAGGAGTGATAAGCCAGGAAAATCCGGCGCTAAATGCTAAACATTATGAGATAACTACAGGTCTGAGTGATAGCATCTTGCTTTTCATTTACCCGGAAACCACCCATAACAACTGATTAATTACTTGAAAACTTACATTGCCTAAATGTGGCTCAAACGTGGCTTTGAATACTCAAACGACATGTCCATAAGAACAGGGTCCTTCAACCTACTGAAACAGCATTTCTGACTCTGGAAAATCATTCACCTAATTTATATTTAAGTCATTTAATATTTTTTACACATATATGTTGAGAATTAATGTGGTCTTGTTTTTGCCTGAATTCTGGGAAAAAAGGAGGTATATTTTTTCTTCTTTTTATGACTGACGTTCTTTGAAAGGACTTAACTGAATGCCCAGCTACCATTTTTCCAGAAAGTTCCACCACGCCAGCTCCTCTCCTCTGCCAGTCTCTGAAGTGGGTTACCCTAACGAGTTTCCTGATTACCAAAATGATATCCGCTGAGATGCGACAGATATACAGACGAGACATAAATTCAGAGCCTGGCTGGACCAGGGATTTCAGCCCCAGACCAGACGCTGCCAGAGAATCTTTCTCTGAATGCCACACTTATGAGGGCGAGAGACAAGAAGGGGTCGACGTTGCGAAGGCCATAATTGCAAGGCTGGGTGGTTTGGGGGCGGCCTTGGGAGTGGCCGACCCCTCCACCACGTAGATGGCTCCAGTAAAAAAAAAAAGAGAAAAGCTTGAGGCGAATCCTGAATCACATTTTAATTCCGGAAAGTTTTAAAGCCATTTAACTGTTTACTAGCTTTCCACACGACTCCCACCCCAGAGAGCTTCCTTCACTTCTGGAGCAGTTTCAGTGACACTGACCCAAATAGCGCCCCCCGGTGACACCAAAATCATCATCATCACAAACACCTACCCAAAGAGCAGCTGTGCATTACTGAATTACATGTGCTCCCTCTTGGCATTGTCCCAGACGCCTTTTCTGCTTAACATCAATTCAGACCCCGTGGTCCCTCTGTTAGGGGTCTGAAACTGGATCAGGTCGGGGGGCTAAAAGACTCATCAGTCCCTCTGGTCCTCCGACACGCTGACCAAATGGCGAAGGACAGTCTCTGGCCCCCCAGTGAATACAAGCGTCCTGAAAGAGGCACACACACCCCGTACGGAGACCAGACTCTTGCAATGGGAACACAAAGCCTCACGGCATGCCGCTGCCAGGTGTTGCGCTCCTCCCCTTCCAGCCCCCCCACCCCCCATGTCCCCCCATGCCTCCATCTCCCCATTCACTTATACCTGACCCCCACACTCATCTGATTTCATGTCCTGAAAAGACAGCAATAGCCCTAACCCCATTTCCACTGGGGACAATGACCTGCTGGTCACAGCAAAGCCATGGAATCAGGAGGTGGGGGGGCAGCCACCGGGTCCAGGGTGGAGGCGAAGCTCACGGACACCCCCCTCACACAATTGCAGGCTCAGGGGATTGGGGGGGGGGGGGCAGAGCTCACGGATGCCCATGCACGGTGGCCATCTACCCGTCGCTGGGCTCCGAAGGGATTTTCCCAAGAGGCCTGCAGATGGAGGCTAATGCCAGGTTAATCCTGCACCCGCAGGCATGGCCAAGCTCTACGTCGCCGCCCTTCTGGCATAGCTCACCACGAGCCCCTAAGCACATACACCACATGAGGATTATCCCACCGAAACCCGACAGCCGTCCCCCCCGGGAGAAGCATTCAGGGGCACAGGAGCGGAAGCAGGATTTGAATCCCCAACCCTGGAGATCAGTGTCCCCCCCCCACTGAGCAGAGAGATTACATATAGGTGTTAACACCCTTCCAATCAAGATGCATCTCTGGGCCTGTACATTAGCTAGTTGGACCCTGATCCTGCCCCATTCAGCCCAAACATACGGTGAGCAGCTTCTTGTCTGTCTTCCACGCTACGCATTTGATTTAACTACAGAAATGCAAAAAAGCCACAAGAAAGTGACTCGCATTTTCTCCCTCCGCCGTTTTCATGAAATATTTGTTACTCCCCCCAAAAGAAATTTCACAACTCTTTCTCATCCAACCTCGCTGCTTCTTCCTCACGTGTCCGCCAATCATGCGGAAGGACGTCAACCTCAAGGCTGCAGATGGTTACGATGATAACAATTTATATTTCTGTTGCTATTTATGACTGTAAACAAACGTTTGCTTGCATGAAAACGCTCCTGCTCTCGCTCAGAAGTCCACAAAAGTGCTTAAAGGTTCTACCTTTTTTTATATGGCAATATTTTAATCATCCTTTTAAAAAGACGGCCCCCGGGGACCTATTCCGGCATATATTTTCAGCAGCTTACAGTGACTGAGTCTTCAGTGCCTTTATGTTAGCCGCTCTCAGCTTGACATGAACAGGCCGTCCATGTCCAGAGAAGCAATAAATCCACAAATTCATCGTTGAAATGTAAAGTCGTAACACATGAGCACTTCAGTGATCTGACGGCTCAGGCTGTCCCTTTTCCTGCCCTTTCGTCTACCACCGGGGGACAGAAGTATCTAGTGATAAGTCAAGGACACAACCTTCTCCCGGCAACAGTAACCATAGTGACCACGTCAGCCGCATTACCACAGACCAGGACCCGGTTCCCTACACCAGACTTTGTAAAAAAAAAAAAGGGAAACTGTAATTTAAATATATGTAATTTAAAAATTTGTAATTTAAGTGAATCCAGAAGACACATCTTGGATTTTATTAAATGGTTTTTAATGTATGTAGTCTGCTTACAGTTCCAGAATGCTGCAGTAAAAATCACAGTGTGCTTGTACCAGAGAACCTAATTACCTTCAGACCTGGCCAGACATAGATTTAAAACCAGATGCCAGACTCTGTATTTTACCCAGTCTAAATGCCAACTTCCAATGGCCACAACCTGTGTGGTCAGCAAAAAGTGCTATAGACGTATAAACAGTCTGTGTGACATTGAAAACTCAAACACTTGCTAGGTGCTACAACACGCTAAAATGTATAACCCCATTCTTATGGCTTTGCCCCAGAAAGATGTATGTAGCTAATATTGGAGCTGTGGTCACCAGCAACTAAACAATCACGCGGTCAGCCAACCCCCCCACCCCACCCACACCATGTGCAGAAAGACGGTTTGGGTTCCTTCTTTGTCAGTGTCAACCAGGGGTGGCTACCCTGAAGCGTCTGGGCTTGAGTCCCCCACAGGACACTGGGCTTGGCTCAAGGTATGGCAGGGGTTTGAAATCCCTTGCAGAAGGACCAGAAGTGATGGTCTAAGTCTCCTACCAAGAATCCTGCATTTCTGGATGGTATTTTATTAATATTTGTTTGTTTGTTATTTTGTTCTGTTTTTTTTAAACTGATTTATTTTTTTTTAAGTCTGTGCTTGTTGTTAAGCTGATTTTAATGAGGTTATTTTAAAGTGTAGAGCACTTTGTAAACTCTGTGATTAAAATAGTGTTCAATAAATAAATAAAGATTGATTGATTGATTGATTGATTGATTGATTGATTGATTGATCAGCCAAATTTCATTATGGTCCCGATGCCCTCATCCGCCATTTGTGTTGGGGACGCACTACATCATGGCTTTATGTTCAGATAGAATTTGGCCTCCTAGGAAAAATAATCAGGGAGCCCTGTGTTAGACCACGAGGTAGAGAAGAAATGTAACGATACAGCATAATTACGTCCTTTGCTCATGTGCTCTTCCCGCTGTAAACGGAAATTCGGAATGCGGCAGCCCGACCAGAGGTGCTACAACTGATGACAGCTGGTGAGGAAGCTTTCTGCAGACACACTAATGGTAACTTCCAAAATGTCAGACTACTCTGCCCCATCCGCACCTACTGGCAAGCAGACGCTGCTGCAGATCATTCAGAGACGGTCCCTCACGCAGCAGCGATGGACCCAACTGCCCGTATAATATGTATTCTACTGGAAACTTCTGGAAGTACCACCGGGAGCAGATTCACATATGCCATCACTGCATAGTTTATTCAGTAGGTGTCGTAGTGTAACCTCCTGAGACTCCACCCTTTCATCTATGTCCATTGTAGTGGACATTTTATTTTTGCATTTATCTTTTCACTGATGTTAGGAAGCGTTTTTACTCCTGTTGTGCCATAGAGGACATGCTGTGAAATTAAAAATAAAATAAATTTGAAAAAATCTAAATTGTAAGATGTCTTATTTCCTTCAAACACAAATATCCTAAGATTGAAGGACACTTTTTTTCTTGGGTCTCAGGAGGATATAGATTGTGTGTGTGCTCTGTTGTTGCGCTTATATACACATATTTAATCATCTGTTAAATCTAACCCCGACAGAGTAACCCTAACACTTAAAGATTAAAATCCCCACAAATCTCTAAGACTGACGACACAGAAGCTGCTTAATAACTTTAACGTTCTCATCAGAGATAAGAGAAATTGATTGTACTAATGGTAGTAAATATGACAATTCTTGTCAGGTTTAGCCAGATTTTCTTCGATAGCATCTCTGATTTTCATTGGGCCTCTGCTAGAATAAACCATATGCCATTGACAGGGGGTAATGAAGCTAACCTTACCTGGCCGTAGTCAGTAGTAAACACAGCCACGCCCCCTGAGCAGGAAGACACTGTGCTGGGCAGGAACTGCTCATCTTCACGCAGCCAAACACGAGCCCCCTGTTGGAAAAAAAATCACAACGTCAGAGGGATGCTGTGGTCTTTGGGCCTTTCCCATCCTTATCCTTCTGCTGGTCATGGCTAAAAGACAGATTCTAAGTAGAAAAACAGCTAAATGTAATTTGAGCAAAGGTTGTCAACCTATAAAATGCAGCCGGCGGCAGCTCTCACGGATACATGGCCATTTTTAGGGAAAGTGGTCTATGATTCCTGATTTAAGGCCGGCATTTGTGTTCACGGACCACACCGACGGTGCTTCTGCCGAGTTCTCATGTTTCACACTTATCTGATATCTGAATGTTGGTTGACGCCAGCAACCGCGGCTCAGCACCGCCGGATAAAGGGATATTCATGGCGGGGGCGACCGTACGTGACCTCATGTGCCAACTGAACCATTCTCAGGTAACCATGATGGGGGCGGGATCTCACTCGGTGACCGGGATTATTTATGGTTAAACCCCACAAAGCATGGAGCGAAGGGGGTTGCCGTCATGCAGTAGCGGTAAACAGGAATGATGAGTAGGGGAGTTCTGTTCAGCCATGACCACCCCCCCTCTGAATATCAATCTTTGTAGCATCACAGAAAGGCCTTCCGTTTGGTGCCCCCCAGAGGTGCCGGTTTTCAGTGTGAGCGAAAAAGCAGCCCCCCTCCCCAGAGACCTCTCCCCCCCCAGAGAAGAACGCAGAACTCAAACCCCTTGAAGACAAAACCACATGTGCTCCAGCCAGCCAAGACCACAGACCGGCGACCCCTAAGAGCTGAGCCGTGGATCATGCCGATTTGACTGGGCGAGCGGATGGAAGTCGGGGGTGAGGGGGGGGGAGAGAGAGATGACAGGGAAGAGATTCTCCTTAAAAGAGGCCCTTGATATCAGCCTCACACTCAGGGGGCTCTACGTTGTACAGAAGGCCATGAAAAATGTACCATTTGAAGAAGCTGGATATTAGTCCAGAAGAGATAAATCCCGGCCAGAGAGGAAGTTCACGAAGGTGACAGACACTTCCAGAACCTCACTATCTATTCACATCCTCTGAAAACACCCAGAGCTAAGTTCCACAGGGAGGAAAGACCTTTTCACTCTTCGCTCTCGCAAAGCGGGACATGTTTATTTCAGAAGTAACTGAAGATGCTTAACATTCTCTCTCTAAACACACAGGAATCATTCATTCGTCCGTCTGTCCTCATCTGCCTCATGGGGGTGCTGGACACAAACAAGCGTGATGAACTTCTGCCAGCCGGGGACTTTGCTGTCCCAAGCAGGATGACGCTGTTACGTCCTGAAGATCCCCAAGGCCAAATCCTTGATGTCATACTTAACAGATGAGACAGCTTCACGTTCAACATTCCGAGCTCCTATCAGGAGTTAAGGCCTGAGTCTGTCCACGGAACAACTGTGCCGGTGTCAATAACTGGAGCTAGTTTCCAGACGGATGTATGGATGAATGATTGATAAATACTGAAGGACACTGCAGTCCTCACAGCAGCAAATAACTGTAACTAGGTCATGAGAGTCACAATACCATTAGATGCAATTGTATCTTGATCGCAGAATGTGAGCTGAGATGATTCCAACAACACGGTTTGAGTTCTTCGGCACACACAGTTGGCTTTGTTTAGCCGGATGGAAACTAATAACATTAATCTCGGGGTTTAAACAATTCCCTCTAACTTTGACAAATGACCTTTCCAGAAACATCCATAAATCCACCCTGTTAGGGGGGACCTAATTGGCTGGCTACTCAGCCGTCGCCCATCGCCTGCATTGTGTTCCGGTAAAGACCCACCTACCATCAGGGCCGATTATCCAAAGAGAGAACACTCACAGCCCCCAGGGCTTCCTGCCAGCTAGAAGCTGGACTCAGCGAGCAATAAAAGGGCTGCAGCACAGGGGAAATGCTATAATTATTTTTTAAGGTGGGGGATATAAGAGGAGCTATAACTAATGTGGCCAATCAATGACATGTTGTAACTCAGTTATTGATCGAGGAAGGGGCCAATCGGTTTTCAGCTGGAGCCCGATGCTCCTTTGGTCCCGCCCATTGGGCTGCAGGAGATCGAGTGTGAGGACATTGCCCTGAGAGAAAACGTGATGACGAGGTGAGTCGGCCGGGTCGCTCCTGCGGGGGGAGGCCCCCTGTCTCGCTCTGACAGCTGTTTGTTCAGAAGCGTGTATCGTTAAATGACAGCCTTTGTGCCCCGCCATTAAAGGGCATTAGCGGCTCTTTTCTCCACAGCGGTCGTGTGTCACCCCCCCCGGTCCACTCCACCCCCATCTCATTCGGAAAGCAACCCACCGCCCGCCGTGCCCCTAATCCTCAGCCCACCCCCCTCCCCCCTGCCCCCAAGGAGGGGACAGATCTGAGCGTGACTCCAGCACCTGCAAGCTCTTGCTGTTCAGCTGCCAGCCACAGAGCCAGCTGCTGCGATGCCTGCATGCTGCAGCCCAAATGCGACTCAGTAATAGATTAGGACTTTGCGGAAGGTTACTGGTTCAAATCCCATTTTTCACCACTGGGCCCAGAACCTCAATTGCTTAAAGACCTGAAGACCTGGCTGCACCCTGCTTTCCCAAAGATTTATGTCTCTTTGTATAATAGCAGGAACTTCATAAATTACAAGTACATTTGGACCTGATCCATCACAGGTGGGGCATTTTCCTCCAGGACAGAGTCAAGGAAAACCCCCCTCCCCACCCAGTTCCTCACACCCACCCTCCTAATGTTCGACTTCCCTGTGGGGTGGTGCATACCGTCTCTTGGTCCACCATGCGTGGGGTACAGCACCCGCACACTTACGGTACACAAACCACCAGCTGCCCTCAGCAGTAAATCCTGACTTCCTGCCCCCAACAAGGGAGCCTGTGTCTTCCAGTGGCCCCTGTGTGCAGCTGGCTCACTGCGCTCGCTCACAGGGAACAAACTGCTCACTTAAGTGGCAACAGCATTCACACTGGAGGTGTGCGCTGCTGCCTGCCCGTGTGACCGCTGCATGCCGAGATGGGGAGTCCGTAACGCTTCGTTTTGGCCTCTCCCGTGGTGCAGTTGGCCAGCAGGTGCTACGTTTACGGCAGGACCTATGTTGGGGTTGTGGAGTTTGAGTCTCATCTGGAGCAATGTACCTAACACGCTATTACCAGAGCACAACAAGGCTGGCATTGTGCTAACAACATGAAGGTTGTGGGTTCGAATCCCAAAGAGCGTGCGTACATTGTAACCCTTCCTTCCATTGTAAGATGCCTTGGATAAAATCATTGGGGGTTGAGCTCCACAGCAGAGCAAGATGCCAGCGAACTGGAGTCAATCAGTGGCTCTTTACCAGACCGTCCTTCCTGTTTATTACTGTCCCTTCCAACAGACAGGACATCCTGCATTTCACAAAGCGTCAACAAATGCTGGTCTTGCTCGCCTTTGAAAAAGTGCCCCACAACTTTCCATGTCCTTTTGGTACAAAAAATACAACCTGAATGCTCAAAAATATTGAAAGGAAAAAAATATGCTGAATTCTGTTTTTCTGCAGCGTAAACATGACGTGGGTCAGGCTACTGAGGGTTCTGGACCATTTCTGGAAAGATTCTAGGGGCCAGAAAAAAACTAATGCATAATTAGATTGGTTTGGCTTTGGCGACCAGTATGACATATTTTCACAGGGCCCACAGTCTCCACCAGCCCTCTTTCCGCCGGCCACCCTAGAACCCTTCTACTTTCCATGTTCCTGAGGAGCATCTAAGCTGAACGGATCTACCTCAGCCTGCTTGCAGACCCCGTACACTTACAGCACCTACAGTGTGCCTGAAGACTACACAGTCACTGCAAATGGCAGCCTGTCGATATCACAGACTTACCAAGAAAATTATACTATCACTCCAGTCCCCCCCCCCACACACACACACACACTCTAAAAGCAAAATAGCACGGCCCCCCTATCTATCAGAGAGTCCAAACAAAAATCCATTAGTAGCTGCACCCCTGCTGTTTGGACACAGATGTCCAGCAGTGTTCGGGTAGATTAAGCTGTTTAATCATTGACTTTTGTGGGAGAAGGACCAACAGTCCCCCCCCACCAATCCTGTAATCCGTTTGTATCCAGAGGGAGATGTACATTAGGAAAACTAAACAAGCTTTTTCAATTAGGCCTATCCAGCTTCAGGATAAGAGACTTCATACACAGAGGCTGCAGCCGGTAGCATGCAGGAGGCTAACAGATCTTAGAGCTTGCCTTGTTCTTTACATTTGCTCCCTTTTGCGTTTTTCTTCACATTGACGGGGCTGATCTGTCAGGAGGCTGTCTCTGCTCGTCGTGCGAGAACCCTAATGAATCTGGTTCTGAGAGGGAAATTACAAGCCTGCGAGTCCCCGAAGGCCTAGGTTACACATATCCAAGCCCAGAATCACAGCTGCACAGAGACGAAGGAGAACAAAAAACAAAAAAAAAAACAGGAGGGGGAAAAAGAATAAAAAACAAATGTGAGAAAAAGAGAATGTCTATGAAAGAGAAATCGGAGCCAATTAATGCGCGGTACAGCCCCATTTGGGACAAAATCCGGAAGCCTGTAGCTTGTTGACCATGATCCGGTACCGTCCATTGATGAGAAACAGGCTTTTGCCCAACAGAGGCAAAGATGCTCCCGCTTGGGCGGAACTTAGACGGTTCCGGAGAACCAGCCCTGCGTTCACATCCGAACAAAAGCAGGCAGGCCATCGCAGCACGTCAATTTTTATTACACCGTTTTTGCTTTCTTCTAATCAACAGCATTTCCTGTGGCCCCCTTAACACAGAGAGATACTCAGGCCCATGGCACTAAAAGGAATCGATAAAGTAGTTTTAGGCTTCTAGCCGGCCTGCCCCAAAACATTCCTGCGGTGCTGAGAGTGAGGATAATCTACAGAAGAACCCAGAGCAGAGACACGTATATCCAGACACAGACCCTCTCCAGTAGCCTTCCAGAGTACTGCTGATTTGCTAGACCACTCAAAAAGCTTGTTTATAACACACATACTATCAGGCTTATGCTAAGCCCAACGAGAACCTAAGTTTGCTCTTAGCACTACTTGAACAGAGTCTGGAGTATGTCACCTGTTTAAACTTCAGGTGGACATTGTCATTTTTTAAACGGTTGCAGTCATAGATTGTAAATTAATGATATACAGTTACAGACTGAACGAGGCGGCCTGAGTTTTCACCAGTGACCTTTTTCCTTTGCCTTTTCTGATTTGAATATAGACTATTGGGTTGATGAAAACCCAGACACGTACGCAGATAGATGCACATGATATACAAAATTAAATTCATAGGCTTAGATAACTTATAGGGTAGATTTACGGCGCAGTCCAATTCAGAAAACCACACTATCAACTCATTCGGCATAAAGCTAACACTTTCTTATAGTTGTAAAGGTAGCATTACAGTCTCCTATCGACCAGTGAGAAGGTAAACTGCAGTTTAACTCTGCAGTGCGAGGCGGAGGACTAGTTCCAGTGACTGCAACATTTAATGCCAACAAGCCAGTGGACAGAAGCGCTTCAGTTTGCTGTGGTGACTGCCCAGAGCCTGACTCAGACTGAGCGAGGGCTCACTTGTCCGAAAATAAACCTTATTCACTCCAAAAATGAGCTGAGGGGACAAGATCCATAACTTCGTCATGTAACCGAGTGATTAAACTGTGTGGATGATAGCGATGAATCTAATTGGTTATGGTGGATGTGAGGCCGCCTCCCATTGAGCAGCATAGCAGCGTTTGAGGTGCCAGTACCTCAAACTAAGGGAGGCAAATGCATGTATATGGTAGGGTATCCGAACGCCACAATTTACAGTTATAAACAGACACAAATAACAGTAAAACGTCAAGCGCTGTCCTCCACAAACTCACAAATCTACTAACGAACCACATAAGGCCCCCGGTGAGATTATGCAGAGCTACATGTGTCTCGGCTGCGGGAGGAAAAACTGTAAAAATGAGCAGAGAACATGCAAACTGCACATAAACACGGTGCAGAATCCAGACCCACAAAGCACCAGGCGCCCCCCCTCCCCCCCACTTTTCTCTAATTAGATACAAACGCAAATGAAAAGCTCACGACGGCAAGGTCTCCCGTAATTCGTAACTTGGCAGGCGCCTGTGACTCTGCAATAAACTCATAAACAGAAAAGCTATATGCTAATTGCCTGTAATAATTTAATACGCCTTTTATATAGGCCCAGGGACTGCGTAAGAGCACGTGTACCTGTGACACACTGGTACCAGTGGGGGGCGTCACTGGGCCAGTAGTGCAAGATGCTCTCAGACGTCAAAACAAAGACCGGAAGCTAAGACATGCGTCAAACAGAGCCGGGAGCGTGGCGCTTCTGGACGACCGTAATGGGGCTCCTCAAAAGGGCAATCAGAAGCCACAGACCCTGGGGGGGGCGTCTTTCATGGTGACCTAAGTGGTCAAACCCCGAGGGTCGTGTCCGTCTCCAAAACACCAAAGGCTTGTCTGCAGCTTGGCCTCGCGCAGAAAACAGACCCCACACTGTGTGGAGTCATGGAATGGGGGGGGGGCAGACAAAGGGGGCAGGAATGCCTCAGAGCTGTCGGATCAGTATGATGAGGGGCAAAACCAGACCCGCGGGGTAAAAATGAGCCCATTGTTGGATCACGTGAACTAGCAGCGAACGGCGACTCAGCCAAGATTTTGGGGAAACATGGCATGTAAACCGCACAAACACACGGATATATCATACTGTACATACACAATGTGCAAAACCCACCAGTCAAAATCAATAAGGTTTATTTTACACTGGCTGAGCAAATAAGTTTTGGCGACTGTATGTACCGACAGCCATGGAGAAAATAACTGAGGTCCGCTTGTGACATTCTCTGCAACACGCTTATTTCTTATATAAGGTGCAGACGAAAAGGTAAAGATTATGATTAAGAACAACACCAAAAGAAGAGAGAGACACATAAGGAGAGAAGTCCAGAGCAATTTGCCTCAGTCCATTACCAGGTCACAGCAATTGATTCTCCGGCAGGGGGGCTAACAGAAAACGTGTTATAAAGGCCGTCCAACCCAGACCAACCCAATTATCTTCTAAATACTCAGGGGCCTTAAGAATGATCCTAATATCCCCCCCCTTCACAGCATGCCTGCTTTTCATGTTGCTTATGCCTTGTTTCCACCAACACTGTGTTGGAGCTGGTGCTGGGCTTTTTCCCAGTCTGGAACTGGTTCCATGCGTTTTCACTGCAAAAAAATGACCCTCGGCCTGAAAAAATGGCTCCAGCACAGCACCACAGAAAAGAATTCGGCGCCGTAACGTCAGCGAAACTGGGACGGGCTATAGTGTCCAAACTATCTGTATACCCAGAAAATTCAATCCACAACGGATTACTCTAATATTGTCGGGGCCTGCAGTGAAATGAACAGTCAGCGTATTAGCATAATGACATTACAAGTTATTTTAAGTTTTCATGTGCGGTGAAAAATGAAAGATTAATCTGCTGGCCAGATTTAATAATAAAGTATGAATATGTCACAGGTCGAATAAATAAAATTTTGGCGTGAGAGTCATGAGATCATGAGGCGTACGGCAAAGTTCTTAGCAGATGCTTTTATTGCGCGATCCTTAAAAGGACGGCAGGAAAACAGCGGGTGAGAATAAACTTAGACACAGACAGGAGAGCCTATACATTGATAAAAGGGGACACAGGTGATAGAGACAGAGTCGTACCCTAAAAAGTCTTGAAGGCTCTTTTTTTCTGGTTTGACAGCTGATAAAGATGAAACAGATCAAGAATCCAACTGGAATCCAAAAATCAGAATTCATATGAGCCTTTACTTTACTCCCATTTCTGCTTACGTTCATTTTAGAAACACGGACAGGTTCTCACAAGCCACCAAGTGAGAACCAGGCCAAACAAGATATTAGAAGTCACTGGCAAATTCAGACAGGGCCTGGCACCACATCGACCATCTCCATCAACCAGAGGTAAAACCAAAGATAGTCTGATCCTGACTGATTCCCTTCCCCGGTAAATGCCAAAGTGAAACTCATGCTCTCATACGGAAGTGATTCATCCAACCCCACACCCAACGGTAAACACTATATTGCAGAATGGATTGGCTTCATGGGAAACCGGAGACAAAGGTCTACAGGCTGGCAGGAGGTCTGAACCCTACATTTCCCCTCTCGTTCATCATTCCTGTCACCATATAATTGGAACCAACCCTAAACCAAAGACGATCCAGGAAAGACTTGTGAGCAGGTGAACCCGAAGTCGAGATCCCCGGATTTGCCATCAAAAGTGTGAAGAAACATGGCCGCCAATATAATCACATTCCATCTCTCGCAGAAGTTGAAGGACAGATCCAAAGGCGACTGAATAAGGACAACAAATCATGAGATAACACTTTAAACATTAAACCTCTCGTCATTCATCCAGGTCTGACAGGTGCAGGAAGATAAGGCCTCCATTATCTTTGAAATGCCTCCGCCCCCTTCATTTTGGAAAAAAATAAACACACAATCACTCTAGCAAGTTTTGACCGACTTTAATTCTGTAACCCAGATATACTTAGATCCTGCATCATGCACCCCAAGTGTGCCTCAAAAAGTCCCCCTTTTATTTTGGAGTGGTGTGTCATAGTAACACGCTATGATTAACTCTTTAAGGTCACGCCCATCAGTTAGGGAACGCCAGGGGCCCCCTTTAAGGGCATCTGCGGCTGGTTAACGACGGAGCCCAGCGGGGGCAGGACGGCCGTGGCGTGGGCGCGCTCAGACCACGGAGCACTGACTCACGAGACGACCTTTAAAAAGACGACCACAGCTGAATTCTGGGCTAGATTCTGATTGGCAGCTGACCAAAACAGACCCAAAATCAACCACAAAAGCACACGCATGGTGCATGGGGGGACGGATTGTCCTGGATATAAACAAGCTCCCCTTTTCTAGGCATAAGCTACTAGTCTTTTCTGGAGAAAATAATCTTCTCGATCTCAGACTGACGCTGTATCACTTTATTGCTGCCCTCATTAAGGGGAGAGTCAGTCTTAACACGGGCGGCGATAACCACCTGTCAGCCGGCGGGGGGAGGAACGTTTTCAATCCCTTGGGGCCAACAGAAAAGCTCAATGACAGGAGATACAACCCCCCTCCCCACCAGGCCAGCTGTGAACAAACCCACCCTGTTTATTTTTTAATCAGCGTGTCGTACCATTCTGAGCTGCGCTCATGGGCCATTGGAAACATGTGTTGGGGGACCCCATGAGATGCCCGGGTGCCCGTCTGACCGTTACCATTCGCCCGTAAGCCCGGCTGCTGCCCGCCAGGACATTCCTGGAGTCTTCCATGTTATGACCCTTAACAGCTGCAGGGTGTGTATACTAAGCAGCTTTTACTACTTTGGGTGGGAATCTGTTGTGGGAACCGCGCTTGGGCCGAACTGCAGCAACGAGATGAGGGAACGACGACCTCTTTCTCCTAATTCCGACTGGAAAACGAAAAAAAAAAAAACGGCACGAGCTCTGCACCCCCCATATTTAACTCCCCCCCCCCCTGCCCATGCACATCTGTAAAATGAGTTTCGGGGGGGGGGGGCGGGGAACAGATGGGAAATGATTTAAAAAATGTAATCAGCTTTTTCACTGTTTAACAAAAATGTGGACCATTGATGACTATCCTAAGGTGGGTCTGGACTCATGCTGGTATAGGAGTCGAGGTGTAATTTCCACCTTGGTGAGAGATTTTGTTTCATAGCCAACAGAAAGCCAGGCGAGTAGCATCTGCCCGCTATAGACGTCATCTTGCCCCTAAACCCCGCCTCCGCTCTGTGCGCTGACCTTTAATTAACACTGCGAACATGCCCAGGGGTATTTCCCCTGCCCTTGTCTGTGAGCAGGCATGGACTGTCACCTGACCCCATCCCGGGCGAGCCCAGCTCTCTGGCTGGCCTGCACAACCTCTCTGGGCCTCCAGTGTGTGTCTGGAGTGTTCGTTTTTGGTGCAGGAAAAGCTGATATTTATACAGGATCAGCTACCCCTGGGAGAACCAATCAAAAGCTGATGCTCAGAACACATGTTCACTCAAAGTCGTCTCGAACCAATCAGAGAACAGCAGATGTGTCAGCAAATGGGTCATTTGACAATATGTGTATCTTTACCTCTCTCCTACATCAAATCGTGGCCCAGGCTGAAAAATATAAGGTGATTTAGAGTTTAGCTTGGGTCATTAGACAGGGGATCAGCTTGAAAAACAGCCCACCTTTGTTAAAAGGATGCAATCCGGGTAATTTTGTTTTGTTTTATTTTTTACCTCACAGGCACTAAGCAGACAGACATTAAAGATGTTTGTTTCAAACAAGGACAAAAAGGTAAAGCCACTTCACCGGTGATGACCTTCACGGCCCTGCACAGCTAAAGTCCACCTTTCCTGGCTCCTTGCTCCTCAGAAAAAAGCTGTAAAATAAATCTTAAATAAACGTGAAAGTTCTCCAAGCAGCGAATGCTCGGGTGCAGCTTGTGTTTGAATTCAGTCTGTAAACACTGCAGGAAAATGGTTTCCAGGACGGGTAACCGTGCGGCTTTTATGGGAGGTCGGCATAGGAGGGGGTCAGGCGGCTGACAGAAAACCCGAGTACCCTATCTGGTGAAGTGTGGCAGAGGCCACCTTGGGTGAACGCTGGAGACTGAGCTGAAAGCACAACAGCCCAAATACAGGATAAACATCAAGAAGTGCGTTTTCCACAGCCGGTCATGTCGGGGTGGCAGATTTTTTGGAAATGTGAAACGGCGTCACAGATAATGTGGAGAGCCATCGGCTTCCCGATCTGAGACCATCCATCCATCCATGCATATATCTTGTAACTTCTTATCCTGGTCGGTGGAGGGGGGGTGAGCAATCCCAACCAGCAAAGAGCACAAAACTGGAATGAACCCTGCCTGGGATCCCCGTCTAGTGCAGGCTCAAAGATGCAGTCGTTCATCCAATAGCCTTTGAAACCACACACAGCAGGCTACACTGTGACGCGGAAATGCATGTGGAGAGAGGAAGGAAAGAGCAGATGTAGATAGATGAACCCAAGCCTGAGCTGGGAAAGAGCTTCATAATCACCAGTAGCAAGTAAAATAAGGTCTGCAAGGGTGCTGATCCGGAGAAGGTAGTGGACTGGCTGTGGACTCTAAGCTCACGTTCCCTTAGATCAGAACCTGTTTCAGCTGGCACGGACGCCGGGTGTCTCTTGGGTAGCGGCAACATCGTGAGACGACGATTCATGTGCGCCGATGCACTGAGGCCTGAGGGAGAACCGGTTTGGTCAAGTAATTATGCCAGACTGAGGCAGTGAGGGGGGCGTGACTGCTGAAGACAACTCAAACTGACCACAAGCCCCACCTTCACTGATGCCGTTCTGTAGATAACCCCGCCCACCAGCATACGACTGAGACCACGCCCATTCATTTGCATACTGTGCATTCATCGTAGGCGCTCAGTAACTGCAGCAATTCAGGGATCTACCAGGAAGTAGGTCGGGGCAAAAACACAGACTGTCGGTGGGCCCCCGAGGACCAGATTGGGAAATTACTGCTGTAATTGGGTCCTTACTGCTGTAAGTTGCAATATCAGAGCCCATAGTATAGATCAGCTTGCAAGAATGCATCCAGCATGAAACAAACTAAGTTAGAAGTTTCAAGAACTTTCTGCTTTGGGAAGTATCAATGGCAGAGTCTTCATTTGCAGGCCTGCATTTTACCTGGGTGGGGGGGAGGAGGATGGTGCTGTCTGCTAACACCACCTGACCTACTTTTCAGAAACGGCTCCATTGCCCACCCCTCCGATGGCACGTTGGCAGACATGTGCTGTCCAGCTGTGCAGGGGGTCAGCCAAGGCTAAGGGGGGGTAGGGGTTTCCATGGGCAAGAGCTTATAGAGCCACACCAAATGTAAACAAGCACTTCCTACCTTCCCGGACTCACCCTCCGACTAACCGGTGCCCCCCCCTACCGTAAACAATACACTAGGGGAGTGGTTGAGCGTGAGCTCTGAGGGGTAGGAGAAGCTGGGCTCCGTCCCAGTAGCAACACACCTCCATGGAGCGTGTTTGACGAGGCCTGTTTACAAGTACAAGCTTGTGGAAGCTACAACACAAACATGAAAATGTTAGACGAGTCCTGTTACAGTCCTGGGGTGTAAAAACTTCACACGTTAGGAAGGGGGGCATTAATTACAGCCTGACATCGCGTTTAACGAGGGAGAGACAACAAATCTCTCCCTTCCCTTTTGTCACAACTTCATTCTAACTGACAAAAAAAGTTCCTCTTCCAGAGCCAGTAAAGAACATTTCTGGTTATAGCCAAAATGACATCATCTGAAATTCAAAGTCAAAAAGAAAATAGATCAGATTTCTTTCATATTGATTTGTTAAAGTCTGCGACGCAAAGCTCGCAAATTCCAAAAACTTTTGGGAAAATAGTCTTGGTTTTAAGCTAAATGGTGACGTAGGATTGTTGGTTAGAATGAACAGAGGCCTCGTAATATTAATTTCACAACAATTGTCAAGCGCCAGACATCGTCGGGTAAAGTCTGCTTGAAAGCAAGACGTCATCGCACCATAAAAGTCTGCACGTGCTGGGACACAAGCGCACCGTGGGACCCGACGATGATGGCCCAGCCTTCCAGCACACCCTCTCCAGAACATTCTCTCGACATCGTTTGAGACAACAATGGGAAAGAATCGACTCTTTGGACGTGACCCAGCTGAGTTTCGGCCATTGGGCTACAGCCCTGGCCACCGCCTATCTGTAAGTCAGTCAGATTCAGCCAATGCATCATGACCTAAATCTTAAAAAAGTGCCGTCTGATTTGTCAATAATATGATGTAGGGGCTTGCATCATTCATGGGTTTCATACCGCAGTCCATAGACATGCAGTTCAGCTTGTGTCCCTGAATTACCCTTGGTGGCTGACAATGTACCCAACCACAAGCAGGCATTGCATGCTGGGTGTCCCAGCCGCGAACAGGCTCCCGGCACACTGTGACCTTGTACCAGATCAGTATCTATGGAAGACGGAGGGGGGTAGAGATACATAATACTCTGAAGTATTCACCTGTTTAGAAACAAATACTCTAGATCCCAAGAAAAATTTTATTTAACGTCTCGATTTTGGCCTATTATCAGATTTTTAAAATGCCGAGTCAAGCCATTGCACTACATTAAAAGAAGGTGGGAGAATGAAAACCTGGCTTTTTCAGAGCTACCAAGTTTGTCGGCGACGTTACTGCAGTGCATTTCAAGACCGGCATTATTGCCCCAGTCCATCAGACACATCTGGGCAGCTCACGTGGCAGGAACAGACATCCAAGCCAGTGATGCATCACGATTCAACAAAGTTACACCAAACTAAAACAGGCAGCATCAATTTTTCCCTAAAATACAAGATATTTTTATAAACAGAAGGTTAAGCAGCCTGTGGCAGAAGGATGAACCGGAATGTACTCTGGAACCTTGGGCGTTTCTCTATCTGTACTTGTGTCCTCGCATATCTGTTTTATGTCATATTCCATTGCTGAAGACCAGTTCCAATACTAAGAACAGAAGTACAGGGGAAGTACAGTTGTTGGTTTTGCCCTGTCCCAAGTACCCTCGAAGAACTAGACCAATCCCATGATTCACTGCAGCCTAAGTTCATTCTTGGGAGGCAAGTTAGCAAGACCGGTCTTGCCAAACCACAAGTGCGATCTCTGTGTTCTTGGTATTGAGAAACAGCCCCAGCCTGCTCTTCATCTGGACAGCCCATGGTGTCCAAACCCAGCAAGATGTGACACAGAAACCATTACACAACTCCTCAGGAGTACCCAGCCACCTGAAATCTTCCTGGGCGGGGGGATTCTTAATGAGCGCAGATCAAACAGACTCCTAATGGACACATATTAAATACCCCCCTCTCATGACAGCCGTTGGAATGACTGGCTTTTAGTGGAGGGTAAACAGGCCATCTCAATGTGACAGGATTATTATGGAGCTGGGCAGCCATTGGCGCAGATGGGCACTGTGTATGTTCATGGATTTATTTTTTTTTGTGAAGGTGGGCTACTGTTGGCAAAGTGTTAACACCCTCCTGTCTGTAGGATTTCACTTTCATCTCTAATCTGCCAGAAGCCACCCCAGGTGACAAGAGAAAGCAGAAGTGCCAAGGAGATTCCTCATAAACAGCAGGACACATCCACTCCCCTTTGTTTACTTTAGACTATGGGGGTCCAAGGGAGTGAGGGCCGGGG
>JABFDZ020000084.1:1839513-1849911 GCA_019775955.2 Pollimyrus isidori
AAAAGCATGCCAGTATACCTATACTCGTGCTTCACTGTGAAAAGCATACCAGTAAACCTGTACTCGTGCTTCACTGTGAAAAGCATACCAGTATACCAGTACTCATGCTTCACTCTGAAAAGCATACCAGTAAACCTGTACTCGTGCTTCACTGTAAAAAGCATTCCAGTATACCTATACTCGTGCTTCACTGTGAAAAGCATACCAGTATACCTGTAATCGTGCTTCACTGTGAAAAGCATACCAGTACTCATGCTTCACTCTGAAAAGCACTCCTGTGTACCTGTACTCATGCTTCACTGTGAAAAGCATACCAGTGTGCCTGTACTCATACTTCAATGACAAACAAAGCATGATTTCAATTTTGCTAAGGTTCCTGGGTTTCAGTCTCATGAGAGACCCTACTGTAGAGCTGAGCCCAAGACACTGAAGCAGAAGGGCACCTGGAAGACATTCAGCTGTATACAAGGAATAGGAAGCGCTTGTTTTGACAGCAGCAAGCCTGGATTTTATGCTCATCGGAGAACTAGATTTGGATCCTTGAGGAATATGGCGTGTCGGAAGATGTTTTGATGACCCTGGAATAGCTGTTTGGAGAAGCTCTGGTTTTGCAGGGATGGGTCATGCTATCAGAAACGCAAGTACACAATGTAAGGACCCAGAACAGACGCTGGGTCACTGGGTTAGAGGATTTTGATTCAGCCTGATGTGCGGGTACATTAAACAGGGGAGTAATTAAGTCGTAGCCATTTCCTGTTGAGAAAATGCGGAATGTCAGGCATGCGCACGGAATGGCGCAATTCCTCATCCTGCTGGGGACGCAGCTTCGGGGGAATGCAGCCAACGCATCGCAGGATGGAGAAATCGTTCCGGCAATCCAGCAGCCCACAGAACCGGCCATCAAAAACAGCCTTCAAAAGTCATGTGACTAATTTGAAACATTTACCTCCCCTGCACACTACGGCCCCTGAGAGTCTGTGGGTAGCCAGTTGGAATATTCCTCCCCGCCAAACCACATCACTGACAGCACAACCAGTGCAGGGGACAAATCAACCCATATGAGAGGACGTCATATGGACAAGCTAATGCATGCCTGTCCATATGCCAGGGGGGTTCAACACATTACAGCATAACTTTATATGAATTAAAGGTCTAGCAAACTTTATACATTATCAGATGTTAAGATATTTTGCACTTTATTTCACTTGTATTAATTACAGGATTTGAAAAGTTCATTATTATTATTATCCATCCATCCATTTTCCAACCCGCATATCCTATTATTATTATTATTATTATTATTATTATTATTATTATTATTATTATTCTGGCGGGAAACTCAAAAATGTTTTCGACAAACAGAATAACTCGCGAGAAACTCAATACGGCTATTTTCGGAGGTACCCCCTTAGTTAAATACGGTAGGAACGCATGACAGTACAAAATTCCACGGCGTGTATCAAGCGCCATCTAGAGGACATATTGAATTCATCCTGGGTGATCGCTGCTACAGTCTTCGAGCATTTCAAGTGTGTGTAATTCGTTTAGTTTACTTTTGCAGTGGGTATTATCTGATGTCTTATGACAGACAAACCATTATAGATCAAAACATACATAACATTTAACCTCTGTATCAAATCTAGAAATGCTAATATTTAGGAGGTTAATCTACAAAAGAAAGGGGCCGAAATTATTTTGCTGTTATATGAAATGACCGCAAGTACTGACTGTCCAATGCGAAGATTAATAAAATTTTACTTCAGGTAGTTTTTATATTTAGTTTACATAAGAATATTGGTCTGCGATGGGCTGGCCCCCCATCCAGGGTTGTTCCCTGCCTCGTGCCCGTTGCTTCCGGGATAGGCTCCGGACCCCCCGCGACCCAGTAAGGATCGGCGGTTTGGATAATGGATGGATGGAAGAATATTGGTTATACTATCGTAAAACTATACAAAGCAATGTTTGCTGTTCGATTTGAAGATTACCATGTTTAATCAATCAGGAAAAATCGAATACGACACCTTTTCACAGGTAAGTAGCTGTAGAGCATGTCACGTTACATTTTACAAAGGCGGCCCTGTTTGACAACATAAGGGTAATGGAAAATGACTCCCGAATTCCCTGGACTATGATCTCAGGACCAGATGGCCCCAAGTGGGAGGCGCAGGGGAGAAGAAAGAATGGTGTTTTATTTATAAATAGCTTGGGTGATGTAGGTGCGATGTAGCCAATCACAATTTGGAATTACCCTGTTATAAGATAGCACAACAAAGAGATAGAGCTCTGTGTGTATGTGTGCGTGTGTGTGAGACAGAGAGAGAGATAGGTCCAGGTATACTTTACCTACTTCCAAATGTCCCCACAATATGATGAATACCCGTTTTTTTTACCTTAACGGGACCAGTTTCCCATGTGGGGAAATAAATAAAAAAGAAACCGTGACTACAATGAAAAACTAAAAACTCATAAACTCGTAAAATTTCATTTGGTGACTTGGTTATGGTTGGGGCTGGGTAATGGTTAAAGTTACTTAATACTTGAGCGGTCCCCAAAAATATATGATTACAGAACTCTCTCTCTCTCTGTATATATATAATTATTATAATCACCTGGGACAATCAATAGCAACATTACAGTGTGATACATGTTAGCGTGAGGTTGACAGCACGCTATAAAATTTACAGGTATGTGCTCAGAATACAGATCTGTACTGGGGATCCATCCTTTGCTCAGTAACTACATAGAGAATAAATATGTGCATTTTCAGAAAACACTTAAAGGCAGACTATTTTTAAATCACAAACAAGAGCGGTTGGAGTATTCCTGCAATACACGGCGTATGTGAGAACGCTCAGTGCTCCTTTTACTTTCAGCAATTAACAGTAAGTGGAAACGGCTGCTGTGCTGTAGACAGCGGAGCAGGAGCGGAGCAACTCACGCTGCACGCTGGAAGTTTTCGGAGAGGTGCGATGGGAAAGTAGAGCATCTCTGATCTTGCTTTCGCGAGCTCTCTTTTGAGACTGAATGGAGGATGCGGTGGGTGGATGAGCATAACAAAGTCCTGAAAAGAGGACAGTGGCTAACGCGAGAGGTTAGCGGAAATGGTACGGTGCATTAGAGGGCACGGCTGGGTTGTCAACTTCGGTCAATTAGCTGGCCCGAGATTTTGAATGCGAGACAAGCCTGCGGAGTCATTCACCTGTATGTAACAGTTTTACTTTGTAAATGAGTAGTAGAATTTGGAAACTACCGCAACGCTTGAGATGTAGCTAATTGTAGATTTATAATGGAATAGTATAGATTTACCTTAAGATTCCTTGAGTCTGAAAGTGCGAGCGTCACGCCAAATGCGTGAGAGCTGGCAGCCCCGGGATCATTCTCTCTCCGGAGCTGCAGGAGGGGTGACACGCGTTGTTTAAAAGCATGGCGTGAACTTATGTTGTGCTTTCAGTTTCCCCTGGTGCTTGTCACTTGAGACGTGGTGGAGAAGCAAGTCAGCTTTAGAAGATACGGTGGATGGTTTGCTCCGTGTTGACCACGCTCTGTCTTCAGTTATTGTACTCTGTCATATTTTTCCCCACACGTGGTTCCGCAGTCAGTTCTCAAGTGGTATGTCTTTAAGAGGCTGTTTGATGTATTGAACATGTAGATAGGTGACCTGAATCTGCCATGGAAGGAAACTGTAGGTGTCTTTTGTCTTTCTCCCCCTCCCCCCTCCTTGCTGAACATGACTTAAACCCTTGTTCTTAGGTGTGTTGTAGTCTACAGTATTTCCTTATTCGCTTTCTACTGGAATAAAGTGGCAGTCAGTATTCATGAGTGTAGTGTAACCTAAAATGTGTTAATTATCATTGTTCTAGCAACATCTTTTTGAGAAAATTTACTTAGGGCCAACATGCTCTATAGGCATGTGAAACAGGCTTGGCGAGATACATTTGAAGATTTATTGTACTCCTTTTTTTGAAGCAGCTCTACAAGGAGGGGCAAAGGCAGAGGTTACTCTCACATTACTATCAAATTACTCTGATTGGTATTAAACAACTTTCACTTTGTCTGTGAAGATCTCAGCATTAGTGCTTGCAGCATATAACCAGGGTGTCACTTATTTAATTTGTGAATTGACAGGGGTAATTGTTTGAAAGTGATGGGTGAGAGGATGAATGGATGGATTTGTGAGGAGGAGAGGCTGGTTACCAGTGCAGAAATCAAAGCTAAATATACGCTACCAAATGTCACCACTAGGGGCCACTGGCGAGTTGTACACAAACTCGGAGCCTGTTGTCAATCACCATCCAGACTGCTTTTCAGCTATTGACGACTCGCTTTTGGAGTTTGCAGGCTTTTCGTTTGGTTTTGCAGGGTGTGAGTCAGAAGATTATAGATGACTGAGTTAAAGGTGACATGTTAGTTCCTGTATACATCAAGTTAAAAATGTAGGTAATTTACTTCAAATTAAATCAACTTTCTGTACTGCTCTGTTCTTGAACCGGCTTCTGTAAATCAGAATGTAAACATAAAGGTAGACAAAGAGCACAGACAGAGCTGCTCCCTGTTCCTGCTGTCCTAGCTACCTGCGGCTGAGCCCAGGATACCGTCTTCCTGGCTGCTGCGACAGATGAGAAGTCACTGTCCCTGCTTCCTGCTGCAGCAAAGCAATGCATCACCAGCAATCAGCCGTGATTAATATGCCCTGGAACTGGCCCAGTGGCTTTCCTGTAATTACACATTGTCTCTGACAAATTCAAACAGATACAGGTATAGGTACAAACCATCTTTGGTCAGACTGTGAGTCTTCCTGTTGCCCTGTGCTGCACGAGTGTGAATTACTCTGTAAGGTGCCATCATATAGGAAACTGATTTATCTTCATGGAGTATCGTCCAGAGTATTTTTGCATTTATCAAAGATGTTTACGTGAAGGCTTTGATCTGATTTATCCTCCTGGGATTGAGCCAGAGCCTTAACTGGTGACAATTTACAGATCTGCGAATTGCAGTCTGAAAGTTTCAGCTACAGTGTACCAGCTACCCCACCAGCAAAACACTGAGCTATAGCTGCATCCACATTCACATATGTGCCACTGACATACCTCCATGTCATATTTCCATATGATAATCAGACACTGATGTAATGTAAGTGTTGTGTTCATAATACGCAGGTTTAAAAAAGAGGTATCATTACATAAGTATTTCAATCCAGACATCAGAAAGATATCTTCTAACCCGTTCTAGGTCTACGGTGCCAAAGATTCTACACTCTTCTTTGTATCGTCTCGTTAAATGTTATTAATATGGTCTTGACCTAAATGATAACTGGGTTATGAAATTATGACTTCAGAGGATAATTTTATTTCCCTGACACATGACATGCTCTAATATTTGTCGTTCAGGTCTAGTGATGAAAAGACTAGTGTGTATTTCGAATCAACCCTTAATGGTGGGGGGGGGTGGGGGGGGGGATAAAATGTCGATAAAGAAAAATTATTTGTCTGGCGCCACAGTGGAACCATAGCGAGCTCGGCCGGCACAACAGCGCCCTCCCAGGTCAGCAATGCCGTGAGCGGCGCTCGAAACAGCCCCTCAGCTACAGTGCGCGCGCTTGCGAGGCGCAGACGGAGACGCGCACAGCGCCACTAAGCTGAGGCACCGCGACCGAGCGCACAGACCCCGCCGCTGAAAAAAAAGCCCAGAACATCCAGCCGCGGACCCCTGTACAACTTCCCCGCAAACACCGGTAAGAGTCACCTAAATGTCCAGCTTCGTGCATTTTATTCCTGTTTTGTTCAGAAGTGGCATATTATTTTTTTAATTGTTACATTCTTCTCTAGTTGCCTTTCCATCTCCATTTGCACTCCAGTGCAATTTGGAATAATAGGATAATATATTTGATAGAGAAATGGTGTGCATATAGAAAATGATCCGCTGGTTGGATACCTTTATGAAACTATGGGCCAGACTTTAGAAATGTTTTGTAATAAAGAAAAACGTGAAGCCGTTTCTGTGGATTTTTAGTTAGGAAAATGGTCGCACAAAGGGGCGTGTTATTCTCTGCACTTGTGCTGTAGTCAAAATTTCTTTTTATTTGATACGGACACCTTCATCGGTGTCGATACTTATAATACATGAACCACGAACATGTAATTAAGTCATTTATCTGTAAAGCAGGACCAGATATTCAGCCGCTCAGATATTAAAAAGTTGTCTAGTTTGATAACTAAATGAATTGCGGAAAATGTGTTTTTCCACGATGAATTTGGCTTTATTTATCTATAGAGACCCCACACATATAAAGATAAAAATGTTTTTAGAATTAAGAATTTAACAGCACCCCACCCCTTTGTGTCTATTTGGGGGTGTGACATCTGGCTCGTTGACCAGTTTTTTCTTTCTCTTTTTTATTTTACTATAATTGATTTTAATATAAAAATCGTTATGCTGGATTTTAATATTTTGTTCGTTGTGTAGAATTACGCAGGAGCCGCTCTTGGTATTTAACTTAATAATGCGTGAGTCTAATGAGTTGCCCGAAAGAGCAGGAAAATAGTCCATCTTGATTTTATGACAGAAATCTGAGGATACTCTATGGCTATGATTGTTATCATCATTAAAACAGGAACAAGCAGTTCGCGTGGCGTGGATTAGAATTATCGTAAATGGCAACGCAACCGGATGCAAATACGGCTTCATATGGCGCGCTATAGCGTACCACTTTTATGTCTGGGGAATGAATGAATCACGTTAAGTAATTGTTCGAGTCCTTTGTCTCATAGGGGCACATGCGCATTAGAGGTAGGGTGTGGATGGACGATTGATCCCCCCCCCCCCCACCCACTTACAAAGTGACTTGTGCAATTTACGAGTCACTAAGAAAATGGGTTTTAAGCGTGAATGACGCATTTTCACTACTGTAATTAAGGACGCTGATTCCACGCAACCTATATATTCATGTAGGCTACTTGGAATTTAGACACATGTATATTACGTGCCCCTGTCACTGCAAAGGCAGACCCCCCGTAAAAGTAACACCAATATCCCAAAAAAATCACAAACTGGAATACTGGCAGCCTCCCACAGCCACCCGCAGGCTTCCTAACGGCGTAGTCTAATGTATCTCTGGGGCTGGGAGCGATGAGGATAGGATTGCAAATCGTTGCTTATAGGTGGATGATGCTATTGCTGTAATGTTATGTCATCCCCCGTTTTGACGGTCCGGGTTAGATAGGCGTTAGGGAGATGCGCATTAAGGCTCCCTTAGGATGGAGCGCGTTGTAAATCGCGGCGGATGCCTATCGGGATCGTTTTCGGCTCCCGTATTTATAGGTTATTTCCTTTTGCCATTGAATGAGGGGAAATAGACGTCCTTCGTTAGATACAAGTATTGCGCATCTATCTGCATTATTTATTTGTTTATGGCAGGGGGTGGTCTTCATATTCTCCTTTTAAGGGTAAATCAATCATCTTTTTATCCTCATCATGCGTGGCGTAGAAGAAATAAGGGTGAAAAATGGCTGCTAGTACTTGCCGGCGAGGTACCGCATTCGGTGGAAGCGCACGCATCTTCGCTCGCGCTCCGGAGCTGTTTTATCCTGGATTTCAGCGCGATCTTCAGTCGCTGCCTGCTGCCTTGGTGGGCGTATGGTGATACGGATCAGGGGCATAACGGAGGCGCAAACGCACTACAGTATATATCTGCAGCTCACGCTACTGGTTCACTGTTGGTGCCATTATTATTAATATTATTACCACTACTACATAATTAAAACGTCCCTGCGTTTATCACATTGCCTGATGGAAAGGCGATGCTCGTGTGCTTCTGTGAATTTGCATGTAGCTCATGCATGCACTGTGTCTTCTAAGAGCAAAGGGAACGCTGGATCCTCACCGGTGCTCCATAAATACCCCTCGTGGGACTCACTAGCAGCGCAGAGCGGGATGGTGAATCTAATTAACTAAGAAAGTGATTTAAGTGTTTGGCTGACGCTTATTCGGCCCAGCTTACGGTGATTTTTTTTAGCATTTAATATGGCTGGATATTTCGCAGGAACAACGCCACGTGACTGCCTTGCCTAAGGCTACTACAGGACCGTTCATTTTGCGTGCTCATGCCCCTAAATGTAGGTATTCACTGATAATTGGATGGTTCACTGTACATAGGGTAGGTGGGCGGAGTCTATAAAACGGTGCAAGAATTGTGGGTTTAGGGGCAGGTTGGAGACCAGCAAGTACAAGAGTCCATGGCTAAACTACAGAAATAAACAGTCTGCCAAGTTGTTGTTGGTGTAAGCTGATTGGCTGATCAAAGAAAAGTTCATATGTGATAGGCCCAGCTTGCTAAAAACCATCCAAGCACTGACCCAATGGCAAGTGGGCATGTGGCATAGAGGGGAGGGGCTTAATAGCTGGTCATAATTCTCTTACATTGTATCTTAAGTATTCAATCAATTTAATTGATGATTCCTTATAACTCGATTTCTGTGATAAGACACGAAAGAGTGTATAGAAGATGAGCCGACAAGGAAATAGAACAAAATGAAACATGAAAAAAAATTCCTGTTGGAACCACATACGGAAACTTAGTCATCTCAGGCCTGGTGGCTCTCTATGTTAGGTTGCAGTAATGACTAGTGGTAGCGCAGAAACGTGCTGTTTAATCAGAGGGTGAGGTATGGTTATGATGTCAAGACACGTATGAATATAGAACAGAGAATTGGGGGGGGGGTGGGGGGGGGTTGAGTTTGCCTCTTTGGCTTCGTCTCCCAACAGAAGCGGGAAGCTTTTTGAAGACTTCAGCGGCCCGTTCTATTTTTGGGTCTCCGCCACCTTCGCGAAAGAGTCCCAGTTCTGTCTTTTTTCATCGAGGCGCTGGATGCAGGTGGCTGGGGCCGTGGAGAGGATCGCTGGGATCTGTGCAGAGCCGAAGCCGGCCGATAAAAGGCCGTCCTGGAGATGATTGGACGGGGCTGAGTGATGGAGCGGCTTCGCGCAATCAGGGCTCCGAAGGGCCGTAATGGTGGTCTCTTCCCCTCTCCCCTCCCCTCCTGCCCCGCCACTGCCCGCCTGGCCAGACAGCGACAGGCAAGCAGTCTGGGTTCTGATGTGACTAGACTTGTCAGCTGGATAAAGTGGAGGCGGCTGGCCCAGAAAGGGGACTTAGGCAGCTGGATGGGGGATGGGGACACAATCTTCGTCTACCTGGGGTTTGTCTACAAAGCGATCCATCAACTTCAGAGAGAAGGCGGGATCGTCCTCTTGTATTGCCGCAGACCTCGGCATCTCTAGAATCTACAAGGCTGCTAACGCTGAAATAAGGTAGCTCAAAGTACAAAGGGGGATATTAAACATTTTAACGCTGCTTGTAATGTACCACGGATTTTTTGTTGTTGCTGTTCATCAAAGACGCCTGGCTGCTGTCTGAGGTCTTTTTGTCACTGATTACCTCCTCCTGGAGAAGCCTTGGGGGTGTGATGCTGGGTGAGCTGCCTGGATCAGCCGCGCCGCTGTTCCGTTCGATCAACCGCCGCGGGGGAGAAAAACTTCAGCCCCAGGGGAATCGATTTGCTGGCCGTATCTTACACAGTCAGGTGTGCCTGCGTGCGTCCATTCCCTGTACGCTTGAGAAAATCGACGGTTTTCTATTTTGTCACGACTTATGATGATGGTTATTGGGACAGTAAGAAATCGCATGACAGAGAATAAACAACGTGCGATTTGAAAGGCCTAGAGGCCTGAATGAAAATACTGTCACCATATTAATTCATTTTTATCCCCTTTAGATTCCTTAATGATGGACATATTAGGTGACAATATTGACTGTTTTTTCCCCCCCGTTTTGCTATTGAAGCAATGTATTTGGCTGTTTTTTTTCTCAAGGGCTACGTCGACGTCTCATTGCTCAGCACATAACGTATAGCATTGAAAACCAGCTTTGTCGTGAGAATATCTTTTCATCCGAGAGGCGAGTTAGTTTGAAATGCAGAAGGTTCGACGGCCCGCAGTTACACCTGGCAGCGAGAACCGGGTCTCGTTCTCGGAGTGGAGAGATTTGTCGTAATAGACCGAAGATCTGTGTATAATGGGCAAAAGCTGCGAAAACACACGTCTGCTTCTGTTTTTTGTTGCTTCCAAATGTGAAAGCCAATGGGGGGGGTGATGTGCTACGGAATATGTCGGGGAGCCGAACCTTGTAACTGCCTTCTCTCATAATTACAGTGCAGGAGGCGGAAAATGGGGAGCGGAGAACGATAATTATAGGGCCTCGTACTCATAATGGGAACGTGGTGTAGAAGTGACATGGTGCTTAAAGCTGACAGCGGGGGGGGGGGGCGGGCGGGGGGGGGGGGGGGGGGGGGGGGGGGGGCGGGGGGGGGGGGGGGGGGGGGGGGGGGGGGGGGGGGGGGGGGG
>JABFDZ020000084.1:1850011-1861987 GCA_019775955.2 Pollimyrus isidori
CCCCCCGGTTCGCTTGAGAAGGTAGCACATGCCAAGCCAGCGGAGGGGTGAAAGCATTTATTGGCATCCATCTTTGATGATGTAACATTTGCTGAGATTATTTGAGGCATTAGGCAGTAAGAATATGGATCGACTGTGTTCATACCGCCACTTGTGTGGTCTTTCAGCGACTGGATGTTGTAGCCTGGACTGCTCAACAGTGACATAATTGCTTTCTTCAAAAAATATATAAAATGGATTTTTTATGTATTATGTAAAATGGCAGGTGTCTGATGCAAGCTAGAGATGATGCAGGAAATGAAACATACTGGTCCAAATCGACATTTGGTGTGTGGTGGACTAGGATTTCTAACCAAAAAAACCTGTTTAAATACGGGAGGAGGATTCTGCTGTACACATGAGTATTCGACCCCTGCTACTTCAAAGAGAACCCAGTGAGGAACCTGAGATGATCCATTTAGTGAGAACCCAATTGGGAACATGAGATGGTCCACTTTAGTGAGAACCCATTAAAGAACCTGAGATGCACTTCATTGAGAGCCCAGTAAAGAACCTGACAAGATCCACATCATTGAGAATCCAGTGATTAGCCACTGCAGTGAAAATCAAGCTGTATAAAAAGGTTTAAACATGGAAACTTTTCAAGAGACAAAATCACTATTCAATTGTAGAGTATCTATATACGGAATAAATATTAGCAGCATTGAGAACTCGCTTGGAAATCGATGGAGATCTCTCTCCACTCATGATCCGAGAAGCCTTGGTGGCAAGTGAAATGTGTTGAATGGAAACAGCTTAATGAGCAGTTGGAGAGGAGCGATCTAATCCCACACCCCCTCCACTAGCCACAAGCAGAACGAGGCCACTGTACTCGGGTCCGAGTCGTCGGCTTCCGCACATGACAACTTGCCAGGTTTTTCTCCTTTCCTTTTCAGCTTGGTGGGACCTGGTGGAACATTCATTATTGGGCATTTTCCGTTACCGCCGGGCTGGAGGGACCCAAAGTATGTGCCCTGGCATGTGGGCCTGTATTTTTCGTTGGCGGGATTTTGGACCCCATGTTTGTGCCTGGCTCCCACCAGCCCGACAGAATACTGCTGCTGCTGCAGAAAGGCAGAGATCGAGCGTCACAGGCATGGAAATTATTCAGCTCTGGCCCAGCTCTGGAGCACCGTTCACTTGGGACCATTTTAGTAGATGCAGAGTAAGGATGAGCTTCTGTTGAGATCAGCAGGAATTTGGTTTCTCTCTCAAACGGGTGGGCTACTGCACGACTCGGGGTCTCAGGGGCTCTACTGCTTCTTGTTTGTTGTCAGTGACGACTTCTGTAATGAAGCTATTATCTTCACTATATGTCACCTGCTGTGGATCAGTCGCTAATTAGCCAGCTTCTCCTGAGTTACCCTGAGGGACCACGGGCCCCTGATGGGCCCCAGTTTGCTGCACTCTGGTCCAAGTCCATGACACTCCACTCACTCTGGCAAGAGCTACGCTCATTGCTTGAGTCCCAGAAATCACACCGGCTTAGGTGTACAGTTAGCGTGCTCTCGGCTGGCATTCAGGTCCCTCTGCATCTCAGCTACATTTAGCGGCTCTGTGATTTTTCACCAG
This sequence comes from Pollimyrus isidori, assembly GCA_019775955.2. NCBI lineage: Eukaryota > Metazoa > Chordata > Actinopteri > Osteoglossiformes > Mormyridae > Pollimyrus > Pollimyrus isidori. The sequence continues at coordinate 1,851,623 of JABFDZ020000084.1, forward strand.
ATCATGACCTTTTCCATTCTAGCTGGATTAGCATGCACTATATGGACACACGTATTGGAACACCAGACTGTCCAACATCTTACTCTAAATCAGAGGGTATTAATACGACGTTGGCTAACCCTTAGTTGCTATAATATTCTGTACTATTCTGGGAAGGATTTCTATTAGATATTGGGACATTGCTAGTGGGATTTGTTGCCATATAGGTGGGGTATTGATGTTGAGTGATCAGGCCCTTTTCTGTCAGCTTGTGTGGCGCCCACCTCGCAGCTGAACTCACTCACAGATGTTTCCACATCACTTCAGTTGCAGCTGACCAGGGCAGCTCCAGCAGGACGGAAATGTGGAGAACTGACGTGTTGGAATGGTGTCCAGTGACAGTGCTCGGTTGACTAACCTCTTCTGTATGACCCGCTGTATGATTCCGCTGCCATTGGTTGGTGCTGCAGATTGCATGGCTGTGTGCTTAATTATACACCTCTATGTCAGCAATGGGTGTGGCTCATGTGGCCAATCCCTGTAATTACTATGGGTATCCCAATACATTTGCCCATGTAGTGTAACTAGGGAGCCTAAAGTAGAGTTTAAAGATGTGTTTCCCAGTCTGGTCCTTGGAGACCCACAGAGGGTCCATGTTTTTGCTCCCTCCCATCTTCCTGCCAGACAGTCCACATTTTTGCTCCCTACTCGGATCTGGGAAGGAACAAAAACGTGGACCGTGTGCAGCGCCCTAAGGACCAGATTGGTTTAAAGCATGTCATTCCATCTTGTATGTACCTTCAGCTTTGTTGTGTGCTTGGGTTACATCTCTTGAATGATCATTAACGGCATAACGAGGGAAGTCTATCTGTATCAGTCCATGTCACATGGGAGAAATGAGGACTGCGTGAATGAGCAGAATTAAGTGTTAGACGCAAACCTGAACAGCCAACACTATAAATTTATAAAGAGGCTATTCTGATTAATGGTCTCTTAGGATTCCATGCTGTTCGTGTTCTACCAGAGGTATGATTTGACCAATTACACCGTGATGCAGAAGAATCTCTTCACAGGTCACATTATCTATTGTGTAAATGGCTCTGGGATACTTTTCCTTTTTGCTATCAATCATCCTTAAAAGCCCACCCCCTATTGCAAACATAGCAGTGATAGGTTGAGGATAGGTCCCCGAATGTTCCTGCAAGATGGAGTCCGCTCAGCTGCCAGAACCAGCTGAAGGCGGTGTCCTGTCCCTGAGAGCTCCATCTTGTTTTCTCAGCCAGGATGGTCGCCGCAGGGAGGGACCGCCCAACGTGCAGGACGAGGCAGCGTCGGCCAAGAGACGGCCACGGTCGCCTAGCAACGGGAGCAGGCGCGAGTGGCAATTAGCACGTCGCCGCTGTCGACCCTCATTTATGCAACCCGCCTCGACAAGCCAACACGGCGTCAAGTGGGAAATTGTTTTGTTTGCACTGGTTATGTCGGCGATGGGAGACTGATTTGCTTAAATAGCCCCACATTCCTGCACTCTGGAAGAAAGAGGTTGGAATTACGATTCCCTGTATACCCAACAAAAAAAGGGGATGTTGTTGTTGTCATTGTGGCTTTCTGAGTATTTCTGCCCAACCATTCACCGACCTTGAGTAATCTCATTACGTCTTTGGCCTAAGTGTGAATGTCCAAATTTAATATTACTGCGCGATTAAATCACTCCATTGCAGTTTACCACTGGCTTTCAAACAAGGCTGATTCGCTTTCGAGATTTGAAATGAAACAATGAAAGTGTGTCATTGTAAAGATATGAGATGACATGTGGATAACTTGATCTGGACCGAATCAGTTGCGGCGTTGCTTCAGTGCTGGATGAGCATCACAGTGATGAACTAATGTTCAGTGGCCTTTCCATGTCACTCATCACTGCAGCTGAACATCTAATCGCAGCCTGCATGTCAAGAACTGCTGGAGGTACAATGCTCCATTTATGAGATGTAAGCCTGTAACCTAAAGGTATCTGAGTCATTAAACACTGCATAAGGTGCAGTTTAAGGGCGCAGATTCTGAAACACCTCCCAAATTGTGCATATTTAAAAAAGAAAGGCTTCTATTTTTGTAATTTTGATCTGCTCAGAAATATTACATTCTGAGATACCAGCCAGCCAATCCTTCATTTTTATTCTGCTCGCATACTATTTCCATTTTACCTCTTCACTGTGGAAACTGCAAATATATTTAAATGTGAAAAACATACAGCCATTTATTTCCAAGCTATTAAAAGGAACACATTACCATACAGTAACCAAAATATTTGCAAATACCGTAACAAAGTGCTGCTGTGTATTTACTGAGAATTGTTTCCATTTTGGTCGTGTTGAACTGTTGCGTTACTTGAAGCCATGAAGCACCTCAGCATGGACTTCTGACCAGAGTCATTTGGTTTTGTGATATTTTTCCCGCTTTGGACGTATGTGGCATCATATTTTATTGGTTGCTAGTTAGTGAAGGAGAAGTTCCGTGCACATGCCGCTTCTTTTGTGTCCAGGTGAACAGCTAGTAGAGGCCAAGGTGTCCTGTTTCATAGCCCAAGTCTCACGAGCGTAGACGTCTAGCAGAGCCATCAGTGACATCAGAGGCCAAGGTTGGCACATGTCGTGTGCATAATGAGGTCACCTCGGGCGAGATTCAGCTCGGGGTTGAGTCTTCAATGTGGCCTAAATGGCTCCTACGATGTTTAGATGCACTAGAAGCATAACTTTAAGTGCACCAGCCAGCCAGGATTTCTGAGATTTTGTGCTGAAAATTGAGAACAAAGGCAGGGTAGATTGGAACACCCAAACTGACGCCTACAGGATATCAGCCACCAACATTTCAACTCCACCAAATGGGTGCATTAGAGTTACTAGACGACACAAAACCTCAGAATATGAACATTCTGGTTTCTATAAGCCTTTCAGAGTCTGCCTCCAGCGAATGAGTAATTTGCCATGAAATACCATCGTAAGCAGGCTTTAAGTGGCCCATGCAAAAAAATCAAAACACACAGCCCATTTCAAAGAACATTATCTCAGCATCTGTTAGTCACTCTATGATGATTGATAAGCCCATCTTCCCAAACCATCAGTTATCAGTTATGTCCAAAGGCATGTGATGCGCATATATATATTACTCTCTTTGAATCAGGTATTTACTGGAAAAAACATTTTTTTAAATTTTTTTTTTTTACTGATTTTATGTTTGGGTACGGCGCTTGATTTAATGAAACATTAAATGCAACTCTGACATTATCTTTCTACCAACCGTGCCAAAACATCAAATTAAATAAAACTGCTTGATAAGTATTTGTTCATTGTTTCTGAAAATGTGATTCCGTGTTGTGAAGAATCAGAGGCAGCCATTCAGAGCAAAGTTAATTGTTTTTGCAGTGACTGTTTTTCTGCGGAACCTAATATGCATTTCAAAAGAAGTGCTTTGTTACTGACACATGTTACATTCGTACTCTGATGCTGTAGCCTGGGTCCGGATTAAATATGCTAGAAGCCCGAGTTTTTCTTTAAATCTTTACTGAGATGTTCAGCCAGGATACAGCATGACATCTATGACAAAGGTGATTATTGATACCCTAGGATCTGAATGGTGGCTTTGTATTATAGTTGAGCTATTAGTATTTGTTGTAAAGGTAGAAATGTAGAATCAGTGTTTTGTCATTGTTTGCTTTGGGCTTTCTGTGGCTCTCTGATTGACTACATTTGCTGACGACCTGCAGGGGTCGGTCAGGAAGCCATAATAAAATACAGGCAGCATGGCGGTGGGGGGGGGTGGATCTATGTGGATAAATATTTGACTTACTCAGTGCGCTGCCTCCGGCGAGCCCGCAGAAATCGCACACTCCCATTGGCTCGATCTCCTGGTTGGCCCAGCATCCATTTTGTGAGGTTAAAAGATGCAGCTCTTCTGTATTCGCCTCTCCAGAGTCACGCATGGCTGCTAAGCTCCCCAAATCCTGACCAGCCTTCCCCACCCCCCCGACCGATTCTCCTCTGAACTCGGATTGATTAATAACAACGTCCATGTCTTCCATGAGTGGGACAAAGGGAGAAGTGCACAGTGCGTGGGAGAGATTTGAAGAATCAGTCTGTGATGGAGCAGGGATGGAACGGCAGCCACTGATGGGGGGGCAGGGAAAGCCTCAAATTGGGATGAAATGAGCTGCAGCTGCTGGCTCATCAACCTTCTCCTCTATAATGAGCACCTCAGCGGCGTCACCTCTGTCCATATACTCCCCTCCACTTCCTGTTATCATTACTAGAACTGGTAGGTGAACCTCCTGAATTGTCTCTGGATCCACAGATCTCAGATGGATCGCTTTCCGTGCGGTAAGTGCCAAACTGAGGCGACGGGTGCGGCGTCAGGAATGAAGGTCCTCGGCATCTGGACGTGGTGCTGCTTGGGGGCTGCTGGGTCTGTGGTAGATGCTGCTGGCGGAGATATCGGGTGGCCAGTCACTTAGGCTCTGACACTTCTCAACATCAGCACGCTGAAGGGTTAAATTACAATGTTATCATCAAACAAGTTTCCGTTTAATTGATTTTCACATCCAAAGACTTAATCTTGCTTGTGAGGTTTATCCGTTACTGTAGCCTCACAAAGTCCTTTGTGTAGCTTCTGCCAGTGATGATCATAATTGGTCATTTTGTCAGGCATTTATTATAATCAACAGGTGTGCAATAAATTACCAAAAGGACGTCTGTTATCACTAAAGGTGTGACAAAAAATTTAGGTCTCAGAACATGCGCTTTTTTCCCACAAGAATCCTGCAAATTATGGGTGGCAGTCATGTTTCCTTCAGCAGTTCAAATGTGTGACATCGCTACCTAGGATTTGCATTTTTTTCAAATGCGTGCCCATGGGGTGCATGTGTGCTACTCACCCGCATGGCTGTAGCGAGCAGATCCGTTAGCATTAGCTAGGCCTATCTGTAGTGCTAATCCTGTGTAAGACTGTAGAGCTCATTAGTCATGGCCGCCTTGAGTGCCAGACACCCAGGAAAGACCCTCTGAACGCTGTAAGGGTTCCGGCTGGGTGTCTCCAATGCTGAAGCGGACAGCAAAGTGAGAATTTAGTCACTTTTTTCTCTTTATAACTCCCCTAAATCATGACGACATTGACCGATAGCTCCAACGCCAGTTTATGGGACCGTGTCTTCATGAAGACCTGAGATTAGATGGCGGGAAGCAGTTTATTGGGAGTGAAAGTAACAGTCAAATCAGGTCCCAATAATTTGAACTCTTAGAATCTAAGACTATGGTTTCATCACTTAACTGATATTGGAACAACTAAGGTCATGTAATGTGTCCTGTTCATTATCTCAAGGGTGCGAGTTTTTGGTTTATTGTTTTTTTTATCAGTATTCCTTTATTTCAGGAGTTATCCTCATTGGTCGAGCTGAGGCTGAGGGAGATATATTTATCATGGCAGATGGTCTTTGAAATCCCTTTCCCGCTGTGTTCCCGGCACGTGACTTGGCTTTGCCTGGTGGCCACTCTTCAGCAGGGAAGCGGGAGGTCGCGTACAAAGTGGCACCCCTCTCTGCTCTCCACCTCTCGCTTCTCGGGGTGAAGATGTCTGACCGGTTAATGGCCTCGAGGCCCAATGCACGATGGCCGATGGGGTACCATGCAGCATGCGTGTCCCTTATACCGTGCCGCGTGGAAAACCACGTCCCCGACCGGCAATCCGCAGGGGAACCGTGCTAGCAGATGGGAATCAGAGAGCTGTGGTTTGTTCTGGTGAATTCTCCTCAGGAGGCAGCACTGGAAAGTCTATGCGGTGACAGCAGCCTGCCCAGAGGACATGGCCGGGCCTTGCTCCTGTCTAATGAAATCAGTAGGTAATTCAATTAAACCTCTTAGAGAGAGAGAGAGAGAGCGTTCGTAAGATGGAAAGACACTGGGGCATCACCGCTGTCACCCGATTCATTTGGCTAATTAAGTTTGTGAATATTCACTTTTACCCTGGGGTTACAGTGCCCTGCCCTCCGAAATAACAGTGACACGGTAGCTATGCCAGCAAGGCTTCAAGACCCAACTGGAGAACAGGTCGGCGCTCGAGGCCGTGCCTCGTTTACCCTGCCCTTCATTCAGCTGTGGGCCCTGGGTTTCTCTCATTTTGAAATCTCAGAATTGCCTTCTTAAGTCCCGCCACTGACCCCTTCCGGCTCAGGCGATTGGCTGTCTCTCGGCAGGTCTCAGGAAGTGCCCACACATTCAGCCTGAGGGGGGGAGGCAGCTTTTGGAGACGGCACAGGTCCACTGACAGTCGCGTTCCAGTGAGCTTGACTCATTATGCAAACGATCAGCCTGTCGCAATTTAAATACTCTCTGCGTGGGTTGATTATTAGTTATCTTGTATAAACAATAGATTAGACTTTTTCTGGTTTAAAAGGACTTGTATGGCGATACCATCATTGTAATATTGTATTAACGTCTGCATTACTACACTAACAGTCTGCATCTGCGCCGTTCTGCATTTTTGCATGTGGAAGTTCACAGGCCGCCAGATTTGCAGTGTTAAAAATGATTTAAGTATTTATGTGCTAGTCGGAAAATTCACCACCACGTAAGAGAAGAGCCTCTCTGCAGTGGTTTCTTTTTGGTTATTTTTCTGTGATTTAGTTGACCCCTCTCTCTGGACCATGTGCCAAAGCCCTCTGTCTTTTAAGCGTTTTTTTTTTTTTTGGGTCAAGTTCAGAGATTGAGGATGGAAAATAAACTAAGGATTTGATTCGACAAATGAGATGAGTATTTTTGTGTGTGTGTGTGTGTGTGTGTGGTGGTTGTTCGGCCATCCCAGCTATGCTTCTTTCTCATTTGCACGAACCTCCCCCTTTGGCTGTTTGCTCCTCCCATCACGCCAAAGTCTTCTTGGGATGTCGCTGCAGGGACTTTCCCGTTCCCGTGAAAGACATTAATATCCACCTAAATGCGATAAATAAAGGACAGACAGTGTTGGCTGGCATCCCTAGTGCTATCTGGCCAATTAGAGCACGAGGCTACAGTGATGACCTTATTGTTCTGTGGTTGTCGTGACAACTGGCTGCCTCCTCTCTGGAGAGTTACACTCTGATCAAATTTACTTTAGCGGAACTTTTGTGACAATAACTTTACCTTTTTAGTTCCTGAATAGATAACGCTTCCCACCATGTGTATGTAGCATGCAGACTGGCTGATACGTGGTATGTACATGCAAATCTTCTCCCCTTGATTTGATTCTGCTCACCCTCAAAGCACGTGTTTCTCAAGCCCAGAATGGAAATACAAACTTTGGAACGCTCCATATAAATGAAAACGCAGCGAAGTACAGAAACAACTATGTACCTATAGGGGGCAGTAGTAGTGGCAGCGGAATGGAGGGAGGCAGACATAAGTGAGAGTGCAGAAGCTTCTCAATGTTAACACACCGCAGTGGTTTGGTCCCTTTAAGCCAAGGGTCTGTGTGTTTGGCAGTGTTTACATTAAGCTTTCAAGGGGGGAGATTTCTTTTTTTTTGTTTTCTTTATGGCAACCTTGAATCCAAGCAATTGCGTGTAAAAAGAATGGAAGACTTGGGAAGGTCAGGGGTCACATATTTCCCAGAACAAGCATCCAGGCAACTCTTTAACAAATTGTCGGAAAAATATTTGACCCTCGGCACTGCTTGTCCTTTGGTAGCTGTGCAGATAGGCGCCACCGACATGGGGAGTTGGAGTCTGTTTGCAGGCGAGAAGGTTCTCTGCTGCGGAGCTTTGTGCAGCTCAGTACCCCACCCCCGTCAACATCTCTGCGCACCGCACAACACCGTTAATATCATTAGGTGCCGTCACGTCGGTTTTGACTTGCTGGGATGTCGTGTTTTCTGTCTAGGCCTTTAGGTTCCCCTGTGGCTTGTCCTTTATCAGAAACTCCGAAATAAACCTGAAATTAGAGACTCTGTTGGAGGAGTTTTTTTATTACGGCTTGATATTTATTTGCTCGGGGGGGGGAGGGGGGGGTCCCATGTTCTTCACATAGACGGTCAAAGCCTGAGCGGGGGGCCAGGGGGAGGGAGCAGGTCCAGAAGCACCCCGGTTAAAGGGTGGCACATGCCACGGAAACGTCCTAGAATGAGACTCAGCTTTGTAGGTAGGTGTGAAGTTCTTATATAGGTGAGCTTACTAAAGGGGTTAGTGTAGATCATGCCCCTGTTTTAAAGGGACTTATTTTCACAGTGGGGCTCCCCAAAGGTATACTCCATGCCACGGTGAACAGTCCTCAGTTTGTTCCCGTACTTTACTCATCCATCCATCCATCCATCCATTCATCCATCCATCCATTTTCCATACTTGTTGGTCCTGTGCAGGGTCCATACTTTACATGTGTGGGAATTTCACATGAAAAGAAAGAGCCACATATGAACCTTTTAGAATGTGCCCAGATAGCACATCCCAAGAAGGACTGTGCTAACTCTGCTGCCAACCCCCGGAAGGTTCCGGCCACTCGAAAATCAAATCAGCATTAGCGAAGGAACAGCTCTCAAAATGAAACTTCTTGAAATGCCCCTCCTTGCCTTTGGCTTTCTGTCATAATTCCGAGGTCCTGTATTGTGTAACATGCCTTTCTCTCCCTTAAGACGTTGTCTCTAAAGTGAAGACGAGTTGAGGATGGAAGATCTTCTGTGACATTTATTGTTTCCCACTCGCTACAGGCTTTCGCTACTAACTGCTGAAAGATCTTGTCTGCTGTTCGGCTTTCATGTTCCCTGCACTCTCCTCTCTTACTAAGTGCTCATATGAAGCAACATTTTCTTGTTCTCCTGCATAGAAATTAGCTATTCAACCAAGCCGGTGTGGCCTTTGAACCGACACGTTTTATTTGGCGATCGATTAAGCGATCAAAATAGTAAGCTGACATGCATCCCCGCTCAAATTAATCGATGAATGGGTTAGTCAGCTGGTCCCTTGGCCTCAGATATATGCCTTAAATATATGCTTTTTAATTCTTTGTGGGAAGACAACATAGCTGTCACGTTAAAGTGGAATTTGAGAAACTGGGGAAATATACCAGCATGGCATGAATGCAGAATATGCCACGTGATGTCAGAGATGGGAGCCCGAGCGCCGTTATCTAAGGAATGCAGTGCACCATTAAATTCATCTACAGCATCACCAAGTAGAATCTATGCAGTTCTCCTCCTGGGCCCATTAATGTGTGAAGGCCCTCATGACAAAGTCAACAAAGTACGTAGCCAAGCGTTGGAGCAGATATCACGCTGAGGTAGGACGGCCCTTGGCACACACTTGGTATGTCCAAACAAATTTTTTTTGTTTTTAAATACTTGTTGACTTTTTCCAGCGTACTTATGATGAATCTAAATCCAGATTCAGTTATGTAAGTACTTTGTCAACAAAGAAGAAGAATGGTTTCACACTCTGCGTCCTTAAGTGCCCCGTTTTCTGCATTTTTAAGAATCTTCAAGGCCATCCTTATAAGTAAGTGGCGGCTTTGTCTTTTAGCTACCCTGCTATCCAGTAGAAGCTGAAACATAAGTGCAGTGATGCGTGGGCTTTAACTGATATGTGTTTTTCAGGCAAGAGGGGTTGATTTGAAGCTCTTTCTCTCTAAATGGCTGCTTCATGGTCGGTTGAGAAGATGCTGTTAGTGCTGATGTGTGTTGGGGAGCAAATCTGATGTATGGGGATGCCACAGGGACCTGAGACAGGCTTCTGGCGGGAGGTCCTGGCCAGTCTCAGTCGATGAGCGCGGCTGGAAGTTGCACTGTATACATCAATTAGGTCGCCCACACTTCTGAACCCTCTCAGGGATGCTTGGCATCTTCAGAATCAGCCTCGCTCGGCCTGTGCACAGCTACAAAGTGGAGCTGAAATCCCAGTGACGAGCTGCCAGTGTTGGGAAGGAGATCATCTAAGTCACCTCAGAAGTGCAGCACTGCTTCATGGTCAGGCAGTGAATGCACTGGATTCCCATCCTTTGAGGTGTGTAGCACTGCTTCATGCTTAGCCAGTGAGTACAATAGATTCCATCCCTTGACATGTGTAAACATAGCAACGTGTAAAATTAGTGAAGGACATACAGAAGACCATTGAATGGACCAAAAATGTAGAGCATGGTAAATTTACTCAGTGATCCTAAACATCAAATCATTTAGTCTTAAGGTATAATGAAGGAGGCACATACTGTATAGATTACAGGCACAAATGTGTAAGCAAAAACAGTCAGGGGTAAGTACTGCTGTTAACTGAGGTGACCAGTTTTCACATAGATCCACCCATGCAAAATAGAATAGGGATACTTTGTTAATCCCTAATTGCTTTGCCCCATCACCCTGTCCTTGCAGGGGATAACAAACTTGGGAGGG
>JABFDZ020000084.1:1929198-1942448 GCA_019775955.2 Pollimyrus isidori
CTTAATTTCTGATTAATTAATACATTAAGTATGGGTGTACTACACATTATTTGTGCCCCCTCAACTAAAGTGTTACCAATATTTTATTTTGTTGTATTCACCCCCCACACTTTAAAGGCCGGTCCGTGAAAATATTGTATGACATGTAACCGGTCCGTGGCGCAAAAAAGGTTGGGGACCGCTGATCTATTGCAGTTGAGCAGTTTGCCGTAGTTGTTTCTGTAACCTCTGTGATCAAGTGAATGGAAGGACGGGCTGCCAGTACTGCACAAGTTATAACTGGTAGGCTCTTAGACTTCCATATTTGTCAAACAAAATTGAGTCCTTTGTGGGTTTTGGAATTAGCTTACCACTCTTTCTGAGCCTCTGAGGCTGCCATATCCGGATGCATCATCGATCAACATTGATTATGTTGTTAGGTGGGTTTTCTTGCTTTTAAGAGGCTGGTGTCCAGCCAGTGGCATATTTCAAGGTTATTACCTAGACTGGAGCTGGGATTAACCTGCTTAAGTGGTGGGCGTATGCTTCACAGTGAAATGTTATACTTACAGATCCTGAAAAAAAATGTATATATCTGGAAGGAAGCCCTTAGATGTGGAGTGACCCAGGTCATAAGCATGTGTAGGATAAGCGTAGGTTACCCCAAGCCTCATGACTAGGCTTCCCCAAAAGCACATTGCGACAACACAACACGGCACTCCACCTGGTTATGAAAAAATTAAACCCCTTTATTGTGTTTTTTTTATATATAAAAGAAATACAAAACAGAAACATTGACACAGGAAAGCAAAGAACAATGGAATGGATGCAAAGAGCGGCGCCTATGGCAGCTCGGCCTTGTCGGGGGCCTCAGCGTGGGCCCCAGCCTCGGGCCCCCCAGGCGTAAGCAGCGTCCTGCGATTGTAGTGTCCCTTCATGATCCCCGAGTTGTTGTTCTCATTGAGGATCTGCTTCTGTTTCTGCCGGTTGAGCGACTGCACCAGGCCCAGCACCACGGCGGCCAGAGAGTACTGACCCGTGAGCTTGCGCGGCTGTAAGATGAGCGGGTTGGGCTGCACCCGGCCCAGCAGGAAGTGCGTCCGGATCTTGCCCTCCTGCTCGCTGATGCCCTTGACGTAGATCTCGCCGCGGTACTCGAAGGCGAAGCCGCGCTCCTTCAGGATGAGGAACGTCTCCTCAGGCACTTGGATCTTGCCGCTGACGCCGGTGCTGTCCATGCGGCTCGCCAGGTTCACCGTCTTGCCCCAGATGTCATACTGGGGCTTCTTGGCGCCGATCACCCCCGCCACGACAGAACCGTGTGCAATGCCTGAAGAGAGGACGAGTGAAACGTCGACGCAGATGATGTGACCAGACAATGTTCCCGACAAATACACAGAGCGAGCAGGGCGACACTAATGTCAAATTTAATCCAGCCTTGACTTCATACTAAGTGGAGCTCTGAACCAATTTCCCCAACACGAAACGTTTAATGGAAGTATGTCATGAACTACGACAGAATGAAAACACAGGATCATGACTGCATGCGGAAAAATGCAAGCAGTCTCTCGGTTGGGATATTACCGATCCGCAGCTCAAAGTTGTTGAAGGAGTGCTTGTTAATCTCTTGGATGCTTTCGTTCAGAGCAATGGCAAAGTCCGCCAGGGCACAAAGGTGGCCCCACTTGTCCTCACATTGCTGCCCAACAATGGAAAGATACGGGGAAGAAGAATGATTTATGCTTAGGGGGCCCAACATCGTTTTCATCGTGAAAAAGAATTTTATGCCTGCAATTTATGCAAAATTACGCCTGATGTATTATTTCATTCAATTGCCGTCTCACCTGTTTCTCAGGGGACAGCCCCGAAACTGCCATGTATGTGCTGCCAATAGTTTTTATCTTCTCAATGTCTTGAAATCGATCTTCTCCAAGCAACTGGGAACACAGAAGAAAAAAAGGGTAGGAATGAATAATGAGAAGGTAATAGGCTAACCAAAGAGTTCTAATATCTTCAAAATTTATGTTTAAATAATGCAATGGAGATACTGGAAACAGCACATGAGTGATATATGGAGCAGATCCTGAAGCAGGTGCTGAAGAACTTCATGTTGGTCACCATTCCTTGTAGGTAGGTTCAGACATCAAGCATATCAGTCCACATTTAGTTGGCCACTGTCTGATTAGGCCCAGGCTCTGATAATACACTCCACCCCTCCTGCTTTTGACAGTGATTTCCTTTCTTTCCAGAGATTTGAATGGTGCTGGTTTTGTATTGAGAACTACAACAGGATATAACAGCTTTTCCATGCTGGGGGAGGAAGTCTCCATAAACCAAGAGGTTTAACTTTGGCCATCAGGTTCCTGGGACCGTTTGACGCTCAGCATATTTTGTCCTTATGACGGGTTTCCGGCTCAGTGGCAGATGGTCTCAGACTGTGTTCTTGAATCTAAAGTGCCTTTTGAGAACTGAATCTGGGATTATAATCGAGAGAGAGCCGGTTCTGGCTTTCCTCATGCATTCATGGGCCAGCCAGCTGAAGGGGTTGGAAGATGGAGTCTATCACTGCTATCAGGAAGTCACCTGGCAAGGGCCCTACTGCCTCGGCGAGACAGTGGGACATAATGTGCTCTGTGCATGTCCCTCTGGTGTTCCGCACTGACATATCCAAGCACTATATTTAGCATTTTTATTTTCGTAATTGAGCCCAAAAAAAGTCTGTGACGTGACTGTCATCTAAATCGACTGCAGCTATAGTATGCTACATGCTATTTTTTTTCCCCCGTGTAGTTGGGCAGCTCAGGATAGACAGGTTGGCTTATCAGGATGAAGACCCCTAAAATATGGAGCTGGCTGCAATGCATCAACAGAGCCGGTGCCATGTCAACCATACGGCCTTGGCTGCCTCTGAAAAGGCTTCACGGGAATCGAGCAGAATCCTGCCCTTTACCGGGCAGCACAGATTCATCAATTTCATACTTTCTGAAGATTTAGATATCATCTCCTCATTGGTTTCACTTTTGGCAGGCAGTGAGCCACATGTTTAACTCATTGTCCACACTCTACTACATTTCGTTCAGACCATTAACTCTTACATATTGCGGATATAACTTCAACTAGCCTCAATGACATTGTCTTCTTATCCTCGGTCCAGGGGGTCACGGCTGGCAGGATCCGGTTTAGCAGTACATACCTTAGTGAATCAATTCAATCAAGCTTGTTCAGCTATAATATTCATTCAAAATAGTTCATTGATTTGGTCAAGTCTGACATTCCCCCTTGAATATTTCAATTGCTCAGTATTTTTGGTACGTTCTTAAACATCTAATAAAATGGATTTTTAAAAATGTATTAAACTGTAAATTAAATTTGTTATAAATTTTTAAACATTATTAAAATACTATACATTTCTTATATCTTATACATTTTATATAAAATTACATATTATATGTATTATAATTAGACATTTATGAAAGAGAAGCTTTAGTACGCAGGAAGCACCTCGTCGAAGTCGGCGATGATCTCGTTGAGGAGACGCAGGCATTCGACGCCCTGGTTGTTCATCTCCGTTTGCGAGTAAAAGTCTGCAAATCCAGGGATGGAAGCAAACATGACCCCCACTGCATCGTACGACTGGGAGTACAGCTCCTGGAAGAGGAAAAGACGCTCATCGTCATCGTGTTTCCAATGATGGCCTTTTTAAAATCGTATGAGACAGACTTTGGCCTGCTAGGCATTATCCAGACAGCAGAGGGCAATGTTTTTCTTCCACTGTCAGCAAACAAACAAACAGAAATGTTCTACTTCGGCTTATTAATGATTAATTTGTAATCTGTGTAAAAATTAGCCATTTTTCTCATACTAATTGTGGCTGCATGTATAATTAAGCATTTAACCATGAAAAATACAGCTTTTGAAGAACCGGAGAAAATTGAAGGATGTAAATGATGACAATTACTGCCATTAAATACATAAAACCCTAAATTTACACTTTTTAAAATTTGAACACAACACGACGTGAAGATGGTGTGCTCTATATATTGCTATCAGTTCTCACAAAAATTGTGTTTCCGAAGTCTGTGATTTTTTTTTTTATATTCAATAATAATTTTTAATTACTACGGTTTTTGATGGAGTTTTCTCTCTAGTTTAAACGCTCAGTGAGTAATGTGCTTGCCCTGAATGCTCCACTTATCCGTCAGCTTCCGTTCTTTGTCCAGGAGAATGCAAATGTGTGCCTTTTATGGATTTATAAATGTTAAGATGACGCACAGAGTGGTGTTGAAGGCTCTGCACGGTTTTATTTTAATAGGCCTGACTTGACGGGCATTGTGGTGGTGCAGGGTCTCTACGCGCGCCCTCCGGCTCCCCGGCCATTTCCCGTGTGATTAATACACATCATAACCGCCTGATTATAGTATTCCCACAGCCTCCGTCAATGGGCTACCTTGAGCGTCCCAGCAGTGTGCCTGTCACCTGATGGCGAACTCGTGAATTTAAAGAAAGAGGGAAACATCAATGGCCAGCAAAACACTGAGAGAACACTTTGTCCGCGCTCCGCTTTACACATAAAGTCGCCCGAAGGCCAGTTATTGTTCATTGTATGATGTCTCTTTGTGGTTTATGGAACCATTAATTCGGGCTATCTACAATATTGCACCTGCGATGAACTGGCATAATATATCATTTCTGAACGGCAACAAAGGAACCATTTCTCTTATATCGCGACGCTGCACATAACTTGGCGCAAAACTGTCCTATTTATATGAAAAACCTCTTGCGATATATCATTTCATTAATCATGACAATCTAAACAGCCAAAGGGGGGACGGTGAGCTAACTCAACCGGCTCAAGCGCAAGCACCATATTGTTAGTCGAAAGGGAAAAATGCTCCCAATACGAGAGTCTGTCCACATGGATTTGTCCCCAGTGCGCATGCATAGCCTTCCTGCTCATTAGCATAGCGCTCGGGCATTTACCTCGTTGTCCCGATCTTTCTCGAGGAAGTGCCTGGCCACGTGGCTGGGCAAGATGTTCCTCAGCATGTTCTCGTTATGTTCCCTCAGCTCCTTCATCTCGTTGATCTCCTCCTTGGCTTGCACTCGCCACAGGAAGTCAAGGCGTGCAGTGTACTCCAGCTATATATATATATATATATATACACACGCGTGTACAAAATTAATTTTTGTCTTCAGTGTCATCTTGTGCTATTAGTTATGCTATTAGCAACGTTTAAAATGCATTAGCAATTAACAAATGCAAATCAAGTTTGAAACAACAAATATATCACAATGGAAGTGTTGCTGTGCTGTCAAAGTTTTAATTACATTCAGTAAATAATGGGTTTAGGATTAATCTGGATTAAACAAATAAAGGCATAATAAAAATATGATTAGCAATGAAAACAAGTTACATTAAAAGCAAGTGATAGGGTGTTTAAATAGGAAATGCTATACTCATGATGAAAAGAAAATCTCCGAAACTGAAAAAATCAATTATATGTTGCTGGTTTGTTTTCAATAAATAAAGGACTTTGAACCTTGATATTTTTCAAATGAAACCTAATTTTAATTTGGATTAAACCAAAAATGGCTCTCAAAGATTCTTGATATTCCTAAAGTAAACTTAATTTTGTAACATTTGCTATACCGTGGGCAGCACAGTGGCTCAGCAGATAGGACAGTAGTTCATGCGGTCTGAATACTGTCTCCATTTTGCATGTGGAGCTTGCATTCTCCCTTGGTATGTGTGTAAAAATACATGTGCCCTGTGTCACCGGGGATAGCCTCCAAACTCAACCATAAACCGTGGTTGGGAGATCTGTCAGTGGACGGAATGATTGCCATCCCACACAGGCTGTACCCCAGCACCCCGCCCTACACTGCGTGGGATAGGCTCTAGACCCCTCTGTAAGTGATTGGAACATTGATGGATGGATCAAAATGCTGTTAGCCCTTACATAGGCATGATAAAGCAGACAGATTAAAATCCATCAGCGCAGTCTAAAAGCAAGAAACGATGTGTTTACATTGCATTTATTTAGCAGAGGCTTGTATACTAAGCAACGTGCATTTTTCAGAACATGGGGTCAGCCAATTGCTGTAGCAGTTGGGGGTTAAGGGCCTCGCTCAAAAGCCTGGCTGTTAAATCACTCTGCCAACCCTGGGAATAGAACCAGTGACCTTCTCATCACCAGCAAAGCATCGTATTCCACTGAGCCACACACTATCCAGACATTTAACGCATTTCATTTTTTTCCCCAAAATTCCACAGGGCATAGATATTCCACAGAGCATAGCTCCATAACAATATTGCCACATGTTGCCTGTGAAGACCTGGGCTTTAGAAGGTGTCAATGCTCCATGCTGGGGTACTCAAAGTGACAGTATGGGAGGAATAAAAGGCTAAGAACTGGTTGGGTGTCTGTATCAGAGGGTTACGTTTGCCCATAGCCGCCGTGTGACAGGAATAAAGCAGGGACTAACACTGAGTCAAACACCTTTCACTGCAGCCACCCTCAATTCCACCCCCACGCTGAGAGTGCCGTCTGATCACTCACCAGCCTGCACCTCTCGGCAGCATCTCACCAGCAAACCCCACACCAGCAAACCCCACACCAGCAAAACACACACCAGCAAACCCCACACCAGCAAACCCCATACCAGCAAACCCCACACCAGCAAACCCCACACCAGCAAACCCCACACCAGCAAACCCCACACCAGCAAACCCCTCACCAGCAAACCCCACACCAGCAAAACACACACCAGCAAACCCCACACCAGCAAACCCCACACCAGCAAACCCCACACCAGCAAAACACACACCAGCAAACCCCACACCAGCAAACCTCACACCAGCAAACCCCACACCAGCAAACCCCACACATGCCCCATGAGAAAGATACGTGCTTTTGCGGCACCGAAACGGACGGTGGATTTTAGACAGAGCTGTTTTGGTTCACCTAACCCACGTGGCAGTGCCCGCACTGTACCTTTGCCCCCGGTTTAGCCGCTTCGCCGGGCCGTGGACAAGAAACTGTTACTCAGCTCTTTGCATAATGTGTAATTTACTACTGATCCAGTCATTTCAGCATTTCAGCCGTATCCATGGCCTCCAGAGACAACTAAATTGCAGAGCAGAAAAGCAGACACATTTAACCAGAGTCACGAAGGCTCCAGCCCAACTGTCTGTTTGACTCTGGGGTCCGAGATGTACACCATTTGTGGTTTGGGGAATCGAGAGACATCTTGAGAGGCTTAACGCTGAGAAATCCCTTAATGGTGTCAGTGCTTCTGGACGCCACAGTAATTGTAAACAACGTGCACTAACTCCTGTGTTGCTAATATCGTAAATCCTTTATGTCACGTCACTAGATGAAAATGGTGTAACCATAATAGAGCAGCGGACCAGTCATTATAAAAGCCCCCCCCCCCTCCCCCGCATCATTAACCCCAATTAAAGCTCTCACACATAGCTGCACTGCCTGCAGATGGATGGATGGAGGACGGGTCGCATAAAGCGTAATGCTTCGGACCGCTAGCTTTTCCCATTTCTTCAGAATTTCTTTTTTCCAATTACTTTCATCTCATTGCCACTTGGAATCCAAGGGGGGGGGGTCGCACCGGACGCGCTGATGCTGACAGCTGGTGACATTTCATAGTAATATGTTTTTATCATATAAATCCCACTCTCCATCCGAAGCCCCCAGGTACTCCACCACTCTCCGGCCCCCACCTTGATGACATTTTACGATATGAGCCTGAGAGCAGGAGCGATACGCGCAGGCAGAGAATTTCATGGTGATGTCTGATTTTTTGCATTAAACAACTGCACGAATATCAACCTTTAGTTACTTCATACTGTTTATACCAACAGCTCCAATAATATTCTTAAAATGGCTTCAGGGTCTGAACCCATCAATACTGATTCCTGAGTCCTGGTTATTGTCAGCTTCTGCAGTTACTGAAGCTTGGAAGGGATGAAATTGCAGCATCATGTAATGACGTAGCCATCTGAATCTTGGGTTCAGAAGGTCCTTCCACAGCACTGGACGTCTACAACTAAGCATTGACCCTTTCTGCCTTCGTTGATAAAATTAATCAAAATGCAAATTCGGTATAAAGCATTTTATGCTGGTTGCTGGAATCAAAGACTAATGTTGACATTTTGAAAATACTGTAGCGTGTTAATGGTCTTTAAAAAGTTTTTCAATAAAAAGTAATTAAAATACAATTAAATGCTGAAGTAAATAAAAAAATTATAATTGGTTTTCTTCTTTATTCTCCCAGCAGGTTCAAAAGCGAGACGGGAACAGCCCGTCATTGACATAAGCGGGTTTGCTGTGACCGTGCACTAATTATCTGAGCACAGAACCAAGCAAAGGCTCAAGAATGATCAGAGACTCTCTTTGAGAGCAAGAGAATCTGTAAAGCAGGCCCTTGCTGCTTGCCAGTACTCTCCTGTTGGCCTCATGCGGAAGAAGCATAGAGCCAGTTTGTCAGTCAAAATGATTTTTGAGTCATCATGTCAACAAACAAGATATATTCCCAAATGTTCTCCCTTAAATTTCAGGCAAAATGAAGTTGAAAACACAAGTTAATAAAGAAAACCATCGAAAGCCAATACCTAACAAAAAAAAGCTACAGCGCAATGCAGAGAACATAGGTAATGCAAAAACATTGCACCATTTATGTAATATCTGTATAGTGTATCCATCACAGGAGAAGTGCTGACAGTTCTGGTATCCCAAGCGAGGGTGATATATAAGCACTCAAACGTTGTATCAACCCCCAAGCACTGTATATCCTTTCACTGCAACATCACCCACACACTGTACTAACAACCAAGCGCAATGTGTACAATCACTCACTGTACCAGCACCAACACGCTTTACAAGTACCTCACCAGCATCATCACACTGTTCCAAAAATCAAACTTGGTACAAACATTCACTTGCACCCGCCCCACACGCCGCACCAGCAACCAAACACTATACAATCTTTCACTGCACCAGGACCCACGCACTGCAAAAACAACTACACACTGTACATGCACTCATTGCACTAGTACCCACACGCTGTACGAGTACAAATTGCACCGGAACCCCAGCACCAACGAACTTGCAGCACCGTGTCCCTTTTGCGCTGTAGCCGTACCTGTTGTCCGTGGTAAAACACAGCCAGAAGAAACATTGCCATCAAAAGTAGGGAGGTCTCCTTGGTCCCCAGAAAATTTTTCCTGGAACAAATGTAGGCAGCCATGCACGTTACCATTTCTCATAGCCAAGAAGCTGCTGCCCAAATTTAGTTAGGGCAGCAGCCATTTAATTTTTGCTGTTGTTTATCTTTTGTCTATCATAAAATGTCATTGAGGAAGCATTTCTAGAAAGATGTCAGTCGGGAGTTAAAAAATAGTTTCTCCATGCTAAGCTGCATGCACAGGGCCAAGCAACAAAGATCATTCATTGTTTCAAAAGTAATTTATTGAGCGGAAAATCCTTTACAACTCCTTAGAGAAGTGAAGGAATATTTATGATGTTTGCGTTCGGGCTGCCTCTTAGACACATACAGCGATTATTTGTGTATTTTTAGGGACCTGGGGGCACCAGCTGTTCTCGTCACGACCAGAAATCGTCTCCTGCGGCAACTCGCCGGGTAAATAGGGAGGGCATCATTGTGGTCTGTCGTGTGGTAATATATGCCAGGTAGCTGTTTGTTAGGGAGATAATGGCATCCTGTCACGGCGATGTGGGGGGTTGGGGCAGTTGGGGTTTGGTGGCGCGAAACTCACTCGCCATTGTGGTGCACGGTGTCGTAGCGTACGAAAAGTGAGGTGTAGAAGGCTTCGGTGAGCAGCGAGTAGATGGCAATCATGACGAGCAGGATGGCCAACTTCAGTACGGAGTTGAGGCGCAGGAACACGGCGCAGGTCACCATGGCCAGTACGCCGGTGAAGACGAAGTACTGGCGGGCAGAGACACGAGGGAGGCAGACGGCGAAGGTGAACAGGATGCGTGGTTCAGGATTCCCGTGGCAAGTCGATGATCACAGGAATACTACACTGAGAATCGTCACCATGAATCTCAACGAGAGTCCGCATGCTCCGGGAAAAGGGGCTGTTGTGATTGCAACTTCATGGGAGCCATCCAATTAACGACTCGGTGTGATATAGCTGCATCCAGTCAGGAGGAGAACCAGCCACACAAATCATTACGTCATGGTCCCAGCTGCAGCTGTTTCAGGTTTAAAATGAAATACATTGGTACCTTGGTTCTCGAACTCACTAGAACTCGCATTTCTTGAAAGTCAAATAAACCAGTTTGACCTAGAACTCGATCTGAATATCAGAAGTTGAACCGTGAACGCTGATCTAAAATAAATTGTATGCGCCAGGAAATGAGTCATATTACAATGGTATTGATACCTGAATGCCTTCTTCACTGGATGATTAACCAAATGAAGCAGCGCAACATTACAGTAACTTACAATAAATAAACCACTAACTTACGTGTATTATTAGGGGAATAAAAAAAGACTGTCATTTTAAGGGGCCGGGAACCAATTAATTGGTTTTCCATTATTTCTTACGGGACAAATTCGATCAGAACTCGACCTTTTTAGGATTTGATCCGGAGTTCGGAACAGATTACGTTTGAGAACTGAGGTACCACTGTACTGGCGATTTTTGGCTTGTGGCTTTAAGCAGTAGGCCTCATTCTGCACCTGCATGGTGATTAGTGTCTACCTGCCTTCTCCAAGGGGGCATGGAGCCATAATTGTCAACCCAGACCCTGGCATCAGGGTAACAGGGCCCACAACATTTTTAGATTATGAGTCTGAAACGTTGTGACCTGGATTAACGACGTAATGTCACTGCAAAAAGGTAAATTTGGTTTTTTTTTTATGGCTCACCGAATAGTGTTGATAGTATTATTAGAAATATCACAGAAATATGTTTTTCATAAAACAAATTCAATCCTAAACATTGAACTTCATTGTATTTGAGAAAAAAACAGAAAGCCATTTTCTTTAAAGTTTCTGTTAAGACTATCTTCAAGAACAGAGACTTAGTCATTTGCTTTACAATAATTCTGTCATTAATGTGATTTTCAGACTGAAATAAAGTAGGAGATGACCAAATGTCATCAGTTGACATGTACACAGCTCGCGTACCTCAGGGTAGAAGCAGATGTCAGGTATTGAGGTTGATGCGTTGAATGTCTGGTTCCGGAACGTGCTAGACTTGTCGAAGTCACACCAGAGCTGGACGTCACAGGAGAGAGGGTGACGAGTTGGACGGTCACACTCAGAGAAAGCAGGGTGGGGGAGGCGTCGCCTAGCGGGAACCTTGGCCGGCAGATCACAGGCCCCTGAGATGAGAGGGCCCCCGCGGAGTGGAAGCACGTACGCTGAGGTGTTCGATCAGCGGTTACCGGCAAAGGCGCCGTGCCCTGCCCCGCCAGAGGACAGCGCTAACAATGCAGGCTGACCATGCAAAATTGGAGTGATTTGGAGGAAATTGACTTTTCTCTCAGCTACTAAAAGACGCTGATGTGAAGGAGCTGAGGGATTAAGTCTAGTCTTTTCACGACGGGGATTTTTCTGACGGCTGCTTGGTCCCCCCTCTTGTGCTCTGTCCTGACAGACAGCCCAGTGATAATGCCGCAATCTGATATTTTGTTCCTATGTTTTGAAACTATATTGAGATTTAATCAATGTCAGCCGTTGACTCTGGTAGCCTGTGATCTCAGGAATTCGATATTAGAAAGGTTTTTTTTTCAGTATGGATATTAATATTAATTTAATATTGATTGTGGAGTAAAATGCACTGTTCCCTTTCATTGAAAATAAATATTACATGACTTTATAAATCAGGAATATAAATATGTCTAAGAGTATTTATTTTGGGCCTGTGAATGTGATTTGCAATCGCATGTATAAATCAGAAAATTCTTTAGAAAATAAATGATGACTAACACCGTATGCCACCCGCCAGCATCAGTCTGCAAATTTCCATTGAGGACTGATGGTCCAGCCCACTTACGATATTAATCATGGCAGCCAGGAAGTTGATGAGGATGGAGACGAAGATGATGACGTTGCGGGCCACGTAGGTTTCGTTGATCCAGCAGCAGGCCTGCCGAAGCACCAGGGGCAGGCACTTATAGTCCTCGGCTGTGGTGACCAGGACCAGTGCCGAGTGCAGCATGATGAGGATGGAGAACTGAATCACCATGGTTACCATCCTGTCGACACGTGAAACATATGAAATACAGTCAGACACACCGCAGACACCACGATCACAATGCTACACAGTGAAGGAATACGTCTCATCCAAGATTGACTAGGGCCAAGGTCAATCATCAAACTGGCAAATAATCTACAACTCCATCCACTATAACTAAAAACATACAATTTTTGCCACGTAAATCGGATGAACCAGTATCAAACTGCCTGTTACCGTCATCAATGCTCCACCAAAGAACACTTAATTTTATTTATTTTTTAATGTTAAAATGATCCTGTACAGCGGGGCTGCTTATTCTTGCTCCCGCAGAGCTTGGGTACCATCCTAAAGCAACAGGCCTGATACCGATAACCAGGCCTTTCCGCAGTAACTCAGTACTGAAGGATCTGATTATCTGTATCAGGAGTGTTAAATTAGGGCTTAGGGCTGCACCTAAGCTCGGCGGGGGGGGGCATGAGACAAGGATTCCCTGCTTCTCAGCAGCAAACTACAGTGTAAAATTAGACCGAGGTTAAGAAGGACCTTCTGATACATTCACATATAACCTTACCAGGTTTGAAGCAGAAAAACAAAACACAGAATACTAAAAGTGTCTTATTTCATAGTGTCGTATAATTGATGTGAAAATGAAATGAAAAAACTTCTCAAAAATACTTCAGTCTATGTACTCAATTCTTAAGTTATATATACGATGTTAATGGATTTATGCTCTCGGGGGAAACGATTGTAGCCATGAACCTGGTATGTAAATAATGAAGCAGAACGTATTCTCTGAATACTGGGAACATTAACTGGGGAAACTGGGGCCTTTCCATAAACCATTTGGGGATTTGGCAGTCTCTTCCCACTCAACTACTTCCATTACCTGGATGAGGGGAGCAAGCTCTGGATGGCCGTGATGAAGATGAGAACAATGAAAGCACAGACCAGGTTGGACTTGAAGACCTCATCTCTCATCTGGGAGTACTGCGGGGGGGGGGGGGGGGGACCGGGGGAAAGAATAACACAAAAAAAAACGGGT
>JABFDZ020000084.1:1948892-1973798 GCA_019775955.2 Pollimyrus isidori
CTTTGAAGTGAAAATCCTCCGAATGGGCAGGTGGCATGAAAGACTCTTTAGAAGCATGAGGCTTGATAGAGATAAAGAGCTAAGGAAGGTCACTAATGATGCTGGAAGTGCTGCATGAGAGCCAGGCCCCGAAGGCTGCCTGCTGGATCTGCAAGAATCCTCAGGCCTGAAGCTCCCTGACGTGTAGGTTCTGTCCACAATGGTGATTTGCACATCTGCTTGGTCTTTGAAACCAAATTGCTTGAAGCAGAGTAAACAAGGTGTGAAAATATCACCAGGCCTTGGAAGGATTGCCACCTTTCCCACGTAAATCCCTCAGTGCTCTTCACTGTTTCGTTGCGTTTCTTCAGCGACATCATTTGGAAAGAAATCAGTAATTGATTTTAAAAGCCAAGGTGCCACTACAGTAGCATCCATTTATAATTTTGTGATATTAAGATGTTCAGTAAAATAATGAAATTCAGCATAGTCATGGAAAGGTCACAAATGGAAAATGGCGTAGAACTTGTTTATATCTAAAAAAAAAATAGAGACAGATAAGCTAGTACCAGCAGTGCGATGAACTCACTAGCAGGGTAGCTGAAGTTACAACTTTGGAGTCAGAATTGAATAAAGTTTTAGCATTCCAATGTAAAATTCCAACGAGTCTCCTCCCCTCCGCAACTGTTCTTATGTCCTGGGGATTTGAAATCATACCTGAGATCACAATGTCAGTATATGCAACGTCAAATAGGCAAGCGCAAATCTGGTATCATCTGCCAAACCAAGCATCATCCAAGCATCAGATAATCAGGCGCAAAGGCAAGGACACGGGACACCTTTTGCTCTTCTTTTTAAGATCTGCGCGGAGCTCGGGGACGGGACAGCGGCGTTGTCGGCCTCCGGGGTCCTATTCCGCAGCAGTAGCCTGAAAGGCTCATTTAAATGTATCGTGATCACGGGGGAGGTTTATATGACTGAGCATTTTTAATTATAGTCCTGGCGAGCTCCCATGAGGAAGGGGACCGATATAAAACGACACGGTGACTGCAGGTCAGTCCTTACAATTCCAGCATTTGAGAGTGAAACAAGCAGCAATCACCATTTTAGGCTATTAAGGATTAAGTCAGCTTTTGTCATTAAACAAAGTAACATAGGCCTACTGTTCATGTTTTGCAATGCCACATGTGTAATTAGTCCTTCCATTACTTGTGGCATTATTTTTCCATTAGCTTATTCATCCTGATTTCTAAATACATCCAAGTATCCAAATACAACAACATTTCAACTAAACAGATGATTAGTACTGCATATTGCGTGGGGTCTATGTCAATCAGAATTCTCCTATTCTGAAGCCAGTTTGGAAACTGTCTCAACCCAAATGACACATGGGAAAGGTGTGCGCCACACTAAAGCATGTCCCCCGAACGCAATGCCCAAAAATGAAAGGTTCCAGACTATGGGGTATTACTGACATATCTAATGCTAAGTGATGGCTTGACACTGCACAGTTTAAGGGTTGAAATAAAAAATGATTCTCTTCTCTCACTGGAATGCGTGGGGTGGCTTACAGTAATGAAGCCAAAACATTTAATGCTTACGCTGAGCTGGAGCAGATGGTTAGCCTGAAGCAAGGCAAATGGCACAAGGAATCACTTTAACTTAGTCATCGAGGGTGGCATATGGCCCGAGGTTCCGCAGTGAAGGGTAGCTGCCTTTTCCATTTTTTTTAAGGCAGTTGTTGCTAGTGTTCTTTCGCAGGGGAAATGATCTTAACCTTAATCCAGCTACTGCAAAACATACGGCATGTGAACTAAGACCTCATGTCCTGATATTCTCACATGTGCTACCTCTTGGAAGCAGTCCCGAAACATCTTTTGATGACCTGCCGTCACGCCACGAACGCAGACCCTCCGAAAACAAGCTGGATTCTCGTGTAGGAAGCCAGCAAGGTAAGCAATCCAGCCTGACCGTCCAATACGCAACATCTGGCTCCCAATGCCGATCCACATTTTCCACAGTCAAATCTGCATTTAATGCAATTTTAAACAGGTAGCGCTGGACTTCCATTATACAAGTTGCATATGCACCACCCGTCAACTTATTAACGTTTATTTATTTCCTAAACAATATTGTTTGTGTTATATATGCAGGCTTTTTATTTTGTTTATATAAAGCGCATGTTGTGCATGCTTCTGTATCTGTGCCCTTTATGTTAGTCGTCGCCGTTATATGCAAAAGAATTTCCCCTTGGGGTTATTAATGAATATCTCACAATGAGTAGAGGTCAACAGATATGCGGATGGAGCAAAATGAGAATATGAAACATAAGATGGCAGTGAGGTGAGCAGCAGGGAGCAGGCGTACGCAGGGGCTTTCACACATGCTCATACATGCTCCGCGTGGCGGCGGGGGGCGCAGGGGGGCGGTGGCTCCGAGCTGCGCTTACGTTCTGCTTGCCCACGATGTTGTCGAAGGGCAGCTCGGGGCTCCAGGAGCCCTCGGTGAAGGTGGCGCTGCTGCTCCGCCGGCCGCTGGCGCTGGCCGACTCCTTCATGATGTCCTCGGGCAGCGACAGCAGGCTCTCCTCGGGCTGCTTGATCAGGTACGTCTCGATGTTGTGGCGCCGCAGGAATTCGTTGCGCTCCTTGCCGTGGCCCTCCTCCACCTCATAGTCGCCGTTCAGGCAGTCCAGGGCCGCCTTGGAGATGTGGATCCTCCTGGGAGAGGGAGAGATTTCAGGCCGCGGGGAAATGCCCGGAGCTGCCAAGGTGCCGCGCCAACCGCGACGTCCGAGGGCCGTGCCACCGTCAACGCGGACTGAATTTTTGTGACATTTATTTTATTTAGTAGAAACATTTTCTCCAAAGTAAGGTGCAAGTGAGGCAAATGGCACTTTACAAACTTACGGCTTATGCTGCGTAAGTGCAGCTGAGCTTCCAGTGTAAGCGGCACTGCAGGTACCCGACAACAACTTCCGACACACTTGAAAACAGTCATGAAGATCAATCGTTTGAGTGGCCACCATTGAACTGAATGACTTCTGGTTAGCTGCAGCTGTAAGTCTGGTTACACTGAGCCAGGTTAACCCATCAGCAATAGGGTCGCTGACATCATCGGTGTGACACCAGATTGAACTGTTTTCTACATAAGCTTCTGTGCTATACTACTGCCTTTTTGGGGACCAACCGGTCCTTATCCTTTAAAATTGGTAGTCCTGTAAAGAAAAACAAAGAATTCTAGAACCTGTCTTTAGAGCTTGAATAAACATCACCTGTTATTCTTATTATATATCACAGCAGAGGACTAAAATTTATTGAAATCCCACTACAATAAGTTCAATTTGATTCACTTAAAAGGAAAGGATTGCTGAAAAATTGTGTCCAGGAGATTCATTCACTTTAAAAAATGAACCATCACATTTACTTTAATTTAACTCAACGACGGAAAAAGAGCAAATGACTTGTGTAGGTAAAATGAATCGTATCCATTGTCATTTGAAACTAATTGGGGTAAAAGTGTTTTTCAAAAGCCTGCTTATGTTGGTCGGCCCCCAGCGCGTGGATTTCATCAGTAAGAAAGGTTGTGTTCAACGAATCATCTAACCTTTTACTAATTGTTTTCCACAGCGGGTGTCCCATTCGGGCCTTAACGCTTGACGTGCCAACCAGGAGATCACCTTTCTGGGTCTGAAGTCACTTTGCTCCGTGACTGTGAACCAGCAGATTCTGCGGTTTATCTAAGAATCACGGCTGGTGGACTCATACACGCGTGCAATTCTATTGCGGCGTTGTTATTGACCGCAGGGAAGCGTGTGGCCCATCTGGTGTGCAGTGCATTGTGGGATTTGGTGCGGGGAAAGAGAGGCCCCATGGGGAAATCACACCAATAATAACAGTAATTAAAGCTTGTTTGTGAGTGATAACCAAGGGCCAGTCATTGCTGTCCCCCCTGACACACAGTGATTCACTTACCAGTGCGGGTGGGGGGGGTGTTTTTGTAGAAGGAGGTTACTAAGGGTTATGACGCCATCTATTTAAGAAACCATTAAAGGACTATTTGCAGAGGGAGATGGATATAAAAGGAAAAAAAAAAGTAGCAAGCGCTTTCACGCCCGTAAGACAAAACGGCGATAAATTGTAATGAAACAAGATAATCCGAAGTAGTGCAGTTTATTTTTTAATATGCTACTAAATACTATCAAGCTACTCCTTAAAGAAATGATCACGGAAACCCTTTAATTCATCGATCTCAGGCTTTCATCCTGAGCAACTGGCAGGAGACAAAAGGGTTGCGGCCTCTTTCTTAGGGGGACTCACAGGGATTTGAACTCACGTCCTTTGTGTTTTTATCACACGGTGCGACCCGCCGAGCCACTGGAGCTGAGGCGGTTGTGTATATATGCTCGGGAGACCCACCCTGGGATCCCGCCCGACTCCAGCTTGTTGGCGATGTCGACGTCCCAGGACCAGACGTCGAACTGCCACTTGCGGAGGCCCAGCACCCCGCACAGGACGGAGCCAGAGTGGATCCCGATCCGCATGTCGATGTCGTGCTTCGTCCGAGACCTCACGTACCTGCAGCCGTGACAGGGGAAGTGAGCGCTGGGGACGGACCACTAAAAGTGCAACTGAAATTAGGAATCGCGGTAGAGTGGTAGAATTTTCATGCACCAGTATAATTTTATGCAAACATCTACTTGTTTTTCTGTTAAGGTACAATACGGCAATGTAAGTCATTCGCAACTAAATGTCACATTCAGAAATTCATATAAACGGCAGTTCAGCAGTAATCATTCAGGCTTTTTGTGATTTGGAGCGCTATATGTATTCTGAAATGAGTTTCGCGTAAACAATACTAGCTGAGCAGGTGGCGCTGGGCAGCATGGGTTCTGCGCAGGCCTCTGGGGCGTCTTACGGGAAGGGTGCGAAGGCACCGAACACTGTCGTTAGCGGCGGGTCGCCAGAAAGCGGTGTGCGCGGTCGATCGTGTGCAGCTCTTAGCTGCTGCCTTCTGCAGCGAATTGATTCCTCGCTGCAGACTTTGCTGCCCGGATGTAATCGGAGCTGGATGCACATGCATTTTTTTGCTGCGTCAGACTTGTACCTAATGTCACAAATTAATCGAATTTCCAAGCCAGCCTCAGACCTTCCAGAGGCAGGTTCTCGGGTGACGCTCTGCCTCAGCAACATACAGGCTTATATACATTTCTACAGTGTCAGATTTCAACCTTCTGGACTGCAGGTGCCCTTTACTGGACTCCTGTAGCATGCAGCTATGTGCTTTTTCTGCAGTGCCAAATTGGAGCAGTTGGATTTCCCTCTGAAAAAGTCCCGCCCCGTTTCCTGAGCCCACTGGTCTAGGACGACGCACCGGATGGTTTTGATCATGCTCAGGCCCATCTCCACGCAGCAATGCGCATGGTCCTGACGTGGCTCCGGCAAGCCCGACACGCAATAGTAGCAGTCCCCCAGAATCTTGATCCGAAGGCAGTGATTCTCCTGAGGGCGCAGATCAGGAAGGGTGGGGGTGCGGGGGTGTCAAACACATTAGTGCAAGAATGGGATGCGCAGTCTACTCACACCCATCTGACCCGTATTGCGACTTAAAGGGGATGCATTTCCTGCGACCGAGGAGAATGAATTTCTTGTATCGGCAGCCCTGCATGCACAAAGAACAGTTTGCCAAAAACTGAAGAATGTGACCCTGCAGCCAATGAAGATTCTAGTCTCAGAACAGACTCTGACATCACCGTCTGGAACGGGGTCTAGCTCCTCTCCTGAACTGCTTTTTAAAAATGATCCAGGTTTATAAATGGGTCAAGCGTCGCATAAACGTGTCTACATGTACCAGGCAATAAAATCATAATAAAAGCAATTAATGTGAACCAGCAGGTATGTTAAGATCAGGCCGTAACCAAATGGCTGCTAACTTCAGGTCGGAAATGACACAGAAAGTTCCTCATGTAAATTCATAAGCCTAGTAACTAACGATCCCTGCATGTTTTCGCTAATGAGAGAGTCACTGTCTCCAGCTGGGATTTTTGTTTACGTCTTTCCGTCGGTTGGCCAATGCATGCATTTCAAAGCATTTACAGTATGTGTAGTTTGTCATTTCGTGTCGGTCTTTCAACAAAATCAGACATTCAGGCATTGACAAATCCCGTGATGTCATAAACTTGTAGCGACGCTCGATTTTGTCTTTCACTTTGATTTATCACATCAACAAAGTTCTGATTCTTCATCAATGCAATGCTTATTTTAATTAATGAGAGCTTAAAATCTGACATTATCCAAGAACTGGAAATATTCTTGGAAACGATGTTATTTTGACAGAGGCATTGTACCTATGAGTATGTGTGGTTGTGTGGTGATTGTATTGTTAGGGTCCAGGCTTCGGACGGCCATTCCTGTGTGTCTAAAAGGCTGTTTCACTCGCGTTTTCAATAGCAAATAAAGCAGGGTGATCATTTTAAGGCTACAACGGTATCTTCATAGAGAAAAATTGACGGTGTACACACTTAGGCGCCTGGGGCTTTTCCTGTGGTCAATCAGCGCCGTAATCTAAGATTGCCATCAAAGCCTATTTACTGCCCTTAATGCACCTATGATAAATTCAGAGGATCAGCAGAAAGAAAGAAGATGGAGGTGCCAGTAATAATGGATCTTGGACGGGGTGACAAAGATGGCAGACATGTAACTGCTATGAAATCCACTGTTTTTGCATATATTGTTGTGTTCTGTTAGGCTTTGTTAGCCCCACCCTGGGATTATCACATTTCCGCAGCCCCAGTCTTCGACGGACCCCTGTTATTGGCATCCCCCTCACAACCTCCTTCACTCACTTACATGTATTTATTCATATTTACTGCCATGGTATTAGAAATAACTGTTTTTTTTACTGCATTATTGCCATTATTTGTCATTATTATGGAAGGGTAAACAATGCAGTATGTAATTATCTATGTAGATTGCCTGTCCTTATTACGACAAGGCATTGTAGGCATTGTAGCTTCTGTGCTGGACAATTAAAGCTGCGTGAGATGGGAAAATGGAGGTAATTAACGAATACCTGCCGGGAATTAATTGACACTTTCAATTACGCTTCATGAGTAAAGGCCTTATTTTCAGAGGTAGACCAGAAATTCGCAACTGGAGAATCAACTATCGGAATTGGACTATGTCGTCCCTGAGGAGGTCTGCAGAGATTAATTTATTAATTAAAATATGCCATTGTGCATTATTATCAGGTGTTATAAACTTTCACAATGACTTTTATGTATTATTTTGTGCAAAAGACATTTTCCTGGGTAGCAAGAATATTTCCTCAGAAAAACCACAACTTAATATCAAAATATATACAAATCTACAGTAGCACTATAAAATCTACTAAGATTTTTTTCTGTTCTGCCAAAAGGAACATATTTTCTTGGATGGCTTGATGAACAATGTTCAGTTCCCAAACCTCTCCTCAGGGGCACCTCAACCATTCCATGTATTTGTTAGGTTTCACCATCAGCTCACTTAATTAATTTGTTTCATTAGTTAAATAATTTGACTGGTTACTGAGTACCAAACATGGTTTGCTAATCCACAAATTCATTGAATGTTTCATGCAAATGTCAGGGTGATTTTGGGAGAGGTTTCGACTGACATAATATAACAGCAGTCTGTAGATCATATAAACATTATTTCCACTGGCAGCATATTCTGGCCCACTACTGGGTGCATACTGGTCCCCACTTACATGTGCGAGTCGGTCAAACCTGGCAAAGAGCTCATTCAGCATCCTGACCAGCTCCTGGGCTGACAGGGTGGTGGACAGGTTGGTGAAGCCTTTGACGTCTGCAAAGAGAATGCTGCATAAAGCAGGGAGACGACGCATTAATTGCAGGGTCCCCTGGAGCAGCTGCATACCGATGATAAGGAGGATCGCGAGGCGGTGGGAGTCACATGACCTCATTACACGTCGTCAGCGTAATTACAAGAACGCACAGGCGTGTACGGCACTGCCTCGCGCCGAACGACAGTGTCGTCGCGACAATAGTAGAGAGAAGTGGTCTGTGGTGAATACATTTAAGCAGAAAATGTGGACGCTTACGCATATTTAAATGCGATGAATCATTTACTAGTGGAAAGGCAACGGTTTGCATCACGCAATTGCAAATCGAAGTAGTGTGTCATGAAATGCCGGGCTTTCAAAAATTATAAAAAGTGAAACTTTTGGTGGTGGGGATGAGTTTGATGATCGTGTGATGTTTTGGACACCAACATCCTGTATCGCTGTTCTGGCCGAGGCCCTGTGCTCTGGGCCCCATTGAAACATCGCACACACTCCCATAGGCGCCCAATAACAGGGACGCTCACCTGACGTTCTCGTAGCGGTGGATGTAGATCTTATGGAACTGGTGCTGGAGATGTTCGTCCTCCACGTTGGTCATGTCATTGATCATCTCCAGCACCACAAACCGGGGCAGGACCGAGAGC
The DNA here is from genome assembly GCA_019775955.2 of Pollimyrus isidori. NCBI lineage: Eukaryota > Metazoa > Chordata > Actinopteri > Osteoglossiformes > Mormyridae > Pollimyrus > Pollimyrus isidori. The sequence goes on from JABFDZ020000084.1 coordinate 1,957,358, forward strand.
ACCAGCCTCTCCTACAGGAGGGGGATTCCAGGAAGATCTTAGCACCTGCACATGGCTATTGCCAACACAGCGCTGGAGGTAAATATGAGAAAACGTTGTACTGTAATGCTCACTACCACCCCCAGATGGAGAAAGGTCACTACAACGACTGGATGAGAATATATAACTCAGGGCTGATCTGATGAATATAACTTAATATCTGTTTCATAGCTTTAATGCTTTGTTCACTATTCACTCTGAATTTGTCTCACCGCAACAAGCTTGCTAAAAATAGACTCATGCTCTGCCAAGCAAGCATTATCGTGGTCATCCTGTGTTTTTTTTAAGTATTATTCTCGGGACAGAGGCTGAGAGGAAGGCCTGGCCTCCAGCCAAACAACAGCAGTACATGTTGCGGTGACGCTGACCTCGCTTGACTCGCTGTAAAACCACGAGACAAGACGGTGTTTTGCGAGTGTCCCCTGCGAACTCTCACTCTGAGAGTGCTAGGAGGAGAGTGAGAGCGAAATCACACCTCATGCTCCCACGTCGGACAGCAATTACAGAACAGGGTATGTGTTTAATGGCCAGGGCAAGCCGTCATTCTCCCCATGGATAGCAAGGGAGGGGCTTGCATTTCAGTTCTGTAATCAATCAACGAAATTCAGTGTATGGCATCACTGCGTTAATTAAAACCATCATTTTGAAAGCCTTGACTTGAGAAATGAGAAAAAGTGACCAGTGCAGTGATGTCATACAATGAAGACTGTGATTGGTTAAAGCGAACCAAAAGCCCCTCCCTTGTTCACCGGGGCACACGTCAAACTTGGCAAAATCAGATCGTCCCCGTCTCCCCTTTTCCATTTCAACACAAAGACGTCCAGTCACAACAGCGCGTGTCGCCACGAGGGCTTTTAAAGGGCGTGCAATGACTTCTGGGATTTAAGGCAGAGTCCCAGATGTTTGCAAAGCCACATTGTGTCTAGAGGGCTGCATCGTTCCTGGAGAGGCCTGGCCTTTCTACAAAAACAGTCTCTTTGGGCGCTTCTGGCAAGCGGTAAGTCACAAGGTGTTGAGCTGGGAGCCATGTGACCCGACGGGCCTGTTCCCCGGGGCTGCCACACGCCCGAGTCGAGTCCAAGCCGTCGCTTATAAATCAGCACCGTGGCTGACTCCAGGTCAGCTGTTGACAGTCCGCGCCTGTGACTGATGCTGTTAGCCTGCTGTTCACAGGGTTAAAGTGTTTTATGCTGTGAGAATAAACAGTGGTGAAAGTATGTGTTTCTAAATCCGAGGGCCTTCACTCTATGCCGTACTCTATTATTCCTGTGCTGAATGTTTGGTTCCTAGGCAAAATCAAGGCCCTCAAACCGCCCAAAATGCTCTGGATAAATAGCTGACCATTGACAGCATAGTGGGAGATGTTAAAACTAAATTATTACAATGTAGCCTAATATTTGATTTGGATTCATTCATCCCACCCCCAATAAATTGATCTTTGTATTTAATTTAAATGGTGGCCCCCCGCCACCTCTCTCCAATATCAAACTACCTCCCTACATGGTTGCAGCTTGGTTGGTTTCACGTTATAATTACTGATGCTCCTGGCTAATCATGACCATGGGGCTGCACCCTGTTTGAATTTGTCTGGAGTATGGAAGTCGTCTCTGTTCGTCGACTCAGTCACCGGCGTGACTCTGTTCCCGTGTGTCAGGTTGTGTTTGGTGGGGCAGGAAACATCACTCGCCAGATCCCCCATCCGCTATTAGGAGAGATGATCACCCCTCCCCGGCCCCCGTACCACCCAGGCACACATGGGTGGGGTTACGCTGCCCAGAGGCTTGCCATTGCTCTAAGGCTGTCACCCCCTCTCCATTAACAAGTCTGTCTGCCACTGGGATATATATGCTGCTACAGACGGTCAAAATGTCAGAACCAAAACATCACTGGATGCCTTTACTCTATCTTATAACTGTATCTTACAACATGGCCGCCTTCTATCTCACAGCACTTTCAGGTCACAAGCATAGGAGCTCGATAAAGACAAAGAGCCCCCTGCCCCGTGCCGCAGCATCACCTGTCTCTGGTTCTCGGTCTCCAGGCGGAGTCGGGCCTCGATGCACCTCCTCGTCTCCAGGAAGGCCTGCCGTTGAGCCCGGTCTGACAGGTAGCTGATGAACACACCCGCCGTGTTCATGCACATGAAGAGCACGGCCTGGGCCACCAGCTGGGGGGGAGGAGATGGGGGCAGGTGGGAGGAGGCGACAGAGGACATGATCAGTCCCTCAGTGCTCCCCGCCAAACATCACTGCACTGCTGCACCACAACAGTCCTAGGTCAGAACCCCAATCAGTATGGACTGAGATCGATTAAAAACATAGAAATGCCTCTGGTTGAATAATAACAATAATAATAATATTCTAAGTGCATCACATTACCAGCAAAAACACACAGGTCTGAGTTTTTCATCAAAAATAATCTGATTTACCCACATAGTCATGAACAAGAAAGTATGAAACATGTTTATATAATTACTTGTTTTATACAAATAACTTGGTATCTTATGGGTTATTTGTAAGTGGCCACTGACAGGCTGTTGCCTTTGTAGTAAATGTGCAGGGGTAGGTTACTGAGCAGCTAGTTTTCAATGGAATTCATGATACATTTTATTTATCGCACAGATTCTTTTATCCAAAGTGACACACAAGTGCTGATCAGAGAGCAAGATAAGATGGGTTCTCCCAAGCAATTGGGGTTAAGGGCCTTGCTCAAGGGACCGCCACTTTTGCAATTATTCTACTGGCCGTGGGGCTGGAACTCACAACCTACTGGGTAGAGTCCCTTGACCTGCTGTGCGGGTCATCATCAGCGCATTTATGTTAGTTAACGGTGACGTGTTTAATGTAGCGAGACCAAAAAGAAAGAAGTAGGATAATGAGGGGCAGAGGGATGAAATTTTAGGAGACTATTATCAAGTGCACGCAGTTACACTGCATCACCTGAAGGGGGCGGTGGCGGGCGGAGTGTACACCTGGCTCTGTACCCAGAGAGTCAGGTAACATGTGCAATCATTAGTAACATGTTCCACTCACCCTCCGTTTTCCATGTGCATTAAATATGGCTTCTCTGCCCCTGAGACAGGCATTCACTTCCTGGGCACAGCCCGGGATTTCGGCAAAATAAGTCCATTTTGCTTTTCCCCAAAAGTGTTTGCTGCGAGTTTCGTCATCCTTGTCCCTGAAAATATGGGGAATTTCCTAACAAAGCCCACAGATCTGCGTCAGCAGGCCCCAACCCCCCTGCTTGTCCGCCAGCCCGCAGTAATGTGGTCCCCCACACTCAGGGTTTTTCCACTGGGAAGAGCAGAGGGACGGGTCCGGACACGTTGAGGGCCCCCGGCACCACATGCGGCTCCGAAGAGCCCGGCCGAGCAGCGGCGAAAACGGCAGCACGCGTGTAGGAATAACTGGGGCCAAAAGAAGCGTGGTAACGCTATATATCTGGAGCGTGATGAGTCCATTAGGGAGCATGCCAAGCTGCGGGGGGGCCGGGGGAAAGCAGCTTGGGGGTGCAAGGGGGGTCGCGCAGGAAAATGCTCGGGTGGCATTTGGCACCATGGAAGCCAGGGTGCAGCTTCTGCGACTCAGAAGTCCACGTGCTCCCAGCGCACCGTGGAGATTCGCTAAACGCCATCTAGCTATAATGAGGAATCCCGCGCGCCTCGGGGCTGTCATTACAAGCGGCCAAAGGCCGAGGTGGATGAGGCCTCAATTTGGGGACGGCGGCGGCCAGAAGGCTTTGGGATGCGCTCCTCGCTCCATCAAAGGAGACGCACCTGCCCACACGGAGCACGTTAGCATAGCGTCCACGCGGGATTGGAGGGGTTCAGAGCGGAGGGCCCACGCGGAATTGGAGGGGTTCAGAGCGGAGGGCCCACGTGGGATTGGAGGGGTTCAAAGCGGAGGGCCCACGCGGGATTGGAGGGGTTCAGAGCGGAGGGCCCACGCGGGATTGGAGGGGTTCAGAGCGGAGCGCCCACGCGGGATTGGAGGGGTTCAGAGCGGAGGGCCCACGCGGGATTGGAGGGGTTCAGAGCGGAGGGCCCACGTGGGATTGGAGGGGTTCAGAGCGGAGGGCCCACGCGGGATTGGAGGGGTTCAGAGCGGGCCTTCTGACAATTTGATCGGGTAATGAGGACTGAAATAGCCTCTCCCCCCCCCTTCCCCAGCCCACCTCACTGCTCACAGAGGTGAACCGCAGCATGGGGGAACCTCGGCAGGGGTGCGGTGGAGGGGGGGCGTGACAGCTAATATGATTGGCTGCCGACTTTTCAGAGCTTTATGTCACGTGCAGGCTTGAGCTACCGACACGACACGGAGGCTGCTGCGGCTGGCCTGGTGCTCGCTTGCACGCGCCATGCCGTAGCCTCAGACACCTACCGCTCCTCTTTAAATATGACAGTGGGCAGACTGGCGCTTTCTGTAATGAAAGATGAATCCCTGCCGAATGCACCCGGGATCGTCCAATCAGACGAAGGCCCTGGCTCTCGCTACCTACAGATGTCGGGTCAGCCTCACCCCACCGCCTCCCGCCCCCCACCCACTGCCGCCCACGGCTGCCCTCTGATTCTGCCGTGGCATCGGACTTACGGCCCAGCGACTTCTGCATTAATAATTAAGCGCTTTCCTGGCCATTTCACAAAGATGTCCTGCCGCAGCATGTCACAGACTCCAGCAAGGAGCTCAGTCATTCTTTCGGCATGAATATTTCAGTGGTGTCCTTTACTCTGTTCCTCCTCATCATTCACTTCTTTTTTCGCCATCCTGATGACATCGAGCTGGCAGATTGTCACAGTAAAGCCATCCTTTGCATTGCAGTAATATAAACTAACAGGTCAAACAAGTATGTAAAAGCCTATGTAAGGTGCAGCCTGACACTAGGCAAAGCCTTGAGGTCTTTAAACAGGGTAACAATGTGTATCTAAAGGATCCCTTTCAATGGCGTGTTAACCGACTACAATAGGAAGACATTCTCCACACTTTACAATGTATAGTGGCCTTGGTTAGTGAAACAAATGTAGCATTTGTGTCACATCCTGTAATACAGAAGTTAGTAATATCATTAATATCATATGTTGGTGTAAAGAGCGAAAAGCTGCTCTTGATGTTGAACAGATTTGCAGGACATGAGATCAAGGGGATGGAGGATGTGTCAGGCAGGAGACCCAGATCGAACCTGCAACCACGAGAGTCAGGCCATTGCTCTGAAACTTGCTTTACGCTCAAAATAATCACTTACAGGTGAGTAGAGGGGACTTTGACCCTCACCCAGAACATTGACACCCTCTGTGTCCACACAGATCTATTTGAAAGTACGGTGAGATAGATATTCCCGTTCACCTTTGGATTTTTTTCTTGCCGACTTACTCCAGAGAATAAATCCTTCTCTACACCTGGATGAACATGTGACGTAACATCTAGCCATAATAAACCACACCATGCACCAACACCTATAGTTACCGGTCAGGCCATGTTCATGTATTTAAGGCAGAAATACTCTTACCACGTTTGGAACAGTTTTCTGATCACATACATTATTACTAATTTTCACAAGATGCAGGGGGCAGGGAGAGCACATCAGGGTTTTCAGTTTTCAACAACACCACAGAAATCTCTGTGAGCAGGCGTCGGATTTTCAGACACGCTAAAAACTCGGACGGGTGCTCCGTCAGCTCCAGTTTTATGTACAAGGCAGCTCAAGGCATGAATTTGATGCTATTTGCATTTCAAGATGTACACATTTCTATTAACTACAAAACCACTAGGTTAGCAGCTGGTCAATCGCGTCAATACCAGTTGACTGACATGGAGCCTCGATGGGTCTCCTGGAGGGCGATTGTCTCAGTCGCCCTGGTAATCTCTGATCGCATCACTCTCGACAAAGCTCATCTGTCCATCAAAAGCAGCCCTTTTCAAAACGAGACCTGATGTGCCCATTGTCCACGCATGTACAGATCTAGAACCCAGGGCCCCACGGCGCATAATGTAGACGCATATTAAGACAATTAGCCTGTGAGATGCAACTATACATTGTCATTGTTACGAGGCATAATTGCAAATGAAAATCAATTTCGGGCGGCGCTCAAACGTATGTCCCTCGCAGTGCGATGATCAGGCCCAGGCTGTAGTATCTAAAATGCCTCATTATTGCCTCGTTAAAGCCCAATCCCCAGAGTATAACTTTACAGTGTCTCTCAGCCTCCCTGGAGAGAGAAGTCAACCTGTGATACCTCTGGCTGCTCTCGGTCCAGCGAGCCCCTGCGAGACACCCGGGGAGGGCCTGTTGGCGATGGGGATGTGTCAGCTGGAGGGGGGAAGTGTCCAGACTGCTGGAGACGTCCCAGGAAACTCATTTGGGTTTGACGTTCGGGTACAAAAGGGCTTTTTAGACGTTAATCTTTAAAGCAGAATAGTTAATATGGTGGAACTGTGGACAAAAATCGCATGAATAAAGTATGAATATTAAAATGAATACAGCCATATCACTATATGCAAAGAAGAGCTGCATTTTCCCTTTAGTACTAATTCATTTCATGCCATTCATTTAATCTGAGGCTGTAGTCCGATACTGCCTTTTTCAATGCTGGGATCTGACCCCTTTCCTCAAGGGAATACTGCGATGGGATTGGCCGGCACTCCATGGTTAAGTCACATGCTCATGGTGTTCGCAGGTAGCCTAAGAGCACCCAGATCCTCAGTCACCCAAAATGTAGTGTTAATTCCACAGACTTCACCCCATTTTATACCAGCAACATTAAAGCTAGATACCCTGTATTACATAAATGCCTCTGAATTTAACTGCTTTTCTGCCAGAAAAGATTCAACATTCACATATCTAAAGCCAGCTGGCCTTCCGCCATGGGTTCTCCTGCCTTGTATCCTAAGTTGCCAGGTTATGTTCTATATTCCCCATGACCCTATACTAGAAACACGGTTATAAGATGGATCGATGGATAGACAGATGCTGGAAATCAGTACTAGCTAACAGATAACCTCTGGCAATCACTGGAAACATCTAGAGTGAGATGCCAGCCACTAAAAAGGTTTGACTGATATTATTCTGGCCTTTTTCCAGTTAAACCTGACCACCCCCAGACTTCTCCTGTTTAGACCTTTGCTTTCCTGTGTTGGTTCCTATTTAGACATTCATGTTCCTGTGTTGGTTCCTGTTTAGACCTTTGCTTTCCTGTGTTGGTTTTTGTTTAGGCATTCACTTTTCTGTGTTGGTTCCTGTCTAGACTGTTTAGATCTTTGGTTCCATGTTCTTCTCTTTGTTCCACGAAGCAGTGGAATTAGCATAGCGTGTGCGGGCTGCTGTGTCTTTGAAACATACAAGGGTCCCCAGAGGCCACCGCCCTCCTCATCAATATCATTTAATTGTTTATCAGATAACTTCCGTCCGCTCAGGGTTCCAGCCGTACATTTTATTACCCTACTGAATTTTTTATCAAAGGGATTCATTTATGATCAAATATCCTTCCTCCTTCCAATGAATTTGTTGATAAAAAAGCACTTTGATGTCATCATTTGTAAAGATCTAAATCTGGCAAGTAAAAATGACACCTTTGAACCATTCCTGAGCAGGTCTCGTGGCAAAAGGGAAATGGTCTGCCTTCATTTCTAAGTAGAATTTCAAATTTTACTGGAAAATGGTTTATTTAAATTAAATAAAAGGCAAATATTCTCCAGGATTTCTAGATCCAGGGATCTGCTTGTGTGTTGTACTCTGAAGGTGTCCCCAGCCTGTAAAGTCACAGATGTTCCTGTCAGTTTTCCTATGGGTGCTGCACTCAGTCAGCATGTGGTCCAGCAAACCCTTGAGAAAAACTCCGAGCTACCCACTAATCTCATTAAACACTGACCCTCTGGGCAGATCTATGACGTGGGCCAACTATGAATAGGCAGCTGGATGTAATCCAAGTCCTGATCACAATCTGTGTAAACCTGTATGGGGGGGGAAAAGAGTTGAAAGACGCAGACCTTAATAAAATGGACCCCCACCTCCTCTGGCTGTCATCAGTCCTGACATCCACCACAAATGAGTTGAGGCATCTGATCTTGTTGGCAGAGCGAGCATGTCAACAGCTTCCCAGGGAAGGGGGGATGGGCAGGCATGGGCTGTCATTGGGGTCAGGGATTCCATTATTGCCTGCAGGTTAACATTTGCTTATTGGCGATGGGTCATTTTGATTAAATCGCAAAATACTAATTTGATCAACATAAGAATTACATGTGCAGAGTCACTCCTCCAGTGTATAATGTAGTCTTTTAATTAACTTCAATTCAGAATGAGATGTGAGGCAATTAGTCCTGGTGTTCAGTAGCGTGTCACTTCCTGTTATCTTCTAGATGACATTTCACCTCCGAAATGCCTCGTGCCCAGTTGGGTGCCTTGATGCACACCCGCTAATCCTGGTAGGCTACTGGTAAACATGCTGTGAAAACATCCACTGTCTTCACGAAAGTTCTTTACTCAGTTTCACTAAAAAGCTCCCCCAACCACCAGCATCATTGTACCCCTCCAGGGATAGGGGGTCCATTTCGTTGGGCTTAGTCTAAAGTGCGATGGCCAGGGGGCATTTCTTTGAACAAACAATCAATTTATGGTGGGGGGGGAGGGGGGGTTAAAAGCTAGCTTAGCAATCCCAGGGTCCTCCTAGTCTTGCGAAGTAATGGAAAGATTCAGAAATGGTGGGCATGTGACAAGCCCGGGAATCAGGATGAACGGGACATGGGTAGATGAAATGCCAACCCCCCCAGCTTGCGAGTACTCCAGCACGACACCCTGGCGTTAACATTTCACACATATTGACAAGTGCCTTTCCCTAAGTATTGACTGAGAGCCTGACCCAAAAAATGTCTGTCTAAGGGATTTGTGCTCCAGTGGGCCATGTCCCAGAATGTAACCCACACTACACACTTCATCTTAAACTGTCACAATCCCACAATCCCCAACTGTGCATATTCCAAACCAGCATAAACTTCCTCTTCGTTATCAAAGCTTTTAATGACAATTCAAAGCTAAATGTTTTGTTTTGGTGTGTTCTGGTTGTCCAGTAATGCATCACATCACATGGATTAAGAAGATTATACCACTTAATATTACGAATACACAAAAAACCTATAGGTCTATTCATCTTGTCACCGCATATCCCAGTCAAGGTCATGGCGGTCGGGACTGGAGGCTGGAAACTAACGCAGGCAGCAAAGGGCACAAGGCTGAGGTACAACCTCAATGGGATACCAACCCATTGCAGGACAGATAGGCTACAACCCAAAAGTGATTGTTTGATGGGTTCCTCCCTCAATGACTCACTGTCTAAAGACTGAAGGTTCATGAAGCTGATGAGGGAAGGAACGAGTGAACAAGGAAGGTAGTGCGGATAAAATGTGGTATCGAGACACACTTGCGCCCTCGTGGACCTACCAGGCTCCACCTGTATTTATGAAGTCATCACAGAAACAGAAGCTTTCATGCCACATCATGGATGGGTATCACCAAGGGTGAATTTCTCTTCCACAGAGGGAACTCTCGTTAGACTTCCACATGACCCAGGCACGGTGATTTGAGCAAAAGTCGGCCCTTGATGGCGCGATCCCTCAGGTACTGAAACGGCACTTCAACATCTGGAATTAGGAAAAACTTTGAGGGGAAGGAAGGGTACCGAGGGAGGAGGTGCAAACAAAGGTTTTGCTGATGTAGCTATAGACATATACAAGATGACTCTATGGTCAACTTACAGATGCCTAACTGCCTATTTTTGGACAGTGGAAGAAAACCCTTATGAAAATCTCACAGACAAACCCGAGGTGGAATTCAAACTCCCAATTCTGGAAGCTTGAGGCAACTACGCTGCCCACCAAGCAAGCCAGCCTAGCTTTTCCCCAACGAATGACATCAATAAAGGTGAAAATGCTTTGTCCTTCAGGAATGACTTCCTGGTGGGAAAAGTAATTAGCAGATCTCTGAAGTGTTGTCCTGAGTTAGGAACCAGGAGATACTGGAGCTGAATCCCCCCGAGTGTTGATCAGCGAGCCTCTTAAGGCACTGCCGCGCGTCCAATCGAGGCAGGGGAGGGGCTGCACTGGGGCACTCCCACCATCTGGAGCTTTTGTACGTAGCTTACCACCAATGTCCATAATTACACAGTGGCCTCATCCATTTGACAGCAATTAAACTGCACCCAATGGCCTAGACAAATGGGACAAGGTCACCAAATTACTGTAGCACGGTATCTTGCAGAGATTCGCTTGGAGAGCCAGTGGAGCACATTGAATGGACGCACTGGGAAGAGCAAACGAGTGCAGCTGAAAGTACTTGCTTTTGGGAAAATCACGGCAACAACGTGAGGTTTTTGCTTGGGGGCCTGATCCGGGATTGACCCTGAATTTTATTTTTATCTAAACATAAATCATCCTGCAAACGGCACCTGCTGGACCCAGCCAGACTTGCGCCCAGCAGAACCACATGCGTCGCATGGCTGCAAGGACCGCAGATGGAAGGAAATAAATAATGCAGGAGGACAAATGTAGGGAGACGCCATAACAGTCCTATTGCTAATTTAGCATTCTCCCCAGCTCACAAGTTTATACTGTATATGATGCAGTTAATGCTAATATTAGCACAATGTGCATCAGAATAAGCGAACCATTTTATATGACACAAAATCAATTTCAAAACTCAGACTGATTCTGGGTTCCGGGGGTGGGGCATTTATTACACAGCTGGGAATATCTATACAATAATGAACCTTTTGGGGGTTCTGTGGATTTTTTCCAAACACCTGTCAGTATCTCAACGGCACAGCTAACATTCGATAAACATCACTGCAATAACATCATATGGGGAGAGAACATTCCAAGCATCGACTCTGCTGTTGCCAAAGCATCTTTTAGATAATTACAGATTCTTATGCAGCATGTATGTATAAATGTATTTATTTATTATTCACCAAAGATAAGAATGGTTTTTAAATAGTTATATTAAAATATATGCAAACCAGACAACTTGAGAAGTGTTTAAATTATTCTTTATATTACCATATAATGGATATAATAAATATTATAATGTCTGTATTTAAAGTTGAAGCCAGTTAAATCCATCATTTCCTCGAGATTAAATTGTATTCATCGCATGTGATGTTTAATAAACCAAAGTTGCAGGACCAGTCCCTTATCTGTGACCTTGAACACATTTTTAGTGGGATATACTCACTTTACGGGGACGAGCACGATACTCCCGATCGCATCCCCCCGCCTACCTTTCCCATCGTTGTGAATCCCATAGCGAGGCTATCCTGGCTTTTCTTGACCCGCTCCGTTAATGAGTCTGTCTGCAGGAATGCCGCCTGACCTGAGAAAGCCCCAGCGATTTGCCCCCCAACCCCCCTTCTTGCAGGCCTGCCCTGTCAGAATGCCCGTGTCGACCAGCGATACCTCCTTCACCCACAAGGCAGGGGCGCGGTGATGCAGCTGGTGACTCATTTTAGGCGGACCCTTCCAGATGTTGGCAGACTGGACATTCCGATCTGCATCTGACTCCAGTATGATCTGGCCATTTAAATCTGGCGTTAAAGCTGCAGGTAACAGAAACCCTGAATATGCACGGCAGACGAACCGCAGCGTCGCGCTTCCTAAGCGACAGCGTCGCCTTCATTCATCTGCCACATCTTGTCTCCTGTCTTATCTTGGAACAGCACCGCACTCAGGGATCCCTGAGGGATTTTTCAAATACAACACCATTTATCACTGAAAAAAAAAACCTTCTGTGTCCCGGGACGTATATTCAGCCTCCAAGAGAAATAACTAAAAATAAAAAATAGATCAAAATGAGGCAACGTGCAGCCGCTTTGGTTTGATGGACCAATATAGCAGCTGAACCAGCGCTACTTACAATAGATTTTTATAAGACTACATTATTATCCTCTACTTGATACGACTGACATATAGCCTATATACACGGTTATTACCTTAGTATAGGCCTCAGATCAGTGTCCACAGGTGCATCTATAGCCAATCCTCATGCAAAACACCCGCCCTCCACCTACTTGACTCGAAATAACCAAAGTGTGGATTGTGAGCTCCCTCCCAGACTGAAGTTCTCATCTCCCCGGTTGCAAAGACGGGCACGTTAACACTTTTAAATAATAAATACGGAATGCACAAGAAATATACACCAGTTAGAGCAATTGCGTTTATTTCAGAAGACCATTCAAGTGCGCCAACGGAGCGGCGACGAGCGGGGCGGAAAACGTTCCCGTCCGGACTCCGGATCTGGACCCCGTCCTTTGCGCAGCTACGCCCAGCGCTTAATAAAGCTACCGATGGGGGGCGCTGCGCATTTATCGGAATCGGGGGAGTCAAACAAGGAGTGAGGAAAAGACTTTTCAGCACCTTTCACGTGGACAGCGCTTAGACACGCTGGCTTTGGTTAACAGTATTCATAATGAGTTGCATATACTCATATAATAATTTTCTATATTTCCCACATTTTTACTAGTCAGTGCAGTAATATCAGATAACATTCAATTTTAAATAATGCATAAAATAACAGCAGATGATCATCATGAAATAGTAATAGATTTAAGACGACACCTCTCGGTTGGGTTTCTTGTGCATGAAACACATCTTCTAAAGGCAAACTCTTAGATGAAATTTACCCTCATAAATACGGTTGCGTATGATTTATTATGTTTGGGATATTGTCGAACAAGCGCGTTGTCACTCCATCGCTCCCGTACACCACATTTTCTCACCTTTTCCTCGTCTATCGACGTCACGGGTTTCATTATTACCGTCCAAAAATATACCACTGTCTGTCAGCGGGGACTAAAAAAAAAACGGGTTCGACGTACCTGATTTGTAGATATTTGTGCGCTTTGGGGGATTATCAGCTGAACAACAATGTGAAGAGCCGACGTGACAAATCCAGCTAGAATTGCCCAGGTAAGTGGCAATGGAAGCATACTGTAAGTGGCAAAGAGCGTGAAAAGCACGTATCCGATACCATCTCCGAGTAGTCCGTAACCCAGCCCTGCTGCCAAAATTTGCGTGGCCATTGCCACCCAGGTCACCACGCCGCTGTATTGCAAATAGCTGTGTGAGGTCGTGTCTTTGCGCACTATCACTAAGGCACAGATCACCACCTCGATGCCGGTAAAGAAGCCCAGGAGCATGCCTTTAATGTGGTCCATTGGCGCAGAAGCTAAAGTCAGGTGAAGGATGAGCAGAGTCAGCTTCGTCACCACGTCCAAGATGTTCATGACCACCACCGACTTGCGCCTTTGACCCAGAAAATAGCGCTGGTACAGGCGCTCCAGGTCCCGCGATTTGAAAGAATTGCGCAAAGTGGGGAAGATGACACCTCGGTACGTGTATCCCCAGTTCAGGAAAAAGTCGGAATTGCTGGGGGCACAGTCGATTTGGAGAAATCCCAGATCACTGCTGGCCCTTTCGGGAAACACTTTGGTGCCCCCGTTGTTGTGCCGGTCGCTGACTGACGTCCTCCCCGCCGACTGCTTGCGCAGGTCCTGCCCGTAGCTCTCCTCCGGAGTGATGCTCTTTGCGCTGCTCTGCTCGTGGATGAAGCGCTGTTCGGTGATGTGCCTTACGGCATTTTGCCACAGCAGCCGCTTGGGTCTGGTGCTGCTGTTGCTGCTGGGAGTTTTGTTAATGGTGTAGAGCTCCTCGCTTGCGCTCGAGCAACGCACTTCGGACAATTCCATCGTTTCCCGGCTCTTCTTGATCCGATCTGCCTTATATGTCAACGGTGAGAGTTTGTTTTGAGCTGTTTACTTGCCATGCCGGACCAAGGACGAGCTCTGTGTATCCTCGGGGTGTGTCAAGCAGACACGAAACTGCGAAATCGCGGGTCATTTTCTTAAAGAATAAAAAAGAAGCGTTTATTAATTTGGCGGCTGACATCAATACTTTGCGAAAAACGCTTGCCTCCCATGATTAAAGAAACAGGTATTGCTTTTCAGTGAATTACCAACCTGGAATGACAGTAAATGTAAATTTGTTCCAAAGACCATGTGTCGATCGTGTGCTCCATCTTGACTGTTACATTTATCTTCGATTTAACTACGGACAGCAAATCAGCTACGATGCCTTTAATACCTTCAGGATTAGCTTTAACCGCGAAACGACACCACTAAGTGCATAAACGTTTGCATATAAAAAAAAAATCAACCGTGTTAATTCACGCCGTTATTTTTCCGTGTCATCGCTAAAGCAACTTATCTTTGTACAGTTTTCTTGTGCAACGTGCGACCAAATAAATAACAATAAAAAAACAGTCATCAAGTGCTGGTCTTCTCTACGATACCAGCATTATTAACCTATAGAAACGACGATTTTTCTGGCGGGTTTAAGGATCTTGAACTTGAACAAGTGGACGTTTGACTCCTTCGCCGTCTTGTTATCACAGGGCGCGACGCCGTAGGTGCAAAGTGCCCCGCACCTTGTTCGCATTGCGACTCCACCTCATTTTGCGTGACGGATCATCGCTTCACCTGGTGAAATGTCGGCTGGGGCTGGACAGTCAGACGCAGCCCAGCGACCCAGGACAGTGGCGAGCAGGCAGCGCTCCTTCCGTCCCCATAAATATCATCCAAAAGAAAAATCAATCCTAAAATTACGATCAGTGCAATCACATATATGTAAAATAAAACTAGAAGGAGCATATAATACCAGGCGGTAGAGTAATTGTGTGCATTTCAATGCCTGGTCTGTTGTGGATGTAGGTGCGTGGCGATTGCCGTCTTCCCTCACCGCGATGATCGGAGTTAGTTTTAAGGCGCCGAGAGGAGTGGATTTTGCGGAGTGAAGCCGCGATCGGAGGAGGCAGGGCGACCGGTGTCAGCTGGGTCTGTCTGACGTCATTCCCTCTTTTTTTAAGCCGATCTTTCCTTTTGTTTTTCATCACTGCCGCAAATGACACCACGGGACGCGGAGCGCACTGGAGCGCAGAAAGAGGGAGAGAGAGACGCACAGAGAGGGATAGATAAGACCGGGAGTTGGGGGGGGGGAGAGACTTTTGTTCATTTGGATACTCACGTACATCCGATTTCTCTCGCCAATGTCCATCAAGGCGAGAGAAATCGGATGTACGTGAGTATCCAAATGAACAAAAGTTTGAAATGTACCTACATCACTAAATTTTCAGATCCTCCATAACCAGTGAGTCAGATTCACAGCAAACTGCGTCGCTCTAAAACAGATTCTATTGTATTATAGACACAAGCCTCACTCCAGTTAAAATATTTTGCTCGTGTCGATTTAGAATATTTTTGTTGAAATTATTTTTAATAGATTCCTACATTCTGCAGGAGCTGAGGCGCTGACGTGTTGGATGAGTGACTCATCCTCCTACCCCCGCAATTTCTTTTTGAGGTGAAGTATTTTTTTCTCTTTTTTTTTTTGGAGGGGGGGGATATTTACTCTTGTGCTGCTTCAACTGGGAAGACATGTATACAGTTTCACTACTGTTTTGACGTGTTTTTTTTATAATCTCTTTTGGTTTACTTGCGAGATGAGTGCAGGATGCTTCTCGAAACTGGTTCCCCAGCAGACGATGAACGGGGCCTAAAATAAAGACGTGAACACACAAATTCTACTGCTCCTATCAAGCAACGGTTAAAGATTCATCACAGCTCTTTAAAATGCGGAAGTTATAAACATACCTAAACTATCTCTCTTCTATGTAGTATAACGTAGGCCTATTTAAATGATCTAATTTTAATTAAATAGCATCTGCTGTATTTGCTTTCCCCCGACCTTAAATATATGACGAATACATATGCACAGGAAATAATTTGCTGGATAAGAATGAAATAAGCAACATTTGCTTGTCTCGTCTTGAATTACTGTTAAAAATGGAAGTTAAAAATGTTTGCAGGCCGCGGCAGTGTCCTGGATTAGCTGGACCAGTGGGTATGGAGACCGTATGGCTGCCCCAGCAATTTTCTGTCTTGTTTTTTTCCTAAGACAAGTAGTTGATCGTTCTTTGCGATCCATTTCACATGTCACTGAAAGGACATCTTCCACATGACCAAGTTCTTGTCAAAAGAAAGACCACTTTAGTTCTGTCTTTCCTACAGTATGTCTTTCAACGGTCTAGTGTTTTTTGTAATTCTCTAAAAACTGCTATGAAGTTTCCATTGATGTATTAATTATATTCATAACTAATTAGTACATAAGGAATGTTGTACTAATAAACACAAAAAGGAACTGAAGGAAAGACCTAGAAGCATTTTTCCAAAGTTGGTGTTGCCTTTCCATTTGTCTTGTAGAATTTTACAGGAATAGCTCTCTCTTTAGCATTTATCTGCAGACAGAGGGCCTCTGTTCCAGCATCATTATTTTTCTAAAAATACATCTTGCCTGAACTTTCTTTTCATAAA
>JABFDZ020000084.1:2001907-2014053 GCA_019775955.2 Pollimyrus isidori
TCTATCTATCTATCTATCTATCTATCTATCTATCTATCTATCTATCTATCTATCTATCTATCTATCTATCTATGTCTTTCTTTCTTTTTTTCTTTCTTTCAAGCCATGCCTTTTCACGATTCCTGACATTTTTATGTCCATGTCTGGGGGAAAAACATTGAAATATTTGGCCTGAACTTGTTGACATGACTTGCCCTCCCCCCACCCCCCCAGCCAACTAGCTTTATCTGCTATGATTTTTTTTTTGCACGATGCAAACTGGCCCACGCACATCAAAAGGTTGGGGAGTCCTCTCTCACACCCTGTGCTAGCTAAAAATCAAATATTGGCAATCGTAATTATAACAATCCAAAACGCCAGGAGGCAAACTGCAAAACTCGATGTCTTCTATGATTAGGACCTAGAGATTCTCCATCCTCCTTACAGCTGAGTGAATACTTTGCCTTTCATTTTGAATGCTGATGTGAAATATCGCAAGACAGATTATGGCAGTCAGAATGAAATGTCACTGGCCATTAAGAATGGCTGTGCATCATGTGACCCCGTCCTGCCTGTCATGTGAGCACAGATTTCAAGCGGTTGACATTTGACATTTCAGCGTCGGCGCGGCATCCTTAATCGGGCGTATTAGCCCATCCCTCACGAGGCTCTGAAATGAGAGCGGCGCCTAAATCGATATCCAGAGGCTGCTGACGGCAGCCGCACCTCGCCCTGCTCGCACGGTGAAAGATGACCTGCGAGTGCGCCCTGTTGTTTCCTTGCATATTTATTCATTTTTCATTTCTGAGCCCATTTAATGAAAGCATGCCTAATGCCCCAGCACCTATCAACATGTTCTTCGCTTTGAGCAAACTTTTTTATTACTTGCTTTAAGTTTCCCGACTTTGTTGCCAGCCGGTTATGAAGAATAACATCGCTGGCATGTCAAAAAAATAAATAAAAACCAGTTTCATCAGAGCCAGTGCGCAATATATCAGGTGCGGTCAGACATCTCTAGGGGTCCTAGCACTGTCTGAGATAGGTGGGTACGACAAGCAATAACAGTTCAGTAGCTAATAGAACTGATTGTTTTGATTATTAACAATACAGAGAAATGGGAAAATGATAAATGGCTCATCAAGAACAAAGTGCAAAAAAGGCTCAAACCTCTGTGATACTTGGTCTCCACATACTGTAGGTATTTAATGTAAAGATTAACAATGTTTTGGGTTTCTAAAATGGGCGATAAAACCACGCTGGAGACAAGGATGGGGTGTTGATGTCAGAGATGATGATGGCATGTTACAGTAATACCAGTGACAGGGATGGGGTGTTGATGTCAGAGATGATGATGGCATGTTAATACCAATGACAGGGATGGGGTGTTGATGTCAGAGATGATGATGGCATGTTAATACCAGTGACAGGGATGGGGTGTTGATGTCAGAGATGATGATGGCATGTTAATACCAGTGACAGGGGTGGGGTGTTGATCTCAGAAATGAGGATGGCATGTTAATACCAGTGACAGGGATGGGGCGTTGATGTCAGAGATGATGATGGCATGTTAATACCAGTGACAGGGATGGGGTGGTGATGTCAGAGATGAGGATGGCATGTTAATACCAGTGACAGGAATGGGGTGGTGACACCAAATGGCATTGTTTTCTTTCAGCTTTGCAGGCTCACAGTCAGCTAGCCAGTATACGGCTGTGAGGTGTTTAAATGGTAATAACAGCTCTCCCAGTGGGCAATGAGAAGCATGAACACAGCGGTGGGACAATTAAGGGTCCTGGTACATTTACAATGAAACATTTCTAGGCGTCCCCAAGGTCCTAAATGTAATCGCCTTACAAAGGGTCCTGCCTTTTACACAGTTGTTCTTTTACTGTCTTACAGTTAAATCATTCTTGATACTCGGGTATCTCCAGGTCTCTGCCTCTGCACTTGGTTTACCGATCCAGCCAGATCATATCCCCGGCTGCGGCTGTGGGTTATGCCTCAACGGCTGAGTAGTAAAACCATTTTAGCGGCATTGCCATGAAAGCGAGTTTGGTTCTCGTTCCTCGTTTTGCCTCTAGCTTCATCTCTTGGCACGCCTTCCTGCCTGGGTCTGCTAACAGTGAGCACGGCGTGTGTATTTATGTGTATTTAATTCCTCCCATGCCGGGTTTATCATTTTCAAAGCCGCTTTTGTGTCATGGATGGATGACGCTCTCCTCCGATCATCCCGTCCTGGTCTGGCGCAAGGCGGGAATGCTGCAATAAATCAACTTTATTACGATGCTGGGGTCTTGGTGTTCCCAGACGCCGGCCGATGAGGACAGCGGACACATTGCTCACTCAATCGTTCATCACTTTTTTTTTCTTTTAAAGGATCTGTGCTGTAGTTTGCGAGGGTCATCGCATGCAGGGTTGCCAGCTCTCTCACAACTGGCATGACACACTTCCAGACTCTCAGGAAATCTTACGCCAAACCTATATTATTCTATTATAAACCCAAAATTAGCTACATTGAGGTAGTTTATAAACCCTTACAGACTATTTACAAGGTAATAAAACCGTTGCATTTATGTACATACGTGTGCATGTGTGTGCAGATTTGTTTCAAACTGAAAAGTTCAAACCAACCAGCTCACCAAATCTGGCAACCCTGTGTTTGCCTGTCCAGAAACCTGAGCTAGAGGCCCAGAGATGTTGCTCATATGAAAGTCAATGCCAGGTATTACTGAGTACCTTAACCTTGTCTCTTAGCAACCAGGGGTGTGATTCTCAGTCGGTGATAACTATTAGCAACTTACATAGTTACATAGAACAAGGCAACTGAATGGATTTAAAGCCGATGGCAGGGGTTGCCAGGTCATTGGGGGGGATGTCACTTCAGTGTTTGCTACCGCTCACACCACACATTCGTGTGTGGCCCTCTAGGTTTGCCCCCCCTCCCAAGACCCACGTCCAGAAATCTTCAGCCAGTGATCCTGGGAGACCACATCTGTAACATGCCACACACAATTCTTTGGTCCGGTGACATTAGCACGAGGGACCAAAAAACCTTGCTTTTCTGAAGCTAAATGTTCCTGACAACCGCCAGTTATAAATACCCAAAGATGTACAGAGTGAGACTTGTCCACAGCCCGGAAACATAATTTGTTATGACAAAGCCTCTAACTGTATAAGTGTGTTAATTATATAAATTCATCTATAATTGTGTATTACAGGGGTAAAAAAGTTTTTTTTCGGTGTGCTTCTGTCACTGAATTGCGCTGCAGATTTTCGTTAGCAACTCGTTACAGTAGAAAGTTTAATTTATTTTTTGTCTCTTCTGTTTGAACTTCACGAAAAGCACACCTGAATGCGGAAGCAGAGAATGCGAGAGGATGACATTCTGTCAGGTGTGACAACCTTTGTAGCTGTCGGAGTGAGAGTCAGGCAGCTGTCTTCCGTTTACGGCACCGTCTGAGGTTCTACTCGACCGCCATGCAAAATGCACTCTGAGATTAGGGGTCTAACAAAGGGACCATTCTAGAATTTGACCCTTAGGGGGTCAAATCAGCCCCCAGTAGGGTTGCCACTTTCATTCTGAAGAAATACAAGATGCCTCCCCTGCACACACCCCCCCCCCAGGTCATCTATAATATTTTTTTTTATGCGGGGGGGTGGGGGGCGTGATTACTAGATTTGTACTAAATGTGTGAAAACATGGGATCAATTGCTACACGGATTTTATAAAAATGTTTTTTTTTTCACCGGGGGCAAAATTGCATGACTGCCCCCCCACTTCCACGGTATAGGTTCTAGAATCACCTGTTGTCTTACAGTCTGTAGTGTGTGCCCGGCGACTGATTGGGCATCCAGCTCTGTTGGTCTTTTTTTTGCCCACCTCCAGACTGCCCCCTGGTGGCGACTCGAGCTGAATTGCCCCCGTGGTGAGGCTCGGATGCTGGACATTTTCTGGTATTTTTTTCACACATAATTTATTTATTACTGATACTTCCTCGCAGTTGTCACCATGGCAACACTTCTTCATAAAACTAGCACTGACATGCTAGATTACGAAGCCTTAACCCTTACGACGTTTTTGATGGTCTTCTCCAGCTAATAGCTTCCCTAATTAACTAATTAGCTCCCGCTAATTTTCGTCAGTATCATCCATCATCGCGTGTCTGATACTCATGTCAGTTCTCCTGCAGTCCTGCAGTTAATGTTGCTCCTGCTTACAGTGAATTTTTATTTGAGGAATATGTGGATATATTAGCGTAAAGATGACTGGTGTTCAGTAACCTGTGATCAGTGTAAACAAGGCCGGTTCCTACCAAGAGTCAAACGGGCGATTGCCCAGGGCGGCATCATCTGAGGGGGGCCCTCCCTACTCTCGCTTTGATCAGCACCTTTTACCAAATTAAATGCGGGTGCTGATGCTTGCCTTGGACGCTGCGTGGGCATTTTCCGGCACGGACTGCATGACCCGTGGGCAACATCTCATAAGGCGGGGACGCCGTGGGGGGGCAGCGTGAGGCGCTGTTCGCGAAATCCGTGGGGTCATCGCGCACTCTGGCAGTGTATGGTTGCTATGATGAGTTATTTTATGGGCTACACATGGTCAGCAGCTGTATGGCTGCTTGGTGGTGATCGGTTTCTTAATGTATAAACCCCATGTGATTGGTTGCTATATGGTTACTTTGTGATCTCTTAATGTAGGGGCCCAAGGTTATTGGTCACTGTATGGATTCCTACACGAACCCCATGAGCTACATAGACCTGTGCTGTACACTCACTTTAATAGATTGAACATTGTCTGTGTGTCGTTCTGCTCACACATTGTGTTATTGTGGGTTTTTACCTTTTTTTCCATTTTTTAACAGGTTCAGGTCTACAAATCAGCAGGAGTAAGAGAATTATGAGAAACATAATTACAATGTTAGTCTTCTGATTGTACGGTTCGGATGTACAGATTGTACTGTACGGTTCAGACTTTCTGAATGGTTTCCATAATCGATTGTGTGTGTTTAAGCATGTTGAGTGTAAGTTGAAATGGTTATTAATGTGTTTGATGTTAAGTCAGCTGAAAAGCAGCATAACCTTTAATTACAGTGTTTATCAGTGGTTTGTTTGGAGTCGCTCCTCATTGCAGTGGAGATTTGCGTTTTCACGTCTGTTTTCTCCCGATGCTTCCATCACCTCGTTATTCTTCACACCCGTGGCCATTGGCGAGGACAGGGCCGTCACCAGATATATTTGCCCTAAATAATTCAACTTTACGAGGTCGCGGCCGCCATCGTCCCTGCAATGGGTCAGCTTCGGGCTAATTTACGAGGAGAGATTAAGACAGATAATGAAGACAAAACTGTGGAAATATTGAAAACAATACATCATAGGATGGACTTGAGCAGCTGTGAAGGGAAAGCCCATGAAGGGAGAAAATGGCTGTTTTATTCTCCTACATATACAGTAGGTACATCATCTACGAGAGATCGTAAGCTATGAGGAGATTTTGTGTTTAAGAGGAAAAGTAAATGTAGTATCAACAGTCACCAGCCATGTTCAGCAGAGGATCTTCTTCTTCTTGCCTTTCACCAGTTACCTTCTCCATTCCCAGCTGCTCCCGGGCTTGATCTCCTGCCAGTTAGCGGCTTAGAAGCTTGGAATGAAAAGAACAGGCATTCTGCTTTATGGGAGCTGAGGCGGCGGCAGAGGGAGCAGCGCCTTCCAGGCGAGATTCAAACAGCATTTTTCATCAGCTACGTTTGCCTTGTTTTTTGGCACCCAAACAGAAATGGCAAAATAAGCCCAACCCCCAATACACAACAGCCATCAGAACAACAGCATATTCCTCAGCCTATCTGGTGTCAGCCACCTGCTTGTTTCTGGGTGGATGTGTATCTCGGTGTCTATGTGCACCTCCGAGGGCTGGGCGGGATGTCCTTTTATGGACGGGTTGGATGTGAACCGCTAAGGTCCCTATACACCCAAAAGGACCTCAGCTATCTGTTTTATCTCCTCTACAAACTCGTGCATCAGAAGTCTCCTGGGCATTTTCAGACACCATAAGCGAAGCCTGATTGGAATAGCTCACTGAAACAAACCTTAAAAGTTATTTGACATCATTAAGGTTTTCATTTGGGCAACCTAACAAATCTTATTCGCCTCTTTGGACACTGACAGAGCACAGTAGCTGTTTGTGGGACTTGTGAGACTAATAAAGAATTATCTTATCTTTCTTCTATTTAACTTGAGTCTCCTTCGCCTTTGGTAAGACACAGGGCCCTGGGACCTGATGACAGAAGGGCATGTAGCCCGGTGATCAGAGAGACGGAGTATGGCAGGAGGACGGCTGTGTCCCCCCGAGTGTCAATTACAGATATTTAAAAGGCAAACAGACATCAGTGAGCATGGCAATTATGATATTACAATAAACACTTGAGGCGTTTTTTTTTTTTTCATTTTTGTTATTATTTGTTTTTCAAAGTCATGCTGGTCTGTCCATGAGCTGAAGTGACAAGAAAGCGTGACGGTTATGGTTGGCGAAGCATTTGTGCCCAGCCGCTGCCCAGGCTCCCATCTGCGGCTGTGTGTCGCCAGCCGTCGGCTCTGCCGGCCAGATGGGATGTTATTCTGGCCGATATGGGATCTCGGCAGAAAAGGCCTCTCATGCCTGCTTCGCTTCCCAATACCTGCCGGTCGATGGCTGTCTGTCGACGTGCCACTTTGGGGAACTAAGTTAAAAATGACTGAAAATGGCGCCGAATGTTTATGAGTCTTCTGAGACATGAATAACGCCGTTCTCTCCTGAAAACTATGCGATGATACGCTCAGAAAGGTGACGCAGGGGTATGAATCAGAAGGAGACGTTTCTGATGTACGATCACTTTCATGGGTGATTTAACAAGAGACTTAATCTATGAGTCTCTTTTCTTTTGTCTTTGTGCCCATGTGCATGAGGGCAGGGCCTAAAATAAGCCGTCTGCACTGATTTTTAACATATATATATCTTTTTATTCCCGGTTGGGAAGCACGCTCACTTCCCGGGAAAAAAAAAGTTGCCGTTTGAATTTTCCGTTGGACCGCCTTTAGCTCTGATTATGGTGCACATTTGTCATGGCATTATCTCCACAGGCTTATGCAACATCTCACCCTTTATTTTCATCCAGATTTGCAAGATCCTGTATTATAAGTAAGTTGAACCTCCATAAAGCTACCTTCAGCATATCCCAAAGACCTTCTATGAGGTTAAGGTCACAACTCTGAGGTGACCAAGTCATGCATGAAAATGATTCTTCATGCTCCCAGAACCACTTTTTAACAATTGAAACCCAATGAATCTTGGCATTCTTGTCCTGGAATATGCCCATGCCAACAGGGTAGAAAGAATACATTGATGACAGATGGAGGTGTAACCTGGCCATTCAGTAGATTTTACTTTATTACTGCATAACGTCGCTGAGCTGTAATAACAATCCAGTCATTGGCTCTTAAGTAATTGCTGATATAAATTCAAATTTTTTTTTGGCCAGGCAGTGTAATTCTGAATTTTATTTAAAGGGCCAGCACCATGGTTCCTGGGTTAGAATGTTCCCTCACACCTCAAGGGTTTGCGGGTTCTCCAAGCCCTCAGGTGGATTTCCATCCAAGCAAGCCCTTTGAATTCTTTCACCCCACTCTGTTGCCATAATATGGTTTGACCCATATGGATGTAATTACAAATGGATGCCAGTCCATCGCCGGACACCTATGGGCACATGCTACAGGCAATTCAGAGGCACCAATTAGCCAATTCTGAGGCACCAGTTAGCATTTCTTCAGACTGCAGGAAACCCCATGACACGCACTGCTTATGTGTCCTATGTTTTTTTTTTTGTCTGTTTGTTATTTTAATAATGATCCATCTGTACACCATCTTATGAAACAATAAATGAAAGTTTCGGTGAACCCAGCATCGGGAGGAAACAGCAGGGTTGGGGGGATATATGACAAATGAGGTCACACACTTGGTCAGAGCCCATCGTCGTTAGTTTGCCTACTTTTGGTATCTGTGATGGATCAGTGGAGCCCTGCAATATCCAGGCCCCATGGAAGGATATAATAGGGACTAAATTATGGATTTATTGATGTGACATGGGACCCGTAGATATGAGTAGCGGCATAGGAGGCTGCGCTCTGCTTTATCTGTCTGGACCTGATGCATGAGGCATTAGCAAATCACCTGTACTTTGTCCCAAAGTCCATTTGAATTAACAGATAAGAAACTAGCTTATATCGATGAGCTATTTTTGCATTTTATTTTTTTTATTTCTCTTCTCTGACATTCCAAACAATATGAATACAAAATTATTAAACTAGTTTGCAAAGGTTTGTTTTGTGCAAGTGACAGATGGTGAGGCTGTGAGTCACCAAGCACATTTTACAGGCTAAAATTATGACCATATTATCTTAGTTAAGCCTGACTGGAGGTTGTCTTATGTAATATAATAACCTCAGAGCATACAGAGGTCACTCGCTAGCTAGCACTGTTCCCTTGTATCTTCAGCGTGGGGGGTCCACTCTTATGTCTGTATCTGTGTGCTCTAAAACATTGTTTCCCAACCTGGTCCACTGGGACCCCCAGACAGTCCATGTTTTTGCTCCCACCCAGCCCCCTGCAGGACAGTCCCTCAGCTAGAACTGTCTGTGACCCCAACCAGGATAAATGTTTTAGGTGCCTGCTGGATAAACCAAAAGCCAAACAAACACTCACTTTTGCCTCCAGAATCCTTACAGTGGTTGATGAGCTGTATGTTCAGAGAAGCGACACAGCACTCCGTTGTCGTGCCGGAGCTGTTATCTTTGCACTTGTGGCCTTCCTGTCAGCTCTAACGAGTCTAGCCATTCTCCTCTGACCGCTCTCATTAATGCAGAAATGCAATTGGCTGGAAGTGGGGTTTTTTTTTTTGTCCCAATCCCTTTATTTACCGTAAAGGCTAGACAGTGCAGTGCATGAAAATCCCGGGAGGTCTTCTGTAAGGCTTAATCCACCAATCACCGACAATCGCATCACCCTCACCAGGCATTTCAGCGGTTCCGAGTCCAGGAGTCTAACATGGAGTCTTGACCGTGTCTGTATGCTGTATCTATTCAGTTTCAGCCACATGACTCCATGTGAGCAGGAGCAGACAGGTGTATCGAACAAACTGCCCACTAAGTCAATATCATTCATATAAGCAAACCTTGAGGATCACTAATAACTGGGAAGGCAGAGGTACATCTCACACTCAGTTCAGGCTTAACAATCGCTCGCATATAAAAAACAAGGAGAAACAAAACATTCCAAGACTGTCCTCCCACGTTTCCCGCTCAGTCGGCCTAATTCATCTGTTTGTCTGCCAACCACCTGCCTCTCCAGCCTATTTTTGCACAGCTTTTTTCCCCCAAGTCCCACATTGAAACGGCTGGTCTCGGGCCAGATCTGCCATTCCACATTTAACATGCTTCAGAACAGCTATAATTTGTCTAGACTTGAAGGTCATATTCAGTGCTACCTAAATTAGTCCGAAAAAGTTCTTTGAAATGTACACGGACCGCTCACGTACAGGTGGACACTGTGGTCATCAGTGTGGGGACCTGAAATTTGTGGGCGGAGGAGGTGTAAGGAGTGTGTAAGGAAGAAGCAGGATGAGTCACATCCTGTAAGGGATTGCAGACAGGTGAGGGAGAAACTGCACGATTGGCTTCCCAATTCCTGAGCTCACGAGCAAATAAAAGGCTACAAACATGCAATAACATGCCTGATGGCTGATGCCACTGTGATGCATCATCCAGTATGCATGGTGGGTAGAATCTGAAAAACAGTTGAATGGTTATCCGTATTTTGTGCCTGCCTGTGTGTGTGTGTGTGTGTGTGTGTGTGCGTTGGTGTGTACCTTGACATGCCTCGCACATGCATTACATGATGGTGTGCATGTGTTCCATGGCCTCAAACCTTCATCTGTCACTCCAGCCTGTGCATTATGAAGTTCAGCCTCCAAGACGTGGGAATGCAGATCCAGCTGGGACAAAGTGAGACGTCCATCCATCTTCTGACCGCTGAGCCTCATGGAGGCCAGGAGATTTATCCCAGACAGCACAGGGCACAAGGCTGGGGTACATGCTGAATGGGATGCCAGTCCATCATAGCGTACACTATAGGCAATGAACATGTTGTAAAGATATTTCAAGGTCAAAACTTTGCAGGAGGGCCCCACAAGAAAATTAATAGTGTGGGAGTGGAAGACTGATCACACTGTGTGGTCTGGATTAATTTGTGTTCGCCTCTTGTGTCACCCTGTTACAGTCGACAGATTTACCTCTAGGTGAATGACAATAACAGAATCATTTAAGAGGATGGTATGTTTTGAAAGGGGATGGATTTTGGCATTTTTTTCCCCTATTGGGAGGGGGTGTCATCTACATGCGTCCATAACAACTCAAGCTCTGCTGTAGGCCATTTACAGGAACACAACAGAGGTGAAAATGATCATTTTATTTAATATAATACAGTGGTACCTCGGTTCTCGATTATAATCCATTCCGGACTCCAAATTGAATCCTAAAAAGTTTGAGCTCTGATCAAATTTTAACCATAAGAAATAATGGAAAACCAATTAATTGGTTCCCGCCTCCCCAAAATTACACCTAAATGTGTTTTTTTTTGCATTTAAAAAAATGAACAGGATAAAACAAGAAGAGCATTTTTTTCTTAATGGCTTCCAAAACGATAAAGATCTTATCCCAACATTACCCCTCTCTGCTCCTTCAATGTGTCACCCCACCTTATTAACCTCGTGTGGGATCCCCATGTGATCAGATGTTTCTGGTTGTTGTCATTAGTCCTCTGTATTAAGTTAACGTTTTAGTTTGTTTACCCAGCCCGGTCATTGGGTGCGTTCAACTTGCTTACAGCACTGGCTTAAAGCAACGCATTCTGATCCTGATGCACTGCGTTACAGTTCGATGCATTGCGACCTCTAACCCAGCTGCACAAACTGGAACTTCCTCCCTGACAACACAGCTTTGCCCTTATTGCCTGAAGAGTGTAGTTACACACATGACATTTGTATCTCAGGCAGTTCGGATGCGTGATCTGCTATTTCTCTCAAATATCAGGTAAAGCAGTGAGAACTGGTTTTCAGTTAATTTACCTGGTAAAATAAACTTTAAATAAATTACATAAATGCTCCAATAGTACACGTAAGTTAGTGGTTTATTTATTGTTAGTTACTGTAATGTTGCACTGCTTTATTTGGTTAATTGTCCAGTCTGTGAAGAAGGCATCCAAGTAAGAATTGCATTGTAGTATGACTCATTTTCTGGCTCGTACAATTTATCAGCGTCACGGTTCGACTTTTGATATTCAGATCGAATTCAAGGTCAAACTGGTTTGTTGAAGAAATTTGAGTTCTAGTGAGTTTGAGAACCGAGCTGACACTGTATTATTATAATAAAGCACCTTAATAATTTTTGTGATTCACATAAATCATTGATATAAATCACATGCATATATTCAAATATGGACATAGGAGATGGGTTTATCTTGAAGCCGTATACGTTTTAATTTGCCAAAAAATATATCTATCTATCTATCTATCTATCTATCTATCTATCTATCTATCTAATCTGTCTTTCCAATGCAATTTTATAGAAATTTAACACAGGGTACTTGTAACATGACTTGCTTTTAACAATATCACATGGAAATTCCCTCTGGCCTGCTCACAAAAGCGCTAACTCAATTGTTATATTTAGATATAACTCTAAATTGATAGCAGGAGATTGAATTTCCCCAAACTGCCATGAGACACAGCGTGGCACTTAGAGTGTTTCTGCCATTGAGTGTCACACTTAATTAAATAAAGTATTCAGCAAGCAGGAGGACAACAACCTGCTAATCAAAACCCCCACTTCGCCATCAACGACGTCGAAGATCTGAGGAGCGGCTCCTGTGTGCAGGATAGGGGTGGGAATAGAGGCGCAGAGACAGTGCCCTGCAGGACAAGCTGGCAGCAGGGCTGAAAACACTGGACAACAAATTTTGACAAAAGTCATGTAACTGAAATGAAATTAGCCAATTCTTATTAATTCCTATGTGCTGAACACGAATATGACAGTTAAAATGCAAAATTGGCTCTAGTTTTTTTGTTATTTGCAATATATTGTTT
>JABFDZ020000084.1:2023561-2038634 GCA_019775955.2 Pollimyrus isidori
CCCCGCCCCCCCCCCCCCCCCCCCCCCCCCCCCCCCCCCCCCCCCGCGCCCCCCCCCCCCCCCCCCACCTGACACATGAGCCCTACAGAGATGTGGCTACTCTGCAGGGCACAGGATTTGAACCGTCGACCTTCTGATCACAGAGAGAGACGTGACCCACTGAGCCATACAACCCTGCATGTCATTTAAATCTGTTTGCGATTCCAATACTTTGTATGTGTGTTTTAAAAAAAAACCAAAAAACTACCACAATTACTCTGTTGCGATTTGCTTCTTGGTCTGAAGAGCGGCATACAGACAGTATCACCAAGTGCTGTGACAGTATTTGAGCTGAGTATGTGGATTTTTTTAATCACCTTCATTAGGAAACAAAGAACATAGAAAAATCCTCTGTGGTTCATAATTAATTACTTCTGCAGCCATCCCTGACCCGTCGCCCACAGCCTGCCTGCAGCCCGCTCTGAGGATCTGAAAGTAATTAGCCTAAATGCTTTATTTGTATAAATATGCAGGTCAGGCAACACACGGTGCCACTTTGTCAAGGAAATGGCCTTGCCGGAAAGTGCCTTGGGCCTACCAGGCTTAGGAGACCTCAATTGGTGATCCACAAAGCCGTGATTGGTGTTTTAAGCAGAGGGGAAGTCTGCTGCCATTCACTGAAGTCTTTCTTTGTATGTACCCAGAATTCCCCTGGTGCTTTATGACTCATTTTTTTGGAATTTGCAATAGAAGATTTATTTTGGTGGAATTTGACATTCATCCCGTACTCATTACTAATTTTCTTCTTTGAGGGGACAGAAAACTGCACTGGCTGGGTTAGCTAATAAGGAGAACAGGACACATGGTCAGGAAGCGTGGTCATCCCCCATTGTGCTTGCATGTGTGTGTCTGTGTATCTGTATGTCCTTGATGTCTCCTGTGTCGGCTCCTCAAATTCACTCTTAGAAGCCAGGGCACCCAGATGAACTTGGGGGAAAATCAGCGTGCAATTTCGAGTGTCGAGGCACCAGGGAACTCCGGATGATATCCTGTTCAGGGAAACTGGTGCATGACACCAGAGAATTTTCTTGGATCTTGTATGAAGATTCTTTCTTTTTTTTCTGTTGGAAACATCATATAGAGTTCTGGGGGCTGAGCGAGGTGGAGGCTGAGGCTGAGTGAGGCAGAGGTTGAGTGATGCAGAGTCTGAGTGAGGCAGAGTCTGAGTAAGACAGGAGCTAGCCAGCACTCTCCAAGTCCTTCTGATGTGAGGCCCCTTGGGATTCTGAAAGCTGAGACCTGCCTGGTATCTGGTGAGAACCTGAGTGACAGAACAGCAGGAGACTGCAGGGAGGGGGAGAGAGAGAGAGAGAGAGAGAGAAAGAGAGAGGCAGAGAAAGAAAGTGAACCCTGGAGCAGCTCATGTATGGTAATCAACTTCCAGATTCTTTCCACCCTGATGGAAAAATAAGGAACGGATTTAGACTGAGCTGGGCCAGCTTTCCCTTTGAATATGCCCCACTCTCCGGGGGGGGGAGGCAGGAAGGAGAATTCTGCCCCATTCATTTATTACAATATAATTAATGATTAATGCAACACATGCAATTTGAGTATCACCTATGACTTTCCAGACTGACTGCCCTGTCCGACAGTTAGGAAATAACCTCATTTAAACCAAGTCTGTTTAATTTAAAAAGAAAAATACAAGAGCTGTAGAGTGGATGCTACATGAAAATCACACTTTCCTGAGTACCAATGTGTTATTACAATGTTATAAAAATAGCAAAATTATCCATCTTTCTTAAAGATGTTCTTTATTCGTGCTGACTTTTATAATGAATGCGTTAATCATTTCGTAATATGGTAACAATAACGATAACATTAATTAATATTAATATACATTAATATGCTTCTAACTTGGGGTGGCATGGTGGTGCAGTGGTTAGCACTGTTGTCTCGCACCTCTGGGACTTGGGTTTGAGTCTCTGCCTGGGTTTCGTGTGTATGGAGTTTGCATGTTTTCCTTGTGGGGTTTCCTCCAGCCACTCTGGTTTTCCCCCCACAGTCTAAAAAGGCTGATTGGAGTTCCTAAATTTGCCATGGGTGTGCATGTGTGAGTGTACCCTGTGATGGGCTAGACCCCTGTCCTGGGTTGTTCCCTGCCTCATGCCTGTTGCTTCTGGGATAGGCTCTGGACCCCCCGCAACCCACTAGGATGAGTGGGTTGGGAAATGGATGGGTGCTTATGATTTGAATTATGATTCAAATATTTTCTTGAATACAAACGTTTCTCTCTAAGTGACGGAAATGGTGTGTGGTCATGGAACACCTCACTTTGACCCGAAAGTCCCAGTTCTTTAACTGGAACCAGATTGAATTACCTCCTCGGGGTCCCTCTCCACGTGATGTTCAGTCCATAATGGCCTGGCTCTTCAGTTAAGAGGCGTAGATGAACATAATACACAATCTGTACATGTAAGCACTGGTAATAAAACCCACACACTACATATTGTTCAACGCCATTTTAATTTGAGACGCACTTTATGTCGACTTTCACGTCGTGAGATTCTAGCGCCGTTAATTAGAGGTCCCGGTTCGGCTCACCGGTGCCGTTATATCAGATCACTAATTTGGCCGCTGCGATTATCGCACGGAGAGGAGGGTGCCGAACAAACATCGCCCCGGCGGGAAACAACAAATCACAGCGGAGAACCGCCACCTTTTGGACACTTATATCTGGATACTTAGCACTGCAATTTGCGGTTAATAGCTCAGAGTGTGCGCTGGCTCCCTGCTGGGACTTTAACTTCAAATCTCACTGTTTACAGGTACAAGACTTAATCACATTGCAACTCACCCGCTGCTCTTTGCAGCTCAAGGCTGCAATCTACAATGTCCTTACTATTTAACAACCTAACCCAATATGACCGGTTCTTGACGGCACAGTTATATAACACAAATGAATATGGATTCAACACTCCAGTCTTGGATATGGAGGGACATTGCAACGGTGTCTCATTTGCTGTTTAATGCCACGGAGAGGAAATATTAGGTTTGTTATAACAATGTTAGTATTGGAATATCATTTTACCTTCGAATCACTTCCAAAAATGTGTGTGCTTTAATTAGAAAGACATTTTTGATGGATAGACATTATTTCCATATATCGCAAGCCTATTGTATGGGCACCCCGTCATCATGTGAATATAATCTGATATGCTTTACAAGTAAGATTTGGTCATATAATGAAAAATTGGTTTGGGTTCACTGGGTGTGTTGTGTGTTTATAGAGCATTTGCAATTTCATGTATGTATAAAGTACATGCCTAAAATCAGAGCAGAAAATGTTTAGATAGTGTATTTTGCATGTTCAAGACATGTTTCTGGTTCATTTTATCACATATAAAATCATTACTTTGACATGCAGTCTACCTTCCGTAGGAATTCTTGGTTTTTAATATTTAACATTTTTTTAGTGTTCTGCTGACTGTAGCCCTGTGACTGTGTGTGTGTGTGTGTGTGTGTGCATTTATTTCTGATGCTTTAAAACTTTACTTAGATCTAGCACAGATCTCTCCATACCACGGTCCATAGTACATATTTACATCTGATGACATATCTGACTGAGGACTGGAAAAAAACCCATTTCATTGTCCGTAGAAATATATGTCTGGAAATCTCAGAATGACTGAGTACTCTTTCATCTTCCATTGCTTTTAAAATGTAATGAATTCTTTTTAAACTTGGAGATGAAGAGATTTTGCTGAAGTGTCTTATGAATCATTCAGTTTTTCTGTCAGTTCATATTTTCAAGACCTAAAAAAAAAAAGATTTGCATGTCATTCTCCGAATTAAGGTGGCATTTAATTTAGATTTAGAGGTAGAGCCATTTTAAGGCCCTTGGCGATCTTCATGTTTGTACCATTAAAATAAGCTTTTTGGTGGTTAAATGTTTTACAAGTGTGATACTGATGACCCATTCTGAGCTCAATGGCTATTTTAATACTATCAGGCTTTATATTTTAGGGCTTGTATTCCACAGAATCTGCCTGTTTCCCAGCGATAACAGAGTAGTAACAGATGCTGCATTCTCATCACTGGGAAGCTAAAATAATCCAGGGTCACCCTAGCTTCCCTGTTATTGTAGGTAATTGCCTTAATTATCATCACTAAACCTGCATCTCTCATTGGTGAGAAGGACCCAGCATTTAGATATATTTTCATAGTACACTGTCCTTATAGAATTGTGATGTCATTTCCTGTCTAATATTTAGTGCAGTTGGGAAAACACAATTTATGCCTGGTTTCCAGGTGATAAATGTAATGAACCAGAAAATATTTTTCAGTTTTAGCGGGCAAGATGGTCCTCTGTGCTTTCTTATTTAAAATGTTACCTAATGTTAGTATAAAAAAATAAAGAATCTCATTCGCTAAAATAAGACAGCTTATATTTCATGTCTTTATTCAATACAATGATAAAATATTTTCGAACGAGAACCAGAAAGCTAATCAAATCTGCTTGTCAAGGAGGTGATTCAAGTTTGCTGTTTCTGACAGTCCGCAGGGCCATAATCTATTAAAAAATACAACACGCATTGTTTTTCTGCTCTTGCCAGTGTAGGTTTCAGGATGTGACTGACAGATCTGTTCCTTTTGTGCTCTGTGAGGAGTGTTGCAGGAAGTATGATGGGTCAGACACTTGCAGGAACAATGACTCCTGAATCATCCAGGCGATTCATCCTACAGCAGGATGCCACAGTACCCTGCCGTGAGCTTAGGCCGTGGAGCACTCTGCAATCCTAAACACATAAGTCAGCCTGAAAAGGAGAGTGAAGCAGAAATTTAACCGTCTTGGACTTTCGAAAGTTTTGACTGTAACCCAGCAATTTGATATGACCCTGAGCTCAGCAGTTTGGGTAGGACTTGTATGAATAATATAATCAGGTTACCTTACGGTCGACAGGAAAAGATTCACTGATGCGTACAAAAAGTCAGGTCAGATGGGTTTTATTGTCATACCTTCTTCATTCAGGTACACCGTGGCGTTAAATAATGCCCCCCCCCAGCACCGTGGTGTGTCATACAAACTGAAAGTGACCGGGAGAGGGTTCTCACTTGAAGTGTCAAACACAAGAGAGCACTGGATTTAAAGGATTATAAATCATAGCGCAATGTGCATGTAAGCAACATATACAGCAGCGTTACATGGGTGGAATCGTATAAATCAATAAATAATAATATATTGAAGTACCTGGAGTTGTCGGCAGGCCTGCACATGTGACAATGTTGTTGGCAGGCCGGCACATGTGACCCATGGGGACAGGTCACGTGACTTGGCGGCGGATGGAGGGATGGCACTCAGCGAGCATGGAGGGTCACCGAGCCATGGTGTCGGTAATTGTGTAGCTGTCAATCAGCTAGATGGATTAGTAGGGTGAAGCGACAACAAAGAATATGGATGGAATATGGACTTCTTTAATAGAATGTCCCGGTGGGGTGTTGTCGTGTGTTATGACCAAGTTCTAATGAAACCAAAAGTAAGTTTCCTCATTATATAGATAATATACAGAAAACAACCTCCCCAACCCCCCCTACATTGTTCTGTGTTAATGGTGCCTCAAATAAAGGTAAATTTACCTCGTATATCAGGGGTGTTCAACTGGTTCTAGATCGATACAGGATTTAATCCTAATATGGACCATGTGACCCATCCCCCTCCAATTTTATTGTTGAGGACCCCCACAGACCTCTGATAATATCAGTTTGCTGGCACTGACCTGTGTTCATTATACATTTACAGGTAGCCAATATGGATCCATTCAAAGATCTTAACTGTCTAGCAAGCAAGTTCCTAAATGACAGATCAGCTCCAAGGAGCCACACTCACAGTGATAAGGGACTTCCAATCCTATTCCAGGTGGTACAAACTGCCATATACTGTACTAGCGGTGCCCTTTGCTGGTCTCTGTCATTTGTTGTTTTTATTGGAAACTAGAACACTAGAACATACATCAATGCATTAAAGTGATAATTGGTCGGTTATGTATGATTTGAAATATCCCTTAGTTTGAATTTCTTTAATTATATTGGCTATATTGAATTATGCTGATTAACAGTAGCTTCTACACAATATAATCTTGTAAAAATATCCTTAGAAATACGTGAGTTGAAATTTATACAAGCTATTTGATTTCATTGGCTTCTGTGCCAGTTCAAATATAAAAACAAGCCAGTAGATGTACAAACAGCCAATCCTGTAGCCCGTGAAGTCTACTTGCAGCCAATCCTGGGGCCCATGAAGTCTACCTGCAGCCAATCCTGTAGCCCGTAAAGTCTACCTGCAGCCAATCCTGGGGCCCGTGAAGTCTACCTGCAGCCAATCCTGCGGCCCATGAACTCTACCTGCTGCTTCCTTTGCTCCTATTTTCCATCAAACCCTCATTAATTTGTCGTTCATTAAATATGGCGTAGACGTGCCTGCCATTTGCACGTTATTTAAAAAAAGCAGCTCTTTCATCAGGAAATTATCTGTAATACAAGGCCTCACCCCACCAGTGAGTCTGATTATCATATCAATGGCTGCTTCCATACAGAAGTTTCTGGTTTAATCTCTGCAGTTGCCTTAAAACTCTTGCTAAACATGCTGCATCATTCACTTAGAGAATCTGATCAAAGTGAAAGTGTCCCTAATATGCATTAATGTACGACAAGTTTCCTGTTCTGAGCTTATGAAGGTCTCTGCTTCCTATGGCTGGCTGATTGTGTGGTTTATCTTAGGAACGGTAAATGCACTCAGTCAGCGCAATGTTAGATCACTCCAGGGACGAGGTCTGGAACTCTCTGAGAACAAGAATACTCCCTTCTTCAATAACGCTGAAGGGCAGAAGAAACCTACTTCACACACACACACACACGTTAGTAATTATATCTCTGTGGGGACTCTCCATTCATATCTATGGAGAGAACTCTACTCCCAACATGACAACCTTAATCCCTACCCAGCCCTAACTTTAACCATAACTAACCAAACAAAATACAAGAGTTTTTTTTTTTAGTTCTTTGATTGCATTCCCAGATCTTTGTAGGGACCTGAAAAATGGTCCCCACAATGTCAAAATAGCAGGTTTTATAATGTGGGGGACATTAATATAAACATAATACACACACACACAAATACACAGCAGTCCTCAATAAACATTTGCATTTCCTTCAGTTTTGGCAGTCATACAGGGTCACTTATGCTCAGTGTAGATACAGCTCTTGAAAAAATTAAGAGACCACTCTATGTTTTTTAAAAATCTGAATTTATAAATCCTGGTTTATATACAGTACAGAGCACTGCCTGGTCAAGCTCCTAAGTATATTGCTATTCTACTCCAACATTGCGCAGCCAGCTGGTCTTTTAGATGTAATCAAGAAGACCTCCCAATCGTCTCCCGCACACGACTTGTGGGGATCGTGCATGTGGGGATCGTGCTTTTCAGTCAGCTGCACCTAGTGTCGTGACTGGAGTCAGGAAAGCAGGTAGGAAGCAGGGAAGGACAAGGTAGGCAGGTGAAGATCTAGGACACAAGGGTTTATTATGGGGATCATCAATGACGGATCTGGGGGATATGGACTAAATTCACAGAACATATCAGACTGATGGAAAACAGCTGCGCGCAATAGGGGCAGTACACGTGGTTAATCAGGGGGCGTGTCACATGAGGATCATGGGGCGTGACACACATGAGGATCAGGGGGCGTAACACACACAAAGGTCAGGGGGCGTGTCACACATGAGGATCAGGAGGCGTGGCACACACGAGGATCAGGGGGCATGTCACACATGAGGATCAGGGGGCGTGACACACATGAGGATCAGGAGGCGTGGCACACACGAGGATCAGGGGGTGTGTCACACATGAGGATCAGGGGGCGTGGCACACACGAGGATCAGGGGGTGTGTCACACATGAGGATCAGGAGGTGAGGCACACACGAGGATCAGGGGGCATGGCACACATGAGGATCAGGAGGCGTGGCACACACGAGGATCAGGAGGCGAGGCACACACGAGGATCAGGGGGCATGTCACATATGAGGATCAGGAGGCGTGGCACACACGAGGATCAGGGGGCATTTCACACATGAGGATCAGCGGGCGTGGCACACATGCGGATCAGGGGGCGTGGCACACACGAGGATTAGAGGGCGTGGCCCACATGAGGATCAGGGGGCGTGGCACACATGAGGATCAGGGGGCGTGACACACATGAGGATCAGGGGGCGTAACACACACAAAGGTCAGGGGGCGTGACACACATGAGGATCAGGAGGCGAGGCACACACGAGGATCAGGGGGCATGTCACACATGAGGATCAGCGGGCGTGGCACACATGCGGATCAGGGGGCGTGACACACACAAGGATCAGGGGGCGTGGCACACATGATGATCAGGGGGCATGGCATACATTAAGTGCAGGTGTGAGTTGCACTGCTAGGACAATTGACATCAGGCTCCTAGAAGCAGGACTAAAGACCCATAAAGCAAGAAAAAGGTCCTTCGTTGATGTAGGAATTATTAGCTCAGGTAAATTTTTTATATCTTTACCAATATGTTTTAAATTAATTAAACTTAATTAATTATTATTTAATGCTGATTATTAAGCAATTGTTATTCCAGATGGTCGGCTCCTCCAAAACTTAATTGCGGCATCCCCCTGATTCTGTTAATGTCAGACTTAAATGTAATTTGCTAATTACCAGTATCGCTTAGTAACCTGGGTTTAGAAGGCTCGTCCAGTGAGCTGCATCACTGGGTAATGCAAACATTTGGTAGCGAAGCTCCTCTCACGGCCGAGAGCGTGTAACAAGATCACACAGAGGCAGGGACTATTGTGAGCACTCAATGAACGGAGGCTGAAGTTGTGTAAAAGACATGCATTTATTCCTAACTAACACTACAACTAACATAAGACGGACATTACACCTAACAAAAACAATAGACAAGAAATAACGGAATAGAAGCAGATAATGTAATTATGGAAATGCAATGACCGGATTTAAATGAGTAACCTTAAAAGGGAAATAGTGTTCTGCAAAGCAAGCACAGTGTGTGGAACCATGACCCTAAAGTCTAATAGCAGGTTAAAAGAACAGCTTAAGTTGTTAGAATGAAAGGAAGTTGGTTTAGTTGGTTGCAGAGTAGGGGTGTCTTTGGTAGTTGTTTGCAGAGGCTGGTGAGCTGATGGCACTCAGGAAGGCAGAAGTTATTGGAATGGAGCCCCTTAGATTCTTTCTCCTGGAGAAGCTTTGTCTTGGTTGAAGTTCTCTGTTCAGCTGGCCCTTCACCGGAGGGATTCTTGTGGGCTTCCGTTCTCCTGGGCTGATGTTCTCTGCCTCTCTTTGGGCAGATGGGCTTTTCTCTGCTCTTTCATGATCTTTCTGCTCTCCTTTGTTCTGAGGTGCCAGGGTTTAATGGTATAAAGTTCATGAATAGGCATGACCAGGAATCAACTCCTGGACCAATGGCTGACCATCCATTTGGTGGGCTTTCGGACAGGGGTCTGTATCAGTCCTTTTGGGATTTATGACCCGAATGATTCTCCCTTTACTATTTTCATTAAGCTGTTATAGCTTTTGATACATCCACTTTCATGGTAACCACTGACCAAATATAGAATCAGGAGTGATTGTCCATCAATTTGACACCAAACATGCCACACCAGCTTCACAGGTTCACACCTCATACCATCTGTATTAAATGATTAACAATTACTTATATTATGTATGTGATGTGACTGACTCACATCAGTATATGATACAGGTGTTTTGGGTTGCACCTCAACAGATGTTACACTTTGTACAGACATTACATCGCATATCCACATTCAAAAAGCACATCTTACCCTTACATAGGCGTAGCCATTAGTTTGTGGTAATACCAATTTAACTTGCACACCTGGAAACAACATATTTTGGACGGTGTGACTTATCCCAATGGATCTTCTCCCGAATGGATAATGTACACCTTAATTCAATTCTTGTGATACAACATGGTCGCAAACAGGAGCCTGCTAAGGACCACCAAGATCAGATAAGGACCACGAAAGAATGTAGAGTGAAAGAAAAGGGGGGGGGGGGGTTGTTAAACAAAGAGAGAAGACTCTGAAAGTTAGGACACATTATTTAATTTTCCAGATTCTTTTGGTATAACCCTGGGAATATATATACCATGGTAGCT
This sequence comes from Pollimyrus isidori, assembly GCA_019775955.2. Classification (NCBI taxonomy): domain Eukaryota; kingdom Metazoa; phylum Chordata; class Actinopteri; order Osteoglossiformes; family Mormyridae; genus Pollimyrus; species Pollimyrus isidori. Next base: position 2,033,766 of record JABFDZ020000084.1, read on the forward strand.
ATTCATGATGATTTATTCAAATTTATATAAGTGTTCAATTGAAAAGGGGTAAAATGGGTGATATTCCGTGAACAAGGTTATAAGGGTAGCACACAAAACACCAAGATTGTCTAAGGACACATACAAACATAACCTATCTGTATATTGAGACTGGCAGTCATGGGTAAATCAATATGCAGGGTGTATAAAAGCCAAACTTAAAAGAAACTTTATTTAGGCTGTGGGTCTGTTGGGTGAGAGGTATGCAAGGTAGGATGCTTGTCTGTAGGTCCCTAAATCTTTGGGCAAAAATGTTGGAGTGCTGGCCTCCCTTGTTATCTGTGTGTGTGTTTATGTGTGTAACCCCCCTTTGGTGCTTCTCGTACCAGGCTCGGCCTTGTCTCAGGCCACCTGAATTTAAGCCCTGTGATATGTGCATATGTGATCCTACATATCCCCCTTTTGGCTGATGATGGCATTGCCATCATTCAGGCGACAGAAGTTGGAGCAGGATCAACAACATGCAACGAGGCATGGTTGACTTCCCATTGTTTGGCACTCTGGGTGGCACAATGACAGGATGGGCAGGGAGGAGGCGCATGAGCTGGCGCCTGGCTTCTGGGAGCCTGAGGTGTGGTGAATCCTATGGCAAACAGGGTGCCAACGACTGCCGCACCACTTGGGCCGTCGATTGGGTCACGGTCATTGTTGTTACTGCTCCAGCACGCGGGTAGTGTCCGCGGCAGCATGATGCAGGACATCCTGGGTCCATTAGACACATGTCCCACAAGTTTGGGGTCTCTCACGGGGGTGATGGGCTAGGTCGACATCGTCAGATGAAGACTCGCTCTGTGTGGGTATAACAGTTAGTAATCAAGAGCTCGGGTTGTTCCCGGAAGACAATGCCGGGTGTTGGCCCAGGGAACACCGTGTTGAACTGGGGCCTCACCCCTCCTAGCCAGAGTAATGCTAGTAGTGGGGGCAGCATCATCCTAGTGATATGAGGTAGAAAATGAAGACCACATTAGGAATGAGGTAGTAAGTCGAGACAGACTCTGAGCGCTGTGCACACCGATGCGAAGGGAACAGGGAGAAAGTATAGTGGCAATAATTCTCGGGCAGAGAACAATTGCAAAGAAACAAACAGGACAAAGAAAAATGCAAAACCGGATCCTCTTCAGTAATTTCCCGGGCACACGTGAGCCACCCCAGGTCCTTACCAAAAACAACAACCAAATAAAATGAGAAATTATGAAAACAAAGAAACACTTAAACAGAAACATAATGGTCACCCAGATATTAATAATCAAGCCCACCACCTTAGTCTACCCTAGTGGTTCTCAACCTTTTTTGCAGTGGGCCGCACTATGTCCAAGTTCAAGTCTCACTGGCCGCATATTATTTACATATGACGTCATCAACGCTCAATAACCAGATATTATGCATCTAAAATTATTACAATTCGAAAATTATAATAAAAATATTGTTCAAAGTTTGTTTAATACATTTTTTTTAATTAATTGCAAAAATTTATTATTTTATTTATTTATTTATTTATTTATTTTTACGTGGTCAGCATCGCGGGCCGCAGGTTGAGAGCCACTGGTCTAACCTATTTGTGACCTTCTTTCCTCCCCTCTTTCTTTGGTCTTTCTCCTTGGGGTTTTGGAGGAGATTTCAGCTGGAAAAATTGTCCTTCTTTAGTTGGAATGTGGTTTAGTCCAAGCTGTCACCTTCGTCTTGAGCGCTGTCCAGAGAAGACTGGTTGGTGGGTGTTTCAGGCTTTCCCTGGGCTTGGTACTTCTTGATTTGATTCCGATTAACCCACTTGAGGCATGTTTCTTGTGTGCCTTTGTTGGTTCTGATTCGATAAACCACAGGTGACAGCTTGTCCACGATCTCATGTGGGCCCAACCAGCGTGGTAGAAGCTACCTGGAAAGTCTTTGCACTGAGTTTTGTTGCACAAAACTATAGTACCAGATTTTTTCTCCCACCTGGAGTTCATCTTGTGAGGTCTTCTGGTCATAGTAGGCTTTCCTGCCCTTTGCAGGTTTTGCTGGATGAATGCAAAGGAAGCACTCAAATGCTGGAGTAGGCTGTCCAGATATTGTTCTGTGGTGTAGGCGGTGATGAGATTGTTGAGATGCGTGACAGACACAGGTGTAAACTGCGATGTTGCAGCTGTCTGCTTGTGATCAGATCAACCAAGGCGCCTTTTAAATACAAGTGTAAACAGAGCCTTTCATGTTTTTTTTTTAGAATAGATTAGGTTCAACTTTGTGGTCTGTGTATAAGGGCATAACTTTGGTTTGAAGATGGTTGGGGGTTACGGTATCCACCCAACTGAAAATTAAAAGCTGTAATTAAAGTTGTAATTAATACATTAAGGTAATATAGTAAAAAGTTGTAACCCCCCCCAATAATCATGCCTCCCCCTAGTTGGGTGGATACTGTAACCCCCTCCCATCTTCAAGCAAAAGTTTGAAGTGGTCTAGGCCGTCACATTGTTACATCTGACACATTACCTCACTTCCTGTTTCATGTTCCTCACTGGTAGCAGAGTCTGCGGTGTGTGGCTTGTACCTTGTGAAAGGTCATTATTTTTCTGCATGCTAACAAGTTGATTATAGTCTTTCTTCCTCCCTGCCAAGCCCTAACACTGAGGTTCTCCACAGTGGGGTAATCTACACTTAAACCACAGACAATTAAAGTTTAGTGTGAAGCCACATAGTCCTGATCCGCTGTGCTTCAATACCTCCTCCCACCCTCAAGGGGGGGATCTTCCATTTGCAGCCTTTGCAGTGAGCAGGTAGGGTGGCTCTGGCAGGGAGCCTATGGCAGCATCCTATAGCGCTGATCCCACTCCAGGGGCCCAGTTCCCCACAGAGGGCTCACATAAATGCCAGCAGAGTCAACTGTGCAGAAAAATAGGGGAAATTACCTCAGTCAGTCAGAGTCATAGATCCTTCTGCTTCAGGGCCCAGCTGTCAGTTTGATTAAATTAATTGTTTTTGCACCATTTCTTCTATGGAAGCTTAGCTTTCATATGGGACAAGTGATGGATTAGGTCACAGGGAAAACTGGATACACACCGAGGAACCTACTGCAGGAAATATCATGCTGGGAAGTATGTGTGGAAGCAGGCTGTGATCCAGCTTTCCTGTGCGTTCAGAAAAACCCCAGGCTTATCGATATGGCAACCAGTCCCTTAAGCACTAGCATCTGGAACCTTCTGGTGGAAACGACCAGGTTTCTGCTGGTGGAGCTTGTCAAGTTTAGTGTGTGCGAGTCAGTCAGCTATTGGCTAACTGTTAATAACCCAATGTATATTGTGAAAATGAAGAAGTCTTTCTGTCCGGAATGAAATTACAGCCTTGCTCATCCGGAAAAGCTACTGAAACTCAGATGCAAATCGGCTGGAACGGGCCTTCAATTCGAGTCTAAGGGCGAGTAAATTTCCTCGCGGGCGGCTCTTCATCAGGAAGAGAGACAAAGTGCACGCCAGGTGGCCCTGTGGCTTTGTCAAACGAGAGGAAAAAGTGATGGCAGTTGTTATTTGTGGCTTTCAAATAGTAACACTCTCTTCACCTCTAATTGTTTCCTTTTGTCTGGGGTAGCTTCAATAATGAAACATGGTATTTAATCAGTCATTGTATTTATTTCACGGGGACAACACGTGACTCAAGCTCAGGGTTCAGTGAATCGTACCGTGAAGAGAAAGGAAGTTCATGCCATTCAGAGGAGTTTTTTGGATTTATGGAAAGATTAGCGTTGGATTTTGTCCCTGGATGGACAAATGAAGTGTTCGGGAAAGGAAAAAGAAACCACAGAAATATTATAATAATCAAAGTTTTATGAAGACCAGGAGTCTAGCAGCGTAGTTCAATATGAAAATGAACAGAAGTGCAAATGAAATATGAAAGGCAGGACTCATCTTTGACAAAGTGACACAGATCGAGGTTGACTGGTTAATTGGCCTTTTTAATTTATGACGTACGACTGACAATGTGATGGACCACAGCTGTGAGCCAACTGTACCTGCATAAAGGTGCATCCTGGTTGCTGTGTCCACAGCCACAGAAGACATTCAATTCTGACCCAGTCAAACCAGAAGACATGACTGGGTCCTCTTCGGGTTGAACGTTTCCTGCCCCTACTGCTCTTGCATCCGTTATGTGTTTAATAGAAAAGTCAAATTCAGTAGACTGTACAGTGTTACTGTAAGTAAACAAATAAGAACCGGTGTACTTTGCGGGGACAGTAGAACAAATATAACGTGTAACCTTTCGCATCGATTCCCCTCAAAAGTGAACAGGGCTGTCCCAGTTTAGAGTGGCTCCTTATTATGGGGTAAATGCCAAGCGGCACAGCCCAGAACGTGAAATCCAATCGATGCTGTAGCCACGAAACGGATGGAGACGGGTGGATTTTCCAAAATACTGCCATTGATTAAAGAAGTCACACTGCTTTTGTGACATTTAGACCCACGGCCGCCACAAATCCTGTCTGGCTCCCTAAAATGTACGGCCTTGTGTTTCGACCGTCATGCCCATCGTGTCGACTTTGCATCGAAATGCCAGCGGATCTGTGCTGCGCCCAGGTGTGGGACTGTCACGGTGCTGGAAAACCAGGAGCCCGCTGACTTCCCAGAATGCCAGTCGCAGTGGGGCCTACACCACCTGAGCACGCTCCGAGAAGCCCAGGAGAACGGCCCGATAGCTTGCTCCTCCGAACTCTTCTGCTGCGTAGTGTGTCACGGGTGGTAGAAACTTCGGCTCTGGGGGGGGGGGGCGGGGCGGGGGCGGGGGGGGGGGGGGGGGGGGGGGGGGGGGGGGGGGGGTGGGGGCGGGCGGGGCGGGGGGGGGAGGGGGGGGGGGCGGGGGAGGAGG
>JABFDZ020000084.1:2057860-2071269 GCA_019775955.2 Pollimyrus isidori
TGGCAAAAAACTCGAGTTTGCAAAATAAAAATCGTTTTAAACTACAAAATCGATAAATCGATTAAATCGATTTTTTTGCCCAGCCCTACAGTCTCCAGTATAGATGGGATGAATCAAATTGTTCTATGACTGTTTTTTTGTTTCTCAAGATAAATGTTAAAAATAAAAAAATGGTGCCACTTTACAGTAATGCTACCCATATAAAGAGTTAGTGAATACGTCGTAATCTGGTTATTAGGTTGTAACGCTTCGTAATTATTAATAGACAGTTTAAAACAAGTTATAACACAGTGTTCTTTTTATTAATGAGTTGCTACCATTTGCAAGTGAGAAATGGGAACCTTTATTGTAAAGTGGTCCTGAAAACACTTTGTTTTAAGGAAAGCATGTATTTGAGCATCATATATTTAGAAAAACTGTTGGAACTTTTATACATTGCTTTTTTTGAATTTTTGTTTTCTAAATCTGTGTGCAAATGGAGTGTTTTTCTTTAAAGTCTCTTCTTGTGAGACTCATATCTTGGGAGTAAGACTTGTCATTAATGTTTTTTTTCCTGTTCCCCATTTCCTGGTTTAAAGCTTCAGCTCAGGCCTTTAGAGATTGTTGGGGAGTATTCCCGCTGTCCTCTGAACTAAGGTCCTGCCGCATCTTTCCATTGTTCCGCCTTTGTTTGTTTCAAACCCAGCGTGGGAGTTCGCTCCTGTGTCACTTGTAACACACACCATTGATCAATTGCCTTTGTTCCTACCTCACTGTACAAAACTTTTTCAATAAGATATTTTCAACGTCTTCTGCACCGGATCCTTCTCTGGTCTTGGAGATGCAGAATCCAAAAATATGTCACAGCACAACCGAGACACCAGGCAGGTTTTAAATGGCTGAAGATACTGTGCAGTAAAAAAAGGCGTTCGAGTCTTCCGTCGCTTTGCTGACATACCGCTCGACCACAGCCTTTAACTGCTTGGTATAAGTCCACTGGCTGGCTGGCTGGGGCAGGCTGTGGTCATGGTTCATGCCTTCTGACACGACTTTGTGCGTAGCTCTTCCTCTTCTCATTAGATGGCACCAAGCCGCGAGGACTCCCGCAGTCGCTGCTGGTTCACCTCGGCATGCTGCGAGTACGCCCACGGGTCCGGGTCGTCTGTTTGGGGCCTACTGGGGGCTTGTGAGCCTGCCAGGTATGCGTCGGCACGCCATTTACCGAGCGGCTGTGCTGGCTCTGGTGGAGCAGCGGCATGCGGTAACGCCCTCTCTCTGGTGTCCACCCCCCCTCGTTGCTGCTCCCTCTGGTGTGGTGTTTCAGGGGGGCGTTTGTTTGTGTACGTGGCTCATGGTGTCCTGTGTGGCACCAGCTTCGTATGGCTTCTTTAAGATGTCATCCATCCGTCTTTTAACCTATCATCTAGTACAGGACCAGTTGGAACCCAGTCTATCCCAGTAAGAGCAAGGCACAAGCCTAGGGATGCCCTAGTCAGAATACGTACATGCAAGCTACTGGTAACTTATACCGCTTTTCCACTGCTACCAAAAGCCGAACTGTACTGGGAAAGAGACGGTTTTCCACTGTAAGTTATCTGAGCTCTACCTTACCCATACCTGCGCTCACATGGTCCTGCATACTACCAGTGTGACTAAATCGAACTTGTTGCGTTCTCACCATCTGATCGGTCGAAATGCATAATGATACCAATGTTTTGGGCATAGATTATATGAAGGATAAAAGGGGGCATTCTGTATATTATTCATTATTAATAGTATCACACATTACAATGTATTGATCCATTCCTGATGACTTGGAATTTAATAATTTCCACTCTCCCATTTGCAGAATTACTATAGGATGCATGTAATAGATTTGTAATGCAAACAAGCGAATGCTAGTTCTGCTAACATGAAACAGCGATAAATGGTAAATACGTCTCTTCTGCGTTACTGTCCCTTCCTAGCCCAACCATGCCTTTACTGAGCTGACCCTTCTGCAGTGGAACCGTGACTTGAGCCGGAACCGTGATGTGACTAGTGTCTTTGCAGTTCCTGTATGCCAGTGTGAAAGTGCCATTGGAGACCAGTTCACCTGCCGGTATTTTAAATGTGGAGAACATGCAGTATCTCCACACATGCAGCGTGGGTTGGACTTGAACCCCCAATCCTCGAGGTATGAGACTGTTTGGCTCTCCTGTTAGCCTATTGATTTAAATGTCCTGCTTCTGTTTTCACTTCACCTTCGCTGCCTGTATTTGTGAGCGGCATTCTTAGTGTATGGTTGATGTGATTCTCAGTGTGGATGCTATTCAGCTTCAGTGCCGCTTGCTCTATTTATAATCCCATTAGACACACCGTATCATGGCTTTGTTTACGGGCCCTTTGATGTCGGCCCATCTATAAGACTGTCTTGTGAACTGCCGGGGCCATGCCAGGGCTTCCCATAAGCTGACCCTTTTGGGGAATTGCACATAAATTGCATTAATCATCTGTACTGTTTTGGCCTTGATGCATCCTGAACTAGCCTGAATGTAGTAGCGCCCTTTTAGGGGGAAGGTAGGTATGACTTCAAGAGCCTCCATTGAAGAAGGCTGGGATGATCCAGATGGGTCTGAAGGTTCCATAATGCCGTGGTAATGAAACTTTCAAAATGGAGGCTCCCCTTTTTGTGATTTAATGTAAAAGTTTTGATGCAAATGACCTCTGTGTCCCTCATTTCATGCTGCGACTGATTGCTATTCCTGATTAAGGTAATTCTATTCTTCGCTCACCTCCCTGATAACACTGCTTTGGAATTCGATGTCCCCTCTCTTTATATTCGATGTTCCTTCTCTCGTGGGTGGTAAACTTGGGGGGGGAGTGGGGTGGGGCTAAGATCAGTCTGCGGGGTTATAAAATAGGGCTGTGTTCCTCTGAATGTTCTCTGACATTTATGTCAATTGAAAAGCATCACGCTAATTAACATACGATAAATTTATGCACAATGCTATAAAAATGAAGACTTCTCGACCTGTTATACTCAGGGGAAGGACAGGTGGATTTTAGCATGAAATGCTACCATTCAGTAATAGAGTGAAACATTTACGAAAGGAAAGGAAATTTAGTATGAATTGGGTGCCTAATTAACGGCCCTTAACTGCCATTTTGGATGTTCGAGCAGACCTTAAATCAATAATGGGCCCTTTAAGTCTTATTTGGCATGATCCATTGTTTAGCATGATCATTATCAGGCAAGGATGATTACATGTAAAATAAAGTATGCCCTGAGGGTTTGGCTTAGGAGGAGGGTGAAAGAATGAAGGGGTAAAGAAATGCGGCTAACTGCATTGGAAGAGTTTCTTGTAGGGCGCTTTAAGGAGTGTTTATCAGGAGCGGCCGTGATTCTATGCAGCTGTCTCTAGCAGGAGGTGGTGTGACATTCTGAGTTTGCTGTATCTTGGCAGCGAATAGCCCCGCCTCCTCCCCGCTCCCCAAAAAAAAAAACTTGCTAAGTTCTGCTTTGGAGCAGCCCCACAGAGATTGACCCATTTCCATGAATTATGATAGCATAAGGCCATAAACATGGTAAATTCCAGCTAAATTCACAGGTGTGCGTTTTCTTTTTTTTTTTTTTCACTCAACATTTGCCACATTCTTGCTTGCTGTGGCTGTATCCAGAGGCAAGCCACCTACGTCTAGATCAGAGGTGGGCCATCTTATCCGCGAAGGGCCGGTGTGTATTGAGGTTTTTGGGATAACCTACAGGTCAGCTGTTCAAACCCAGGTGTGAGGACTCTTCAGCCAATCAGTCCTCTAGTAATCTAATTGGGGAGTTGCACCGAAAACCTGCATATACACCGACCCTTTGTGGATAAGATTGCCCACCCCTGGTCTAGACTCTAGAGGGACATCACAAGATCTAGATGGTAATTAGTATACCAACTAATTGAGTTAGTCATTGATAATTGAGTCTGTTCCAGAAGCAAGGCTTGTTGCCTGGATGAAAGAAGTGACATTTACAGGGCGTGCAGCTGGGAGTTTAGGTTATGTTGCATGTATTTTTGTTTTTTGTTAAGCCTCATTCGTGTGTAACTATGGACAAGGCTGTATTCAGTCTTTGAAAAAATGGCGCCCTCTATTGAGGAAGACTAAGGCCATTCCTGCCACCTTGTAAATAAATGAGACCTCAAACTGCCTGGTATTTCTGCCTGTACAACACAGCTGTGCAAGGAAGCAAGTGAAAGGCTTTGGCATTTTAATGTTCTCACAGAGCTCTCGATTTGGTCCGCAATAAGGCAAATTGACAGCCCAGCCCTTTAATATCGGTGTTGAATCTTTATTTTCCCCACATAGGACCTAATCCTAAAACATGTTCTGCTTCGCTATTTCAAGGATGGATTCCATTTCGAGTGGCTGTCGCAAGTAGCGAGAGCAGTAATGATTCCTGATGAGACTGTTTTTGTTATGTGGGTTTGCTGTAAAATGAGATGGTTTGTGGTATTTTGGAATTATATTAAAAACTGCTTTGACCCTTAGCTTAGTCTTCATCAAGTCAAGTCTGTATCAGCGACTTGCTTGCATCCCTGAAGTCTAGTTCTTCTGTTGGGACTGGCCACTGTGGGTTGGATGTGTTATTGAAGGTGACTTTGTCGTTGTGCATCTAAAAGTGCTTGTTTTGTAAGATGACATCTCAGCAGGGAAGATTCCACTGCTCCTTTTTTATATCTCATTTCTCTATTGTTTTTTTTATCGCGCAGTCAAATGTTTCTTTTGATTTATTTTGTCTTCCTATCTGGTAGAGCTTGATATTGATTGTTTCCCTCCTTTCCTGCCTTCTTACATGCTGTTATTCCTCTAAATTTAGGTGTTTGAAAAATCTTTATTCAAACGTGTGCGTTTTTGTTAATGCTGCCCTTTTTCTCCTGGGCTGAAAATCGAATGGCCCACAGCCCTCTTTCCTGTGACTCTCTTCTACTCGCTGACAAGCTCACGTACGATTGTCTGGAATTTTTATTGTGCTCTGAAAACTGTGCCTCACACCGGCGCATCCCAACCCTTGCTGACAAGTATGAACGGTTGCAACACCGTGTTCAGCCGGCAAAATGATTTGCTGCCATCCGTACCAATTGGCTTTGAATGCTTTGCTGGCTTTTTATGTGTGTTCGACGTGGTTTAAGCCTTGACCGGCTCTGAAATCTGAGACTATTTATTGCAGTGAAGGCCAGCAGAACTGAAACACGGGCAAACGGGAAAAGGAACTTAAACAACACCCATGCGTCAAAGCAACATTACTGTAGAGTAACCTTTCTTGCTGCTTCCTCTGTTCTTTTGTGAGTTCCCCAGTTTGCTCATTGAATAATGAAAACCTGTCAAACTGCAGCCATTAAAATGTGTGGAATGAGGGCCCTTGTCTTCACTCTGGCCGTCTCTGAAAATGACACAATGTCTGTCCTTGTGAATGGAGGCTGACAAAAACTTGGACAAACTGTGTTACCGTGGAGCAGGCTGCAGGCAAGGCTACCAGTGACATTCTCCGTAGCCAGGAATAAGGATCCATTTATGTCTAAAATACTGTATTTAATATGGCTGCCTTCTAAGGAACCTTTGAATTTGTTTCTACTTTAACACTGTCCTATAAGAGGTGCCAATCTGTTCCTCCCACATCTCTTAATTCTCTGTGTTAGCCAATTTCCAGGACTTTTAAAGGAGCATCTGCTTACCGAGTGGTATAGTGATTTATTCAGTAGATTGGCAGGGGGGAGAAATTAAGCTTTTGAGCTCAAATTTCGGAACTGTTGGTGTAACGGAAAATGCCAAAAGGTAGCCTGGTTGATAGCAGGCAGGCATCGATCAGTCTTGACTTGGAGGCCTGAAGAACAAGCGGTCCATGCTAACATTGTTACCCATCCCATGGTGCAATTGTCTGGACTGCACACAGCTAAGGTAAAGGTATTTCTAGGCTTCCTCCTGCCATAATATTGCTGCTGTTGGGGTTGAGAGCTAAAGGATGGAGAATCAATCTGCTGGGTAGATTAATTGGACCCCGCAGTTTCACGGTGTGCCATGTGGCCATCATAAAATGTTTTGTTGCCAGCAAGAAATATCCTTCATGGTTTATTAATGACTTTCCAAGCATCCCTGCAAAGTCACCCCCCCTCCCCCACTGCCCTTTCGGAATTTAATTGCCCACCGCATGAAGCTAAAGTAATCTTTCACCGTCGACCGTTGATGCGTTTGTTGTGAGCAGGCCATGGCTGGAGAGGTGGCAGATGTGTGGGCTTACCTGGCTGAAGGTAGGCATATGCTGTTTTGTGAAATGTCAGGATGTCTGGTTCTGGGTACTGGCTGAGAAGCACCACCCTACTGAAGGGAGAAGGAGCTGACTTGGGAAGCGTACGCGTGCCTGGTTGTTGAGCGATTTGTGAAGGTGTAAATGTTGGATCTGAGTGTAGGTCTGTAGGATGTATTTATTCGAGTGATTGAACGTCGTCTTTTCCTTTGGATGCCTGGTTGTTTTGCTCTCCGGCTGTGGGTCGCTTTTGGGTAGGTCGCAGGAAGTAGTCTGTTGTTGCGGTGGTCCAGTATCAAATAGGTAGATTTGGGGGAGATGGGATGGGAACGCAGATCCCTGTCCCTCTGTGAATGGATTGCGGCGGCTGCCCGTTCCGGCATGGCAGCAGCTGGCGCGGGGACTGCAAACCATCTGTCCTTACTCAAGTCTGCTGGGGACAGCGGGAGGGGTGTCGTCCTTTTTGGTGTCATTGGCCCGACCTTCGCTATGGAATCCGCCTCCTTTCCCCCTCTGGAGAGCTGCTGGGGTGACCGTTCTCCGTGTTTGTTCCTGGCCAGCAAAGGAGAGTGGTCCGATAGGGAAGCTCATGTTATGCCCTTTGCAGACTTTATTATCTCCGGCTGACGGCACCTGCTGGAAGTCGTTAATGGCTCCATTAGGTTTTCTACTGCCGGAGTCAAACTGCAAAGTTGCAAGTTCTTCCTTTTGCAGGACTTCTGTCGTCGCAGAAACAAACAAATCTTAAGATGACTATGGTCTTAAACTGGTTTTAGTGTTAAAAGATAAGGCATCTCTAAAATTATAGATGGACTTGGAGAACTTTCTTGGAGTTACCTGAAACTGTGTTTGAATTACCTTAAGGGTCAGCTTTGCTGCGTTTGAAGCAAGTTTGTTATACGATCCCATAAAGAACTGTAACCTTTTTTCCTCAGCATCTTCCATAATCTAGTTCTAAAAATTAGACCTGACATACAAAACGCGGTTTATTTTGATTAAGTGTGTGTTGCCGGGTGACTTTTAACCTCATGGATACTGGAAAACTGTTGCTATCGGATTTCTTTTAGACATTTTGAAAAACGTATCATTTTTGTAACCTTGATTCCTTGTGGGACCTTGACGCCTCCAGCCAAAGGATTATGTATCGCACAGAAACCGGGACCTCTCTCAGGGGGTGTAAGGCAGGGGTGGAATAATGATGCCGGATTAGATATTGGAAACACTGGGCTTCTGCCTCTGTGCGATGAAGGCGTAGGTGGCCCGGGGATGGATGATGGGAAGGGTCTTGCATCTTCAATGCAACCTCGGCACTTTCGTTGATCTTATAGATTAGATCCAGCCCTCTTTTCAAAGAATTCCAAAGCCAGTTCTATATATGAGTGTAGGGCTGGACGAGGAGATTAGGCTGTCAGACGGGGAAGAACATTTCAAGGACACTTCAATCCATATTTTCTTCTGCCTCATTGTTCCCTCTGTGAACCACAAGGGATTAACTGCCTCTAATCGCCAAATTCTGCTAAATTTAAACGGGATAAAAAAAAAAAAAACTGCATCTAAAAATACCGTGTGGTCTAGCATGCGGTTTTGAAGATGCAAGCCCTACGAGGTTCTTGATTCCCAGGGTTGTGTAAGTAGGAGGCTGGTATGTCTGAAAGAGCCAAACTGTCATTTTACTATGATTTGTCAAACTATTAATAAAGTGTCATTTTCCTATTGTTGCCTGATGAAGCTGCAGCAGTCTGTAGCCCAGCCAAGATTGATTGTCCTGCTTTCTTTATGTGGTAAGGCACTCTGATTCCAGGACAGCTGTATTGATTTGAATGTGATTTCATCTTATATGTATGTACTGATACAGGGAGAAATTGAATTTATTCAGTGGCACATTAATTGCATAGCTATTTAATGACTCGGGTACAGACTTTTTTCTGGTTCCTTCCTTAGTTGTCTTGAGGCTTTTTGTTCATAAATGGTGAGATCTGTTGGTTTTATATTTCACTGGGAAGCAATTATTTAAATAAAAATATACTGGCCATGCGTTCCACCCCAAAAATCCGTCATCTGTAGCCGTGCCATGAAGTTGAAGTTGTTTACTGTCCTAATGAGCGTAGCTAGACTGAGGCACATTCCCCCGCTCACCCTCAGTGGTGAAAAGGAAGTAGTCTCACTTTGCTAATTAGGCCTAACAGGATAAGCGGGGGTTCTACTCTGTTGCATATCTTTAGTGGGAAAACAGTTTTTTTTGATGAGGGTGGATTTGGCTGAATATCTGGATAACACTCTTATGAAACTGAGATGGGACCTTATCTTCTGTGTTATTGCCTTCTGGGTAATATCGGAGGCTTGAGGGGTCCCCTTCCTGTGTCTGTCTGAGATCCTTTTAGATTAACTGCTGTTCTAAACCTCGTTCATGTTGTGAGCTTCACATGAGTTTAAAAAACAGAACTAGAGCAGTTTTCCATTTATAACATTAATGCCGTTTGTGTAAATATATCGTTCAGAATGTGTGTTATTTGCTGTGCCCAAAACGCGCAAATATGTGTGCCCACAGACGCACACACACAGTGTCTTATGTGACCTGTGAAGTCCCGGAATTAATATAACATGTGATCCCCGGTGAACCGTGGAGATGACCATTCCCTTTGCCTGAAAGCTCTTAATCATCCCAGGGGGTGGGCGGGGTAGCCTTACTTCCCTGTGGATACAGCGTCCGCTTGAAGCCGGGGTACATTTGGTGCTGTACGGTAACGTTCCTGAGCTTGGCATGTGGGCAGGTAGGAGTCTTGCATATGATCAGACCTCATTATTAGCAATGCGAAGTGGTTCTCAACTGACCAGCTTGGTTAACTAAAGATTAACTAAAAACCAGGGTTTTTTTTGATACCTTTTTGTTATATTCCATCTTCATCCTTCTGCAAGTCTTACTGTTTCCTCCTCGTCCCTGCTAACTCCAGATGTTTTCTTGGCTGATGTCCATGTCCAGCAGGTCCAAGGAGCTGCAGAGGGCTGGGAACAGCTGGGGTAAACTGACCCAATCGAAACCTGCTCCTGTCTCCTTGCTTGTGACGAACCTTCACATCTGTAGCTTGTTGGGCTGGGTGAATAAGTGTTTGCATTGCAGTTGAGTGTCTAAGACATCTTCCTGGGAAGGATACACAAGTGTCTGAACCTCACAAGTAGCTCAGGAGGACACAAGGGGGTGGGGTAGAGCTTTGGTGGGCAGCACCCAGACAATTTTCTGATATAACTGCCTGAGATTCAAATGGTTTGTAGGTTAATTTACTTGCCATGGGATGTTGACCTAAAGATCCATTTTGCTCGGTTTAAGTACAGCAGTATATTGCCGGAATATTGTGTATCTATTTTTGAACCAACGGTTGCTAAGCTTGCGTCGCACGCCTGACCCTTATTAACTGTGGACAAGCCGCGTTTCCTGAATGTCGCCATCTCTTTTGCAAGCAGATTGTGTTGCTGTTGTGGGATTGATAAATGATGCAGAAAGAAGGCATTATCAACCAGGAAACCTGACTCCTGTCGTCTTGTGTGCAGCTGCCATTGTGGTGTAACCCTTTGCTTTGCTCATAAGAGAGGCGACCTAACTGATTTTTGTTTTCTTTTTTGAAACTGGCCCCTCTGCTTAGCATTTTGCAGGTTCAGTAACGATATTTGACGGAAATCTGACATGGCCTCTTTCCAGTTAACCACTCTGTGCCTGTCCCTTCTCGTGTGAGCAGGTATCTCGATGTGATATTCTATAAGGCCACCTGATACACATCCGCCGAAGATAGGTGACGGAAACGGCCACTCTAACGGCCGGTTGATTAGAGGCGTTGGCATAGCTGCCGTCTGTCTTTTGCACCGGCTGAGGCGGTTGGCTGCTGGGGAGAATGGGGTGGGTATCCACCTTAGATTGAGGACACCAAAGGGTTGGAATAAGCTTTTGTCCCTTTTGGAGAGACACCATGAGAAGATACATGCAGGTCCCTCTCTCTGAGGCCGATGGAGTCTTCAGATACAGCCGGACACGGAGACGAACATTTTTCACTTTCGGTAGGTTGGCTGCTTATTCCCTATAGGGGACCAAGTGGTGAATGACTTTCTCTTCTTGCATTTCAAGGCCGCCGTTTTCAGGTGTTGTGGATGAGGTCGCCAAAGATATGAAATCTTTTGTGTCAGAATTCTGGGATGTACCGGATGTGTATCTGGAATGGAAATTTAAACATCTTCTGATGGGTTTTTGATTGTATTATTGATCTTATCCACTGCAGTGGTGGAATTCTAGAAGATGATTGTCAGTGTGAAGCTGTCAGTGTACATTTCTGAATGGCTGAAGTTTTTTATTTTTTTTTATTTTATTTTTTGCTGAGTCAAAGAACTGAAGTACAGAGTAGTATTATCAAAAGGTTTCTAACTGCCTGTTCAGCTTGTACCTTTATACCCAGAGTTCTTGATTATTTTTTGCATATTGTTCTAGCTGTGATGATGATTTTTTTTGGGAATGATGTAGAATCGGAGCTGCTTAGTAAGGTTAGCCAATCCTCCTTGCCATTTTCTGATCACTATCTCACTACTTTACATACTCTTCTAATACTTTTGCATCCAACCTTTCTAGTCGGCAGCGTTTGAATATCAGAGATCTGTATATCAGCACATACTTGGAACACTATCCCTGGGTTCCAGACTAGGGGTGCTTCTGTGGCATTGTGGGAAAATTCGAGCAGGCTTATCCTCATTTGTGGATTAGAATCCGGTGGCCAGCGGAGTGATCGTATCCCCACTGGGGCCCTTGACTGAGTGAATGCGTATCCCAGCTTCTTTTGCTGTGTGGGGTCTGTTACTCGGGCTCAGGTTTAGGCTTTGACCCCACTCCTGTGTCGCTGTAATCATTTATGTCTCTTTGGTGGATTCTTTTGTCTAAAGTGCCAGCCAAGTGAGGGAAGCTTGGGGTCGGAGTGCCAGTCCAGTCAGCATCCCTGAAGCTGCAGGAGTTAACTGTGTTCATGTGCTTAGTAATGGTACGATTACGATCAGCCGTGGGATTTGAACCCATGACCTGGATATACGGGCACAGATTCCTAACCTACTGAGCTACACACTCCCACATTGCTTAGTTTACAGCCATGCTGTGCGTAGGAGCTAAACTTGCATGGTGTCCCAGGATGGTCACCCCTGTAGTGGCTACAGGCATAGAGAAGCCCTCTGGATTTTTCTGGTTTGAAGTTCCATGGTCCTCATGCAGGCACTTGGCAGCCATGGTGTCACTCCAAGAGCGATCCAGCCACTGCCATCCATAGACCGCCAGAGCCACTGCTGGGCAGCCATAGGTGCTGTTCTCCGTTACCTTCATATGCTACTGTACTCCTGCAGCTGCTTCTGGATTATGAAATGATCTCTCTGTCGGTTGGTCTCTCTGCCGGTCCCCCTGCCTGTCTCTGTCTCTAATTGCTTTGTATCCATCTATCGCTCTGTTTCTGCCATCATTTTTTCTCTCTCTCTCTCTCTCTCTCTCTCTCTCTCTCTCTCTCTCTCTCTCTCTCTCTCTCTCTCTCTCTCTCTCTCTCTTTCAGTCTGTCTACATTTCTGTCGATCCGTCAGTGTTTCTGCCTTTTAGCACAGGCATGATGAGTAAGAGGGCCTTTCTGTGGATAAACACAGTTTTATGTGGGCTACCTATCCTACCCTGGGCCACCTTTAATTCAGTCCCAGGGGGTAAATCTCAGTAAAGTGGTTGTCGTGCCCCCGGCAAGTAGGATTGAAAGCCTGTGTCAGCTTGTTTGCTTCGTTTCCACTGAGTCATGTGGCTTTGAGACTTGACAGCATGAGCGTGTGTGTTTTTGATAGCGTTGTGGGGGCGTGGCCTTTTTAGGGGGTGGGGCATTCAATCGCTGGCTGCTCAGGGATCTGTACAGGATGGTGGGGCCTGCGTTAGAAGGAGGGATTGCATTGCATCCACAGTGTCACATCTGACAGATCAAAGTATTCCTGAATGCTCTTCTTTACTGTCTGGAGTGGGGGGGGGGGGGTCGTGGCCAGATGTAAGACCTTCTATGCTCTCTGAGCAAGTGCAAAATGAAGAGGCATTAAAATCAAAAGCGAATGTAAAACTGGGCTCTGAGCTGGTGAATAATGAATCAGCCTTTTGCCATGGGAGTCATTTATCACCCTAATATGTGGGGAATGGAGAGTCTGGGGTGATTCCCAAACGGAGCCTGTGGCCTGAATGGGGCAGTGTTGTGGTGCTTCTCTAGGAATGCTAAAGGAAGCCAGGTTGGTTAGGCCCTTATTGTGTAGCTGGGTCCTATAATCCATTATATAATAAAATTATCATGTGATCTGATGTCTGAAATGTTTGTGGCCCCTGTAGGGTTTTTTTTACCCTAGATTCTCATGCCTCTCTGATTTTAAGTACTATGTTTTAGTATAATGCCTCTGGTCTTTGGCACCAGCATAATATTGCGATAAGGGGGCACAAAAGGTGTGAGAGCAGATGAAACGTACTATAATACTTATCTTTTGAATATTGTGGCCAGGTATTTTAATATACTGTATTTTTCGGACCATAAGACGCACCAGTTTTTAGAGAAGGGAAATGAAGAAAAAAAGATTCTGAAACAAATAGTGTCCTAAAATATTTTATGTGCATTAAAAACCAACATCACAGTCGTCAACACTTATTACACGGCTCTCTGGAATGCTTGATTCTGATTGGTCAGTTGAGACATTTGCAGGTCCGTTATTTTCAGATGACTGCTCCAAAGTAATAACGCATAGCCAGTACTACTTGTATGTTTAAAATCCCTCCGACCACTGCTGACAGACAGTAATGGAGCAGTATACTCTCATCAAATCCTGACAACAGCTTGACAAGCGGTAAGTTTTTTGTATTAAATATAATATTTATCATAATTCAATCACAAACATAATTTAATAAGTGTAATTTTAGGTGCAGTCAACAAAAAGTCCATAGAGAGAACTTTGGCCAAAAACATCAACTTCAACATCCCCGCTGGGACCACATTTACGATGTCACACTTCACCCATCCATCCATTGTCCAAACCGCTTATCCTGACTGGGTCGCGGGGGGTCCGGAGCCTATCCCGGAAGCAACGGGCAGGAGGCAGGGAACAACCCTGGATGGGGGGCCAGCCCATCGCAGGGCAC
>JABFDZ020000084.1:2118831-2134198 GCA_019775955.2 Pollimyrus isidori
ACAGGAGAAATTAAAAGAAAATGTTTAATGAAAATAAAATGTAAATGACAAGTGGTTATTTTAGATTTCTTGTATACCTGTCTTAAAATGTAAAGCATACTGGAGCCTGGTTGGGGTGGTGGGGTGGCTCACAGCGGGTGCTGGAAAATTTCCCTTATTTTCAAATCCAAACCTTGACAGGTATGCGCCAATGGTGCGTGGAAAATAAGACCACTCTCTGTAAGAAAATGAGTTCATCGATGTTTTGAGACTTTCCTCGAGTCGGACTTGGTGAAAAGTGCTGAGGAGGCTCCAGTTGCGATCGCAGAGAGGTTTTCCTACACGAACGCATTCCGGAGCTGGAAACTCCGGCTTTATGCTCAGACACTTCCAGCATTCCGAAGACGGTTGCAGCATCGTGGCAGGGAGAAGCATCCTGCAGCTGAACAGAAGCTAGCATTTTATCGTTACCACTGTGCTACACTGATGAACAGAAGCTAGCATTTTATTGTCGTAGTGCTACGCTGGTGAACAGAAGCTAGGATTGTATCGTTGTCGTCATGCCGAGCTGGTGAAGAGAAGCTAGCATTTTATCGTTGTCGTGCCGAGCTGGTGAACAGAAGCTAGCATTTTATTGTTGTCGTCGTGCCGAAATGGTGAACAGAAGGTAGCATTTTGCCATTGTCAATGCTTTGAATCCCCCAAAAGCTATGCTGTGTGAGGTTAGCTTACAGCAGCACCACACTTTGTTTTGTAGTTCGATTAATTTTTTTCCCCTGAGTGAGACCTGCTTACATTGGAATTCTCCCAGTGATATGGCTCACGGTTGCCCCCCTCACCCTTTCTGTCCCACAGGCTGCCAGGTTCCCTCAACATGGATGACCAGAACGTGTACTTTCTGACCCACGAGATTGCCGAGTTGTTGGCCGGCCCGAGTTACGGCGTGGACCGGCTGTCGGTGGCATATGTGCCACAGGTGACGGGTAAGGGCTCGTCATCAGACCGGCGGGGAGGCCAGCCTTCGGCCCCCGAGGAACGCGTGGATTAAGAAATGACTGAAAATAAGAGAATAGCTTAAGATGGAATAAGGTGAACTTTATTGATCCCAGAGGCTCATATAGTAGCAAGCTATGTAAAGTACAGACAGACAAAAAAAACAAGATAATACAAAGATGGTACAGAGTGCAGACAAAGGTATGCTAACTTCCTGTTTTACTAAACATTCTGTCTTTTCTTTTTTTCCCCTCCCTAATTTTTTGTTTCTAAATTTAGTCCTTTATGTAGTAGGGAAAGTCCTTTATCAGTGCAGACAGACATCCAGAGGTAACGGTGTAGTTTAGCTGTGAGTTCATCAGTCCTGTAGATGTAGTCTGTACAGGTGGCTCCTTCACCCTGACCTTTGACCCCTTTGCCATTTGTTGCTGTGTGAGCAGTACACCATATTCTGATATTCTAGTGTCAGCGTCACCCCAAACTGACAGTTTGATTCCAGTCCCCCCCACCCCCACCCAGATAATTTGACATTTCCCTTAAGATACATGGTGAGCTGGGTGTGTTTGCCGACCTTTTACATCGATTGTAGAAGATTCTGGTGGGGGGAAAAAGCTACATTTCCTGCAGTATTGCCACGAGCTGGGTGTTGCTCATCCGATGGTCTGCTCTGGCATTCGTGGACTTCTTGGCCACTTAGCCACCGTACTCCAACGGTAAAAGTCAGAAAAGGATTTGAAGAACATCCTAGAACATTCTCGTGTTTGTTTATATACGTGTAAGTTTTACAACTAGCAAAATACATTAAACATCATAATGAAAAAGTAGTCCAATCGACCAATCAGATCAAAGCAGCTGCTCCCTCACGACTCCTGCCAGTGTATGAGTTGCAGACCTCCTAATTGGGTTTCAGAATTCATCATCTAGCTGTTATTCAGACATTTTAGGGTTCAGCTGACCTTTATTTTCACACTTGCAGCGCACAGAACACAGCTGATTTATTTTCCCATCCAAAAGTTAGACTTTCAACAGACGTGTACTGTATTTACCAATCTTTTTTTCCATCTCCTCACACTTTTCTCGCACATCGATGACGGCTGTGGTGAGTAAGAGCTAGGTCAGGCTGTCCAGTCAGTTTTATTTTAGTTGCGCTTATTTGTGCAGTACAATATAATCTCAGGACGTAGAACTACGTGTCATTTATGTTGATTTTTGCAGTTAGGTGTTAGATATAGCTCTGTATGAGGAATACGTTGGACTTTTCAGAGGTGATACAGTATGTAGTAGCTAAGAAACTAAATTTGGAACTAATTTCATTTTTTGCTAATTGAAATTGCTTGAATAAAATTTGCGGCTTTACACAGAAAATAATTGTCATTTTGAGCAAAATTGTTGGCTAAATGTAAAACCCTTTTCTTTATCAAGTGAATTAGCCCGAAAAGGCTTGTAAGTTGGGTCTAAAATGTGTTTCCAGTTTGCCCCATATTTAGCCACAGTAAGTGGAGAATTTACAGCCCTTCATGTGTCGACGGTCAGTCTGTGGAGGGTGTTGCTTTCATGCCCCTACTCTGCAAGCCTTGCCCTCACACCCCGACTTTCAGTCCCTGGGTCATCGTCCTGTTCCTGCTGCCCGTAAAGCCAGCAGTGATACAGAACAACATACTCCCTGCCACACACCAAAAAGGCAGAGTGTGGAATTAAAACACAGTAAATCTGGAACATTTTACTCTTCTCTTGTAAAAGCAGGCCACCAGCTATAAATATGCCCTGCCTTCTACCAGTCACCGCCCAGTATGCAGCTCAAGGTTCTGTTGATGTTGGACCTTCTATACCACTTGCTGAAGCTTTTTGGGTCCTCCTCAGCGATGCTAGGGGGTTCAGCAGCATCTCCACATCTGCCAGCATCTTCTCAGTCTCTCGTCCTCCTTCCTTAGATGAAGACCGCCTCTCCAGAAGGAAGAGCTTTGTAGACACGATGTCTCTCCAGGTGGACATCGTCTCCAGCAGCTTACCAGACAAGGTAATTGTCTCCCCATCTTGCATTTCCAGACTACTTTTAATGGTGGTTTAATTTTTGGCTTTTGTCAGGGAAATGTCCTTGAATTTTGTCACGTGCAGTTTGTTTTGAAAAATCAAGAATTGTTTCACGCTAACTTACTGTGTGCATCTGCAAAAGTCCCCCTACCCTCAGCTAACGTGCCACATCCTTAATTATATATTTGGGGAAAAAATAATCAACATGCATCATTAACTTGAGTTTTTGCACCATCACCTCGTGCTGGATTATGAAGTTGCGTTACCCCCGTACACCCAGACAGCACCTGTCCTTCCAGAGCAACGCTTTTGCAGGGACAAACGTTGCATCGGGATTGTAATTCACCCCACGCTGAATCGTGTCAGCCTTGTACCTTATATGTTGCGAATGATTATGGCCTTGGGGTGCAATTTGTAGGAAATGGCATCAGGGATATTTCTAGACAAATAAATTGTCATCGAGTATTAATATGACAGTTGGTTGAAACGTCAGTGGAAACGCTTTCCCGCCATTAGCCAACATGCTTCGTTTACTAATAAAAAGGCCTCCGATTGTATCCTTTTGTGAAGAATTGTGGCTTCAAACAAGATAAATCAAAGACTTTTAGGGAAAGCCTATCCCTGAGTGTAAATTATTTCATTACTATTTTTAGAGTGATGACGTTTCATGTTAATGGCTCCGATCCTCTGTTTTAATGGGCTCTCGCCTGGGTTAATTAATATTTCCACGTTCAACCCCAGGCAGCTTCTCGGAGAGTGTTTTTGCGGGCGATCTAAGAGGATGTCCCCGAAAACCAGCATCTCGCACTCTTGGGATCTTGCTCGTCCCCCCTATCGGAAAGACTGTCTTGCTCATGGCGAAGACTCCTGAAGTCTGTCATGTCTGGACAGCGTTTTAAAGCTGCCGTCGCCGTTCGTAATTTGTCTCGCTCTCGTTTTCTTTAGTCCCAGCTGGCTGAAGAGATCACCTTCGAGACTCTGAAAAAGGCCATCGGTGAGTCAGCGGGGATAGGCGGGCGTCTGCAGGCTACTCTCTGATTAGTCAGCGATGTGTCACCGCACGCCCTTCTTGTCCAGCCGTCTTGGGCTTGCCGTGCTGTTACATGTGTTTCTAGGGCGATGGCCGTTGTGATTACATAACTAATATTTTCACGAGTTTGTGAAAAGTCTTGAGTGTTTTGCAGACGACTTTCTTCTCTTTTGTATGACTCGTTACTCACCTGTAACTTACTGCCCTCAGATCTCTTAATTTTCTAAGATCTTGCAGATCTCTAACCACATCGCATGTCTTAATTACGACATCCTCAGTCATAGCTGAAAGTCAGTCGACTTGTGGGAATGTGCCATTTTGGATGCTCGTTTTGTGACGCGGGATTACTGATGGATGTTCTCCGCAGACACGACAGGCATGGAGGAGCAGGAGAAGGAGAAGAGGAGGCAAGTGATTGAGAAGTTCCAGAAGGCTCCGTTCGAGGAGATCGCGGCCCACTGCGAGTCGAAGGTGAGCCACCGGCGATGAGCGAAACCCTGGCGACTTCAGCAGTAAATGTACTTCCGAGTTCTTAAGCTTATGTTTACAGTGTTAATGAATGGAAAGAAAAGTCAGTGAACTGATCTGTCTGGCAAGGAAGTGGATGGATACTTTGATAAAGTCAAGCTAGTCAATTTTATGCAGAATAAGGATCTTCCATTGATTCCAGTTAGTCTTATTCATGGTCTCAGGAGGTTTGTAGCCTGTTCTGTAGGCTACGACCACAAGGCAGGGAAATTCGGACTTTGTACAGGATAAATCGGTTGCTGTAAGGCTGGTAGCTTCTGGTTACATATGATCCTGCTGCCATTGAGGTGAGCGGAGGCCTGGGCAGCAGCGTTGCCTAGCATGGCTGCCATGAGGCCCGTACTGCTGCAGAACGCCTTGTCTTCAGATCCGAATCTTTGTCTCTGACTAATACTTTCTGAAACTTGAGACATTTCTGAAGTTTCAAATGCTCCCTGATAATGCTTGATGAATGAGTCCTGCTTTCCCCATAAAGTACTTTTGATGACAAATCGGTGGTGCAGAAGCATTTCTAAGATGATATTTATCAACCCTGTTATTTTGTTCAGAATTGTACATTTTAAGTGAATGGATAGATGTACCACATATCTGATTCGTCATGTTTTCTATGTGTGTTTGCATGATATTTCACAGTGGGCTGTACAGTGGGTTGTTGAGGTCAGAGTGCAGGTTTTAAAAGCAAATATGGACGAATTGTTGTATTTTGCAGGCAAATATGTTGCACGACAGATTGGCACAAATTTTCGAGCTGACAATCCGGTAAGTGTCTGCATTTAATATGTTATGTCTTCAGTAATTTTGTTTATTGTGCAGTCCTGCTAACTAGCATATAATAGTTTCTGGAAACTCAATAAGCCAGTTTGCCCCCTTAAGACTGACTCTCTCCTTTTCAGGCTTATTGCACATTTTTGGTAATATTCATGTATTGATAAACAAAAATGTAGAAATGAATACAATTATGTTGCATGAACATTTTATTTATTTTCTTTATTATTTTCAGACTGAAACGTAATTATTTTGGGTTTCAGATTCTATTTGGCTTTATACCCTCCTAGTTTGTTGTTAGTACAGCAGGAATATTCAAGTTTATTTCTGAAAGCTGTATGAAGCTCTAGCTACTCGGCATAACCTAAATTAATTTCGGAAGCTGTCTGCCCCAATTGTCGCTGAAATGCGATTGGCCGTCTTTACACGGTACACTTTTATTGTCTCTGTATATATGCTCAGAAAAAGAAACCCGTTAATAGTAATTATGGAATAACATTCAGAAGTTGTCTTAGAAACGCCAGTACCCGCAGTTCTAGGACTGCTGTAGTTCTGCTTTGTGTTGCCATGGCGACGGACATCGTGAGACATTGAGCGTTTCCTTGTTCCTCCACAGGCCCCCGCCCAGCCCGTCTGGTGCCGTGACGATCACCGCTGGGCACGCCCAGTACCAGTCTGTCCCCGTGTATGAAATGAAGTTCCCTGATCTGTGTGTGTATTAATTCCGCTGCTTTTGTGCGCTCTGCTGGCATCACCGCCATCATTTCAGGAGCTCATCTTCTGTGACCCACCTTCTGGGGAACTCACTTAAAAAATGTTCTTATCCATTTTTATTACCTTTTTTTTTTGGGAGGGGGGGGACTTGCACGATTGCTGGAGATATGAAAGGTTATTTTAAAGGTCGGTAGATAAGAATCTGCCCCTCCCCATGAGAAAATCTGACGTCAGATGTTTGAGATATTTGGCTCTTGAAAGTTTTAGCTGACTGTGGGAGGTGAGGGGTTGTCTTATTTTAAGAGGCATAATGAAAGCCTTCGTGTTGAGTTCACATATCTTGACCTTTTGAAGAAAAATGATCAACTTGTACTATGTATTTGTGCCCTAAGGCTGCTGGATTTATGCAACTTTGATGCAATCGTGGCATTTAAGGTCTCTGTGGTGCTCTGTGGTAGGGATGGTAGCCTCAACAGTGAGGTCGGCCTGGCATACTGTCGGCTGAGGATTCTAGGATGTTGAATTGAACGGTTTTTGTAAAATCTTCGTACGCAGATCAGGTAATCAGTCAGTCAGGGATAAGTATACTGATTCAAAGTTAATTTCAGGGTTGATATAAATGTATATCTTGAACTATTTGACAGTTATAAAGATTATATTCAGTGTATGGTGTGATATTTAGGTTTGTCTGCATGCTGATGGAGCGAGACATGCTTCTCCTAAACGAGCCTCCACACCGGTATCATGGTGAAAGGCAGACTTTGAAGACTAAAAGCAGACTGAGTCTGTGGAGCGACACCTACGGTAAAGGATGAGGGTGAGAGGCAAGCTAGGCCGTCTTCAGCCAAGAGCTTGCCTGTCGGCAGTGTTAACGGTGTGACTGGGTGTGTGATATTAAGCGGTATCCGTCTCGACACGAGGATAAGCAAAGCTTTTTTTGGTGGGAAAATGTGGACATGCCAATGGAGGTGGTTGATCAGTGGGGGTCACATTCGGGGTAAAAGCCAGTCCTTCCCAAAGACTTAGTCTGCATGTATCCGTGGGGTCGTGGTTCCACTGGAAAAGAGACCTTGTTCTGTGACTTGCGAGAGGCATTTTACACAAAAACCGTGCAGTACAGTTTTTCATTTTACTACGTAGAATGCAGTTGACGGACTCTGATTTAAATCTGTATGACATACCAGCATTTCTCAGCTCATAAAAACGACAGCAATGGAAGCGTAGTATATTCTACCATTTTATCAATATAAACGTTAAATTCTGCAATGCCACAGCTGTTGACTTGTCTTATAATGTAATTCTGTAGTCAGGTAAAAGTATAAGAACATAGTTTGCATGGGCGCTGCCGCGGCACCTCCGGGTTTGTCGTCTCGAAGCTTTTTGTTCAGAAAAACATTCGCACTGACGCTCGGCATGTCAGCCATCTTAAATTTTGTGGGCCTGACGCAAAAACTGTATCGCAGCTATAGGATGCTCTCTTTACCCGCCTGCCTTGCATACTCGGTCTGGGCCACATGCCGGGACTGCCACCTAGATGACACGCTAGCGTAGGGCGCCGTTCCGAAACGCACATGTGCGCACAATCAAAAATCCGTCCGCTGAGGCTTCTGGAGGGAATCACTCGGAAGAATCACTCGTGTGCTGGGAGGCCCATCTCTTCAATCCCCTGCCAAAGCTGGTCGATATCCTGTCGATCTGATCGTCTGAAAATAATTCGCTTTTACACTTTTTAAGCAATAAATAGCATATATAGATATGTGGATGTGTATCCTGAAGAGTATTTAGTATATTTTCTTTGTGATTTTTACAGCAGACTTGCTGATTGTACACGCTTCCCTGCACATATTCCGGAATGCTGGAAGACCAGTGAACCAGCTTTCTCATGATCCGAATCCGGTATTTAGCAGTTAGAAGTAGATGAAAGTGGGTTTAGGAAATGATGAATTTTTTTGTTGTTTGTATATAGACACTTTGGTGCTGCCGGGCCGTTGGCTGACGTGGCTGGCAGACCTTACATCACAATGTTAATGTTCTTTGCTGAAATGCACTGTGCCACTTGGGGAATACTTTGCTTTCCGTTCACACATTTGCCCTTTCGCTGTGCGTTTACTGTACGTGGATGGGGTGCAAGTTGTATATGAATTCAGTCAGTGAGGTGTTGCACTAAACCGACAAATGGATGCAGCTCTATAGTCCAACTGCTTCTCCTTGGCGTTGGGATCTCTAATTGGACCCACTCAGCCGCCACCGCAGCCTCTTGTTGCAATTTTGGGTTTCCCTCTAATCGCTGTCTCTTGAGCGGCTAAGCACACAGAGCGCTCTTTGTGAACAGCTCCTCCGCTCTCATGTTCTCCGGGCCAAATCTTCCTCATATTATCCCCTCTGTTTTGTCCCCCCTTTCAAGCACGCCGATCAGATAACGGAGAGACCTCTGAGAGAGCCTCGGGACAGGAGCGTGCCGTTTACCTGGCGTAAATAGCGGCTGTTTTCTGGCTCTTTTGGAAGGACGGCCCGTCATTTTACTGTTATTTGCTGGAAATAAGCCCCTTGCCGACCTCTGGGGTGGCTGTGTGACTGAATGCTGGCTTTACAGGGGCTTTGCTGTGTAGCTGTTGGATGTATGTGTGTGTATTTTATATATAAATTGTGCAGTGGGCACTTTTCACATCATTGTCTATCATAAACGGCGCTTGGTGTCATCGCAACACCGTGGGTTATACTTTAGTCTCTGTTTATAACGTGTGATCCGAACTTTAGGTTCCCTATAAGTAGGATCGGCGCTGGTTCTGCTTCTTGTGAATGCCCCCACCATCCCCAAAGTAGCAGGTGGCGCTGTTTTCCCTGGCCACGTCCAGGGGCTTTTCTCAGACTGTCTCGAATGGAGTGGAGCCTCCCAAGGTCTTTTTTGTACGTGTTGCACACTTAGCCTCTTTCAGACTGTGTCTATAGCAGATTTTGCTCTGAATCGAACACTCTGTATCAGTAGTACTTTGTGCATCAAGTGCAGTTTATTGTAAGAGTACAGATGGTCCAATTAAAGTTTTATATTAAAACCTAAAGAGCTCTGCTTGTGTCGTCTTTCAAGAAGTAGACTGGCAATGTTTTTCACTTTGTGTAAAAGGATCTGTTATTTAATGAATTAATATGCTTAATGTCAAATCTCATCACCCTGGTGCTCTTTAAACCCTTTATGTATTGTGTGCCTCAGTGTTTAAATTTACTGATTTCAAAATGGGAATAAAGAAAGATGGCTGTAGGTAGTAACAAATAAGCTTTTCACAGCAGCGTGCTCATTGGTGGATTTGGAGCAGGTGAGTGAGGGGTTGTGATTTGGAAAAGCCTATTCAGGTTATCCAAAACAGGGGGATGTCATCGGTGAGTATAACATGCATGCATACATATATACATATACGTGTGTGTGTGTATATATATGTATATGTATGTATTATGTAGTGTGTGTGTGTGTGTGTGTGTGTGTGTGTTTGTGTGTGTGTGTATATGGCATGTTATACTTTGTGAAACCAATTCAAAATAAAGCAAACCGCCTCATATCTGTGCAGCCCCCCCCCCTTCTTTAGAAGCTGTTTTTGACTGATAGTCAACTCACCGATGACATCGCCCTACTATATAAAAATGTGATTGCTGCAGCCTTCATGTCGCAGGTGGGGGGGTCCTGATAGATCTGATTCCACAGGAAGTGGGCTTTGCTGTGTTTTGCCCTACACTTCAAGACCTAAAGCTGCACAAACTAAAAAAAGAAAATCCAATGTTTTTTTATTATTTATTTTAAATAAAGAAAATACCATAGTGAGGTTTTTGGGCTGTTCCAAGAGCTCCCCCTGTTGGTACCCCCTGTAAGTGCAGAGGGAGGGCTGTTTCCTAGGCTCCATCCTCAGTCAGCTCACCCAGACCCCCATCTCCTTCGTCGCTGGTCATTCTGCTGGTTTCCATGGCAACACTGTCCCCTGCCTCAGGCTGGACGGGGTGACTCTGGATGCCCTTCCGTCTTGTTCCCTCCCAAGTGCCGCTCTCTTCGCTGGAGTCAGGCAGTTGGGCAGGTGGGCGGAGCCAGGGCGGGGCGAGCGGCCTGCGCCGGCAGGGGGGCTTAGGTCCGCGGCACTGCCGCGGGGAGAAGCTGTCGTTGTGCTGGGCGGCAGCGATGCAGTGGGCACTGGCTTTGTCACACACACACTGAAGCTTGTCGCAGACGCCGACTCCGAAGCCTGGTCAGGAGGTACATGGCAGCAGCTACAGTAAAGCTCAATCACTGTAACAGACGTCAGTCTGCACTGTGCTCAAGACTAAGATGCCCACCCCCCTATGCTCAGTGTTAAGATTTTTTTTTTTTTAAAATTTTGTGAGCTATTCCATGGGGCTATTTCATTGAGCACCGTGTAATTGTGGAGTCCATATAAGCTGCAGTGATGGGTTTTTCCTGTTGGGGGCACTTACACTGCGGCTGGCCCTCTTGGCAGGTGACGTGGACGCCCAGCATGCGTTCTGGGCGGCATCCCAGCATCCTTATCTGCTCCAGGCAGCACTGGTGGAAGAAACAGCAGCTGGGGGGGAGAGGAAGGGGGTGGGGGGTGTTATGGCCTGTATTTAGAGCCCGCTCTTGGCCTTTTCACGGTTGATTTTGAGGGGATAGATATTTAATATGTGGTTCCTGAGGACCCCTGGTAAGTCCATGTTGGCAGAAACATTCCCAAGGACTGGATTAGTAAACACTCCAATACTTGGGTGCGACAGCCCCGCCCACCTGTCCAGCTGGTCCACGGGCCGGCCACGCCCCTCCTGGCCGCAGTAGCAGCCGTGCATCTCGTAGTCGTGCGGACAGCGGCCCGTCAGGCAGTGTAGCATCTCGCCCAGCGCGGGCATCTCCTGGCGCGGCCGGCCGTCGGCGCCGTACTGGGTGAAGGTGTGGCTGCATTCTGCTCTCCACAGGGGGGGCGAGAGGTACCGGGGTCATGCTGACGTTGACTAAACATTCACTACTGACTAAGACCTTTACACAGTACTGTAGTAGACCTGGGTGCTATTACATCTGTCTGCCTGCCTATATGTATGTATGTATTGTGAAAGCTTAGTGACTCTAGCCTTTAGGTGAAATTTGCCATGGGGATTTACCATTTCAGAATACCAGAACAGCCTTGCTTTTGAAAATGGCATGAGGGAAAAAATCTAGAGTTGCCACCCGTCCTGAATTTTCCGAGACCAGCCTTGATTTTGGTTGTCCTGGATAAAACAAATTTCATTCTGGAACACAGAATGTCCCTATAAATTTCCATAAACAAGCCTTCGGAATGGTGTCACCATGTGCATTACTTTTGGTGAATGACTTGTCCAGGATTTTACAGGACTAAGGTCTCTCTCTTTCTCTGATGTTTAATGTATCACAACACATCTATGTAAAGCACTTTGGGACGAGACTGTCGTGGAAAGAGCTATAAAAATGGATTGAATTGAATATGATGTGTAAGTTACCACTAAAAGCAAGGAGAGTGTTAGCTGTGCACCTTCAGTGTTGTGGTCCGCAGGAAGGTCAATGAGGCCAGCCGCTTCCAGGAGAGAGAGCGCGAATAAGGGCACAGCCTTTGGCTGGTACGCTGGGGGAAAAGTGAGGTACAGCAATACTGACACCAAGAAACACTGCACGAGAGTTAATATTCAGTGTTAATATTCAGCTGATTGTTTTGTTCCTGCAAGATCTGGGTCTGGAAAAGGATACACTTTCCAAGTGTCAGCACTTAGTCTTCCTTTGCCAAAAAAAACTGTGGATTTTGAGCCCAACATGTTCGGCCCCAGAATCCGGTTCTAAAACAATCTCCAGCTGTTGTTCCACTTCAGAATTTCAGGCTTGACGGAGTAAAGGGCCAAGAATTCAAAAAGGAGGACAGCTTAGCTCTATGCCATTAATAAACAAAGCTGTCTTCAGTCTTTTTTTAAGTGTGGGTCAAGAACACGCTGGGTCATTTGCCAGCCGCGAGTCCTACTTCCCCTGCAAAGGAATTTCACGTATGCTATTTATCTTCGCTTTGTGTGACAACTCGCCAAGTCTCAGAATCAGATTTCGAAGTCATATGTTCAGAACGGGTTGTCATACCTTTCAGCTGTGTCAAAAGGTTAATATTTTTGCATTGGTGTCAGCTATGGAAGTTAATCCCTGTACCTTCTTTCTCTCGGGATTCATCGCGCGCATCTCTCTCTCTGCACGAGGGCCTGTCTTGCGCTTGGGCCTCAGCAGACATGTCGGGTTGTGGCACCGTCCCCTTCCTGTCTCTCCGAGCTGTACGGCCTCTTGTCACGGACACTTGCTCCTCAGCTGTGGAAGTGCAGCAGAGATCAGCTCCATCAAATGCTTTGAAATCATTTCAACAAAAAAAAAAAAATGTCCGTCTATGCTTTATTGGGAAAGTCTTCCCTAGATGCCGCAGTTGTGCTTAAATAAACATGCTGTGCTTAAGATTCATCGTTTACCTATTTTTTAAAAAAGGCCACAGGGAAACAATGCAATACTTGTCAGGTGTGATTAAATCCCTGCTTAACCAGCTGACAGAAGTGGCAGTTTTTACAGCATAAAATTTTAGCAGCAGTGAATTACAAGGATTTGTGAACCTTTATATGAATGTTAACACATCTTCATATATTTATTCATTTATTACAAATCGTTTTAATTTAACTGAATGAGGTAGCTATAATTGAATATTTCAGATTACATTTCTATCTTTTTTTTTCCCCTTAGAATTAGATCCTAATTCTTATGAACAATTTTTACTGTCTCCCACTGAAATCCTCACTGGTGTGATGACTGAACTTCAGCCTTAAATAATTCCAAGAACTACTGTTGCACTACAAACACGTTTGTGTGTATTCATCCGTTTTGGGCAATCGACTAGATGAAGAGCGTAAGGATCTCGCTTTCTGGGGGAGCAAAATCCCACAGACAAACTATGGAAGGAATCTTTTCTGAGTCACCCACCTTCTGTGAAAGAGTCCGTTTTTGCAGAGTTCAGGGTAGAATGCGTCGTGCGGATTGGTGGAGCCACCATTGTCTGCATAGTACCAGCCAATGACACACTTACAGGTTTGGTCACATCTGCCAATCAATGGAGGGGGAAAAAAAAAAGATATAAAAGGTTGTGACACCAGCTGTGGGTGATACGCTATTTATATACGAGCATGTTTGGTGTGTGATGAATTTTCTGTGTTTAACAACATCTGCTAAGGACGAGAGTATAAAATCGTGAGGAAAGTATGTAAGCAACATACCCTCTGCCTCAGCATCCATTTCTGCCGTTGCTGCTTCCAGAGGAGAGACAGATTAGCATGATGCAAAGTGACTAATAAATTTATGTGAAGCTACAGGCTGACGGCCTGGGTTCTTCACACAAGTAGAAAGAGTATGAAGGGTATGCATCCATCATCTATTAGATTATGGCCCAAACAGTAAATATTGTCAAAATAAATATTCTACAGAAACAAGTGAAATGCTATATATATTTTTTTAAATCCAACTTAAGCTCAAAATGTATGACCCATAACGGTGGCATCATGTGAACAGGAGTGAGGAGAAGCCCCACACACCGTCAGTGGTGGACGGCCAAGGGTGGCTAGCTAGCGTAGTGAACGTCTCCTGTCTCTCTGTCAGCACTGCAGTCTTCGTTTCCTGTCTGTTTAGGACTGTTGGGGGGAAAAAAATGTCAGGTTGAGCACAGGGGAGTCTCACGGCAGAAGCTTCTGCACCTTGGTGTGGGCTGGTGGAGTGCTGGGGGGGGGTTGCAGATCTCAGCTGCTCGTAGTGACCTGTTCTGTTTTACCTTCAGAGAGAGTCTCGGCTGGGACCCGCAGAGGCAGCTGATGGTTCTGCTCAGCTTGTGGTACATGCCTGCTGCTGCTCTCTCTCTCTCCTGGAGATGGAACAAAGACATTTTATATTTAATATTAAATTCGGCCAATGGGATTAGGTCCAAATACAGAGGAAGAAAACTACCCACTATAGTCCTAAATTCTCACAGCTTAATGAGAATTTATTTACATAGATTTTTTGCATTCAGTTTTGGCTTCTGCAGTAAAACAAAGTCTCTCTCCTTCATATAAACTGAAGCTTGGGTTGCCAAATATGAAAGGACTCAGTTGCAGGATGCGGATCTAATTGTTTTGCTCCTATGAAGAATCTGACGAATTTCCATGTGTGAGGCTGGCGGGGTTTGAAGAACATTTTTACCTTCTAGAGAAGGACGTGGAGATCCTGCAGTCAGCATTTCCTCTGTCTCCAGCTCGGTCTCACCTGCCAATTTTAGATTGGAAATGCAAATTCCATATATCCATGTGTTCTGCCTAAGAAAATGCATGTTTTGCTTTTGCAAAAATAGATCCTACTTTTTTTTTTATAACTATTCACATATGTTTGTGGTGGTGTCATGAGTTGGAGTGAATGTGGAGCGATAAGGTCCATGACAATAACCAGCTATCTGGGTTCCTTTTTTTTTAAAAAGAAAAAAAAGCCAGATATAAACAACAGGGATACAGTGTATAACAGATAACAGGAGAGGGTAAGATCAAGCAGCACAGGTAAGAAAGCAAGTGTAGATGCATGCTAACCTTCCGAGGGAGATGAGGGCTGAGGGGTATCCGTTCCTGAGGGCCTGGGGGTTTCCGGATCCTCCGTCACTCCAGCCGGATCCACGCTCCCCCCATGAAGGGCTGCGGATGAATGGGGATGGACAGCGACACGATGACATCACGACAACCATCTTTCAGTCAGGGCTGACTGCTCAGTGCCCGAGTAACCAACGCAAAAGGCTCTTTACACCGATGAAAGGCCCTTTAACCTTAATATAGGGATCCTGAGGAGCGGTCGGCCATGTTAGGCATTTTACGTTCATATAGGGATTCTGTGGAAAGGTCGTCCAACCTTCATATAGGGATTCTGCGGAGAGGTCGGCCATGTTAGGCCTTTTACCTTCATATAGGAATTCTGCGGAGAGGTCGGCCATGTTAGGCCTTTTGCCTTCATAATAGGGATTCTGCGGAGAGGTCGGCCATGTTAGGCCTTTTACCTTCATATGGGGATTCTCCGGAGAGGTCGGCCATGTTAGGCCTTTTACCTTCATATGGGGATTCTCCGGAGAGGTCGGCCATGTTAGGCCTTTTGCCTTCATATAGGGATTCTGCGGAGAGGTCGGCCATGTTAGTCCTTTTGCCTTCATATAGGGATTCTGCGGAGAGGTCGGCCATGTTAGGCCTTTTGCCTTCATATAGGGATTCTGCGGAGAGGTCGGCCATGTTAGGCCTTTTACCTTCATATAGGGATTCTGCGGAGAGGTC
>JABFDZ020000084.1:2176874-2186928 GCA_019775955.2 Pollimyrus isidori
CCCCCCCCCCCCCCCCCCCCCCCCCCCCCCCCCCCCCCCCCCCCCCCCCCCCCCCCCCCCCCCCCCCCCCAGAATGGAGAATAAGAGGTAAATAAAACCAAAGATGGGCAGGGAGACGGAATCGGCCAGAGCGCGGTATCCATGACAATGTGTCCAAGATTAACTTTGAACATCCGTGCTGCTCCTATGATCTGTGAAGAATCGCCACTGCACCTACTATTAATACACGATTAATGGTCCATGTCGCGTGATTATTTTTAAAGCTGGGAGAGAAGGAAAGGGATATATGGCCCACTGTCCCGATCCCCAAGCCCCCTGTGCGTTCATGCAGGAATATTAAAAAAAATGTCAACAAATTTTGTTCCGATGAAGACTAAAGTTATCAGATGTTCATACTCCATCACCATTATGTCACATATTTCTTCAAAACTTAAAATTAACCCAAGACATGAACCCAATTACTCATGCCTCAGTGATCAGCGAGCAAGGCTCAGAGACCCTGGTTAAATTCATTAATAACCCTGGCCTGCAAAGACCCAGACCATCAGAAGATTCTCATCCACCTGTTCATTGCCGTTAATTAATGCAAGTGTCAAGAACAAAGGAGGCAGAACTAGGAAATTAATGCTGGTGTAATGACCGAAAGGCTCATTTTAACTGAACCGTTCAATAAATTACATGAAGAGTCATTGACATGGTGGTAATATAAGGTAACCTCCCGGGAAAGGGGTCTTCAGGACCAGGGTTAGAAGAATCCCCTTGGGCAGAGTGTAGAAACCAGAAACTAATGTGTGACTGGCACCTCAGAGTGGCAGATGTTAGCACAGCAAGTCAGCGTTGCTGTTAACTGGTTTGTTATGGAGAAACCCAATGAGGAGTCTCAAGGTTCAGCTACGTATGGGGGAGGAGAAGGTTTATCCAAGCCATCCACATGAATTTGGTCACTTTGGCCTACCAGGGCAGCCTACCAGGGCAGCCTACCAGGGCAGCCTACCAGGGCAGCCTACCAGGGCAGCCTACCAGGGCAGCCTATCAGGGCAGCCTACGACATTCCCCGTCACATTAAATGGGAGACACACCTACATAGCTAACAGAAACAACAGTTTGTGCAGGATTGTTGGATGGCAAGAATCGGCCGGACTTAAACATACCTCCTGGTTAGAGCCAACTTTGCTTATGAAACACCCAGTGCAGTAGCTTACTACTCAAATCAATGTAATGTAAACCATGTTGAATGTTCACTGAAATGACACTTTGTGTAACTGAGCCATACAAATCCAAGATGTCATATACCGCTACCAGATTTTGGTAATACAGGTCCAGAGAGTAGAAGTCCAGACCAAGACTTTGTTTCAACCAACCAAAGAGTCACAGTAACAGAACATTCAACTGGTTGGTTGAAACAAAATCCTGGTCTGGATTTTTACTCTCTGGACCTGAATTACCCAGCTCTGACTGTTACCATATCCCGCAGCTCCAAGTACTTCTGGAACACTTCCTTTGGTTCCAATTCCACCAGCTCAAACTGCATTTCTTCACACAACCTCCTCAGAAGATCAAAGGAACGTGGCAAACGTAACTGGAGAACGTCTCATTCTGGTCTTTTCAACTTCCCATACGTTTCCCTAGCTCTCTGAAGCTCAGGAAGAACGAAGGGCAGGCCAGGTGATTTGAAGAATAGCATAGTCAATGGCCAATTCCAGCTAGTGGAGATAGATCAGCCTAACCCTGATCCCAGTGACCAGCATGCAGAGGTAGATGTCATTTACTAGTCCTGTCAGATGTCTGAATGCAACTCATTTAAGGTAATGCAATGGTATAATCTAATGTTCCAATCAGACAAACAGATCTGTCATTTGTGAAGGCACACAGATGTACAACTCCATTTAGTAAATCGTTAAAATAAGATTTTAGTTAAGCAATTATAGGCCTTTCAAGGAAAGCTATGGGACAAATCCTTGACAGGGTGAACTTTGGAAATCGAATAAAGAGGAGCAAAGGACACTCGAACATGTTTAATTCCTTGAAGAACATTTTCTGCCACCCTCCACCAAAGTCAGGTTCCAGAAAGGTCAGACATCTTCCACTCAAGAACAGTATGGAACCCGAGCGCAAAATTCCCCTTTCAAAAGACCGCTTGGAACGCTGATGAGGATACCATGACCCGTTTTTCCCATGATTTTTATGTCCACGGACACAGAGAAAAGTGTTGCCAAGTAATGTGACCCACCTGACATCCCCAGCACAGTTTAAACTGTAGAAGCCAACATGCAGGAGGCGGATATCACAGTACGCTGCTGCTCTGGTATATCGTCAAGAAAATCTGCTGGCATTGCGTTCCAAAATATGACTTCCTGAACGGAAGGAAAGACGGATGAAAAAAATGAAAAATAATCACATTTGTACAATATGGTTCCGGAAAGATTACCGGTGACAGACTTATGGACCGGCTTTGTACGTGAATTTGCCCTCTGCCTGCACATTTCGGGTGACTTTGCTGCACTTGCAGGTAGCCTCAAATCCACGTGCTGACTTTGCACGTTCCTGCAGGTTTCCTCCGAGTATTCCAAACTCTTTGTGTGGTCGAGAGACACACGGGTGGCTGGCTTTAAATCGCCCTTGCTGTGTGAGAGAGCAGTGACCTGGTACACCTTCTGGGACTGCTCGATGGGCCCCTGTTTAAATTTAAACGCACGGTGCCTCTGTATGTTTGGTATAAATATTTCACCTCATGTGCCGTCTTGAGCATTGAGACGGCAGGGGCCATGTCACGCTGAAGCTCTATATCGTTGCCTCTGATCCAAATCCAGCTTCAGAGGTCTAACGAGTTGCAACTCTTGCGTCATTCATTGCAAGCAATACATCACATATATATTATATTTGTATGCACACTCCTGGGCAAAAATGGGTCAAAGCTTAATGTTGTGCAATTTGAATCCGGTCCATTTTTCATTTTTTTTTGCCAAAGTGTGCGCCCGTGTGAATAGTAACAGTATAAATCTTTAAGGCGAATTACAAAATGCACATACACGTCTTCAAGACATTTGCAATAGTTCTGCCATCTACGGAAGGGCTTATAGATATTACAGAAAAGACCACACCTTACCAAATCCCTGAAGCACTTTCAATAAATTACCTGTTAGCAAAAATTAAGTACTTAAACTACCTGGCTATATGTCGGTACCAAATGGGCTTAATTAGGGCTTGGGATTGGGATGGAACTGGAAATCTATTTGGCTTGGCCATTTTGGACAGGGGGTGGTGTCAAGTGACACACATCCAAACGTGGTGGGGCCCGAGACTCTCCAGGCGACGCCCCGCTTGAGTATCCTGAAGCCCAACGACCGCCCGTTAGCTCCAGCGCCATGTCCAGGCCCTCCAGTCTCCAGGCTGCATGCAGTTACGAGCATTAAGTCTGACATGTGCCCCTTTATCGTGAGATGGTTATCGATTTGAGGCTCCGCTAACAGACAGACTTTCCACACAGAGAATCTGCCTTTATATTCCTTTGTAAGTGTGTTGTGAAGCTCACAAGCTAATTCCAAATCACTGTCAGGATTTCTGTGTACTTCACAAGCTGTTTAAAAAAAAAGTATAAAAACGGAGTAGCAATAATAAACCTCATGTAAGATACCCGACCATTAGATAATTAATGCACCTTCAGTGAGCATTACTATTACCAAATGATGTGTGTGGTTCAATGTGTAGGCCTGTAATGTATGGTTCACATACATTAGGC
This sequence comes from Pollimyrus isidori, assembly GCA_019775955.2. Lineage (NCBI taxonomy): Eukaryota > Metazoa > Chordata > Actinopteri > Osteoglossiformes > Mormyridae > Pollimyrus > Pollimyrus isidori. The sequence continues at coordinate 2,180,614 of JABFDZ020000084.1, forward strand.
CTGTCATCTATCGGGATTAGCTTGTGAGTGTAGGCCTATCATCTATCAGGAGTCATTTTATTTAGACATTACTGTGTGCGCTTGCACGAACCGGATTTACAAGACGAGAGCAGGTAGGCGGGCAGGCAAGCAGGTGCCCCCACAACCCACGTTACGACAGTGTTGTAATGACGTATACCCAGCCGTGTCCCCAAGCTTGGCAGCGACCTCACCCACCCCCACACTGGAGCCCGAAGAACACAGGCTGGGGAACAGTGAACAGTATGGTGTGCAAAGGTTATATTCTGGCCTATGCCCCTTCTGAGGTTGGAATAGCTGTATTACCTTCTCAGTTTTTACCAGTGGTGCATGATATCATAGTTTGCATCTTCACTCTAATCAGCCTGCAACTAAAAAAAAAATATGTAACATCTGATACATTGGTCCCTTTCGCGTTAACAATTTCCTGGAAGGAATGACAGGCAACACAGGTTCCACAAAAGTCACATTTCGCTTAGCACTTAGCATTGAAGCTAGCAGGCCCATGGTCCTTTTTCCAAACCAACCTACTGTCTCTCTAGCACAGCTTCACAGCTTCTCACTTCCAAACATATTAGCACATAAAACTGCAAACCAGACCACATCATCTGGGAAACACATGCCAAGATCCCTGAACAAAGCTTCGGTCTAATGCAGTCAAAACACCTTACGACAGAAATCTTCTACTGCACTGAGAACCTCAAACAACAGGGGGAAGAGTTTCCATTGAGGAGAACCTGGTTATGGCGAATCATCCTTCTCCATTTTCCTGCAAAGATCTGATGAGTACACAACTAGACATCCAGCCCAACAATGGACTGGACTGGAGACCCACCTGGTGCCGTTGACAGCATCCTACTCCTGTGCAAATTGATACATCTCAAAAAGCACAGTGAAGCTGGAAAACATATGGTGTAAAAACATGGGCCTACCTGTAAGAGATAAGGTTGCTGCCCCGGAGGAACACAGCTGGCTATCAATGATGTGGGCGGCCACACAACACAGAGAAAGGTTTATCCAGTTTCTTATCTGAATCGGGGCCTTACTTAGCAGACCACAGAAAGATCCCTATCTACTACAGTGTCAGAATAGAAAGGAAAGGTTCAGCACCTGTCTGCTGGAGGCTGCCTGAAAGCCAGTCACATAAAAGTCAGGGGTGTGTATAATATCACAGCATGAGATACTTAAAATCAATACTTTTGATGTGGTAACACGATACGGCAATCTACTGCTCTCCGAATGCTCCCTTTAAATTGATGTACGTAGTTCCTGGATTAATTGCACCACTGCTTTTCACCGCGCCGCAGTACACTGATCTTGCGAAAATCCTCTAACAGCATTTCTGAAAGCCTGGCCAAATCCAGAACATTTCCGTTTTATTGACCAATCAACAGAAAATGATGTGGAGATGAATAACCAAATATTCCCACCAGAGGTTGGTAGTTCAGGTCCAGGGAGAAAAACTCCAAATTAATATTTTGTTTCAACCAATCAGTCGAGTATAAAGTGTCACAGACCAGAGTCACAAGGTACTCAACTCAACTAGTATTTTTACTCTCTGCACCTGAATTCCCCACCTCTGATTCCCACTCTGTTTCCTCTTTGCCAACAGGCACCTTAATACAGCAGGTCCACAAACTGCTTCTTACCCCATTCAAGGATTTTCTTTAAAAATGCATGTGACTTTAATTACAATCTTGGTCCAGCTAAGAAGGGGAGTGTAGAGGTTGAGATATTAAGTCTGACATGCATTTGACACGTAAATTGGCCTGAAACTCTATGTGACTTCAGATGTGCAGCACGTTTACTGACACCAGGAGATGGTGGAAAAGCCAGGTAGGCTGTCAGATAGAATTATCCACAATCACCTAGGCATTAGTGGCAGGCAAAGTAGCCCGGCCTAAAGTGTCATAATAAAACTGACAATGAAAACACCAAGACCCTACTCCAATATGAGGAGGGGAAACAGTCACCAGTAATGAAGAAAAAATTAGCCAACTACAATTAATCTATCATAATGATAAAGTCATCATATTTTTATGGAGACCGCTCATTCATTTCTATGGGAAAAATGCTAACGCTAGCTATGACAACCTTAACCCCTACCCAGCTCTAATGCTAACATAACCCTATGTAACCAAGCGAGTTTTTGCAGTTTTTAGTTTTTTCATTGGAATTGAAGATTTTTATTAAATTCAGTTTCCTGGTCTTCATAAGGGAAAAAAATGGGTATTAATTACGTTGTGGGGACAGCGAGTCCCCATGAGGTAAGGTGTACCCGCTTGCGCACGCACACACAAACAGCAGCCCTTCAGAGAAGATATCCTTGCAAGAAAACTCATTTGCCCAAAGTCATTACCTATTCACTCACTGCAATATCAGTACGGCTTCCTTCTTAAACGTTCATGATGTGTCCCTTCAGCTAAAGTATAACAGTCATTCCCAGCAACTGGAGTACTCGCCTGGACCTCTTAGAAAAGACGCCAAGACAAAATTAATCAATCCCACATTAATATTCCAGTCAGTCTGGCCCTAAATGAATACCACTGGGATCGTAATATTTTTTATTATCTTGAACTGTCATGATGGAATATGCTACCTAATTAACCAGAATGTTTATTGCTAGGCAAAATTTCCCTTGATAAGCTGCAATAACTGAAAAGCATCCCAGAATCCAATTGGGTATGAAAGTCCATAAGTTATCTTCACTAACCTTCCACTAAATACCAAACACAGCTAAACCAGAAGTCACTTATGAATTATTAGTTTACATGTATAAATTAATAACATTAATAATAATAATTACATATGAATTTCTTACAGTTTCTAAATTCTGTTAAAAAATTATGTATTATCTTTCAGCCGACAAAACTGTAGCTAGAGAGAGAGGGGGGAAATCCAAAATTATATTTTTAATTAATACGGTTACATGTGAATGAATCAATGTTACATTTATAAAGTGCCTTTCAAGATACCTTTACAGTACCAATGGGCAGCCATCTGAGCCGCCACCATGGTGGATCTCCCGGATGATGTGACAGCAGCAGCATGCTCACCACACTGTAACTCAGCTCTTGTCCACACATAAATGGGTATTTTTAAAAGCAAGGTTTTCCTCCTCAATTATAAAAAAAAAACCCATCCACACAAACTCTGGTTTTTAAAAAAATCTCCCTCCACATGAAAATGCTAAAAACATACTGTCGATAGCACACCGGCCTCATGTAAACACTAAACAGCGAAAACTCTGACGTCAAATGAAGCAGACAACGGAACACAATCTGACATTACAAAACTCTGTTTTCCCCTGTCTACACATGGAGATTCTGAAAATCTTCACCCTGAATGGAGTTTTGCAAAAGCGCCTTTTTCAGTGACCTAAAACACCATTTGCGTATAGACGAAAGGCCAAAACGCATAGAAAAGGCTATGTTTTAAAAAAAATACCCATGTACGTGTAGACAAGGCCAAAGGTGGTGAAGGGGCAGGAGAGAATTCACCAATCAGATACAGGGGATGATTAGGAGGCCAGATGTAATAGGGCCATGGCCTGCAGTATTAGCCAGGGTAGGGTACCACCCCTACTCTTTCAAAAGATGCCCAGTAATCTTTTGTGACCTCAGAGAGGCAGGATCTTAGCATTATGTCCCATCCGAAGGACGGCACCATTTTTACAACCCAGTATTCCCACAACTGAACTGGGGTCCACAGAGAACAGAGGATGGGCTCTCCTGTTGCCCACATCAACAGCTCTTCCATGTGTGCACCTGTGTAAAACTACAGCTCACGGACAATGCAGAGCATTAGGAGACCTCCCTCGAACGCATCTGCCCCACCCAGCACGGCAGTGCATATGCAACACACTGTTGTTTGCCATAAATGCCAGGGAATAGCATCCTGTTTTTAGGTATTACAAGTGGAAAAACTAATTTTGTGTCAAACAGGATAATTTGGCACGGTCGATAATCCTTACAAAGCAAAGGCAGAACTTGAAAGGCAGCACTCAATGTCAATTGGATTTTGGAGAAACAGCTATTATTCTGGCTGGGACTGTGAATGGGGGAGTCTGGACTTATTGGGCCCCATTAACATTCATACAGAGAGAAGGATAACTAGGGAAAAGAGCAGTCAGGGGTGGTTTACACCTTCCCAAGGTAACCACTTAAGCCCAGACAATCACTTAATTAGCTCAAAATTAAAGAAAATGTTTAACAACACAGATGCTGTATGATACCATAGTGATATGAAAGTAAAATGACTAGTGATTGTTTGGCAAAGTGTCATTTTTTCATGTCTTTAATGAGAGGAAGTGAGTAGGGTTGGTGCACTAGTGTTTCAGCCTCTGAATGTTCAGCTGGGATTTACAGCTCTCATTCAGCTGTTCCTGTTCCCGCCTCCCCCCCCGCCACACTTCGCCTGCTTACTTTGGAATGTTGAGTGTTTGATTTGATGACTGGCTGCCTGATCAATTAAACACACAGAGCACTTTCATAAAGACAGCCCTACCTTTTACCAAGGTTGGTCGATGAGACACGCGGCGTCATTGACTGACATGACAAGGCACCCAATCAATTAAGCTCTTCGATGAAACCAAGCCGTCAATGCTCACCTGAGCATACAATGCATGCATATCTGTGTACTCGCCATACACGCCCCATTGTGGACCGTTTGTATATAACCAGAAAGCATGGTCCCATGTTCTAAGAAAAGCCAGTCAAATGATGTTCCTTTAAATTCCATTTCCCCTTCTGCACAATCAGAAGCTGTATGGGACACACACAACTGTAGAGGAAATCCTTCATCCTCAGACTTTACGTGTCTAATAGTTTATAATGTATTTAACCCATTTACGCCCTACATGTCCCTACATGGTATCTAAGCTGGCATCTTCAGCTTACAGGCCCCGCCTCCTCTCCAGAAAGCATCATTAGCAGGATACCAGCTGCCACTTAACTGTGTCACTCCTCCTACCAGGAGGGAATTAAACAGGATCTCAGGCGTTTGCTGGGTAGCAACAATGAATTGCTTATAAATTATAAATTAGCAGGCAAACCCAACCCATGGCCCCTTTCTGCAGTGTCTTTGTGCACAGATGAATTAAATAGACAGTTTGATGAGTGAGAGTTTGCTTAATAACATCAATAGACATTCATTCCAGTTTTAATACATTGAAAATATTCATTGCCAGTACATTACCATCAGCATCACTACTGGGAGACCAGAGGTGTAATGGGAAGCTGTACACAGGCATGACCTGACATCAGAAATCGGTAAGCCTGTAAATTCATTACTTAAGTATTCCTGCTGTGATACCCCCTCCTTGGGTTTAGTAGGGAGATTTGCCCCCAAATCCCACCCTCTATCCCGAAAGCTCAGTGCCCTTAGCAGGGCTGTGAACAGGCTCCGCTCTGAGAGCTATTAGTGAGTTGTTAGCATATTAAGCGGAAGATCATGAGTCATGCTATAGGTGACCCCGGCGTCAAATGCTGGTAAGTGTCTGCACTGGGCAGGGCTGGCAGGTGGGGGGGTGCATGAGTAACCTCATCTTGGAGCCACACCCCATGTAGCGAAACCCCAGACTTTCCTAGCCGCGACTTTTGGCATTATGAATTGGCAGTGACCGCTACAGATACGTTTCCTGGGGTACAAATGCAGAAACACAGAGCATTAAAAAAAAAAAGTTTAAAAGGCACAGAAATGAGGACAGTGCACTATAGAGAGATACACACAGGGTGTAAACAGCCTGTTTTACTCCACAGCCTGAGTGTGGGCTGAAGTGGGACAGGCTGCAAGATCAGTCTGTCTCAGCCCTATGATGCCAGCACGTCTTTGGCAGTCTGCGTAATATTTTATTTTTCTGTGGAGTTTCTCCCAGGCGGGGGGGCGGGGTCATGGCAGGCAAAGCGCACACGGGCAGTGTTCATTTCTGCGTCCCAGTTTTTCGAGGTTACAAATTGTAGCTCTGTAAAGCCCTGAATTAATTAAGCCGCATTAAGTTGGTACATAATGAGGGTTATTCCCAAGAATGTAATTCTAATACTTAGCGTTCAAAACCAACATTGCGCAGAGGCCCCAGCCAGACCCAGATTCAGTAAACAGGCTTAGCCCCCCCCCACCCCCCACCCACCCCCTCACTCGATGCCCCCACGATGGCCCTTTCAGGATAAGTGCATGCATCCACCCATTTTAAATGTGATTTCCATGTAAGCTTCCCCAGAGATACAGAGAGAGAGAGAGAGAGAGAGAGAGAGAGAGAGAGAGAGAGAGAGTTGTTTGATTTTGTGGTAGAAATATAAA
>JABFDZ020000084.1:2187028-2215002 GCA_019775955.2 Pollimyrus isidori
TACATATCAATCTAACCTACCACACACAAAAACACACACACACACACACCCACACACACACCCACACACACACACACAACAACCAATTTCAAGCACAAAAAAAAAACAAAAAAAAAAACGAATCATCGCTTTGCATCTTAAAAGACACAAACACAATAACGGCACATCCCACTCATGCAGCACGGGCACGGGAACCCGGTTTCCAGGGAAACCGTGGATGCCTCGCACCTATTTTTAGCGCAGAGACGTTTCCTCGCCGAGATGCGTTTAAGCAAACAGAAGGCGTGTCGCTTTCAATGCGCATGGCCCCGCCCGCCCCGCCCCGCCCGAGCCCAGCCATTCATCATCCGATCCGTCACACATGGGGAGTGCGTACATACGCCGTACATGAAACCAACCTTGCGTCCAACTGTCACAACTTCAGGCATCCATTAGTGAGAAGAGAAAACAACAACAACGCATTTAATCACGCTGGATGCCTACAGCATCTGCTCTCAACACATATGCAAATGCATTATGTACTTTACCTTCATAAGAGTTCCACAGAGGGAATTTATGTTGAGCACTGAACCATTGGCTCTTTGTGTTAAAGCACAGTGCAGAGCCTCTATTTAATGTGCAAGAGTATATGTGCAGGAAAGCAAACATAAATAAAACATTAAAGCTATTTACTCTCCTCGGGGGTAAGTTTGCTATCAGATTACAGAAATGAGATGAGCATCCATAGTCCACATAACCTACTGCCCCCCTGTACGACGGCCACCCTGGAAAGGGCTCCTTCAATAACCCATAAATCCCTCCTCAGTATCAGAGGAGATCTTCACAGTGTCATGCCCCAGCTGCAGAAGTGGGCGGAGCTCCGCATATCACATGACCCCACTCCACACCCCAATTCAGCTCTCTGACAAATTATGACTGAGCACCACATCCCGATGTCAGATTTAGTTAAACGCAACCAGTACAACAAGATTACGAAATTATAGCATGCTATCAGTTTTACCAATTGAGGGCATCAGTCAGTTATGAAGGAACGCAAAATGCTTTCTGTTTTTTGACAGATTAACACAAGTGAGCTTAGTTTACCAAACTAGGCAGCTAAAAGTAAACTGTGACATTGAAAATTACACTGTCAGAGTTTTGTATGCCTGCTGAATTGGGTAGAGTGGTGGCTCTGAGGGTAGGGATCTGTGCCAGCATTTGGAAGGTTGCTGGTTAAATCCCATGAATGTCCAGAGTAGTTCTACTCCACTGGGTCTTTTGAGCAAGGCCCTCAACCTGCAATTGCTAAGTCCTGGGTATGATGTTAATCTACATCCAGCCCTCCAATTTACAGGGGAAAAACTTGGGGGTTGGTGGCAGGACTGACACTCCAGCCACCGGGAGAAACCTCACCCTGGTCCATTCACTCTGGTGTGGTGCTGAGTTATCACCCGCCACGTGGCTGCACTCAGATTCTTATCGCTGAGGAGGTTTGTCACATGAGTGTGGCTACATGCTGCATAAGTGCATGCTCCTCCTTACCTGCTGAATTAAAAGAGCCTCTAATTTTGTCACATCAGGCCACCAAAGACAGAAGACAAACAGGGGGTTACACTGAAGTCTGGTTGGGGTAACGTCCCTGTACGATTCATCTACGCACAATCCTCTCGCAGGACTCATTTGATCCTTAATAGCAATTAACATTTTATCATCAATCTTCAATATGTAGCGCTAAAGTTCAACTAGATTACAGCAAGGACAATCTGCAGTGGAAATTTCAATTTCTAACATCTGTGACCCATTACGTCATGCAATAAAGCAGCCTGAAACTTCGAGTCTCAGATACACAAACAGGGACTCGCTCTGGGAAGTTAATGGACATTGGGTTGAAATCCCTGGAAGAGAAAGTCCTGTTGTGTCCTCACTGTATCTCTAATGACCTCAGTGTGCCTTCAGCGTCAGAGTAACAGCAGACACATCAGGATTTGGTGTAAACTCAAACAGGCTGAAGGATTTCAGCGTGCAGGGGGGTGTGAATGCTTCTAATCTACCTTGAGTACAAAGCTTAGGCACAGGATATGGATATGAGACTATTATGCAAATCCACAAGAATGGCAATAAAAAAACAAAGCCCTTCTCTTAAGGGACACTTAAAAAGGAAGTGACTCCTCAGCAAAGCAGACTTACTGTTGATTAAAAGATCAGCCAGAGGGGAACACTGATCATTTGCCGTTTTTATTTGAGCAGGAAGCTCGCTGGGGGGGCAAGCCGTGGCCCTTTAAGAACCCGGAAGCCTATGGTGACTATGCTGTAGCGGATATCTCAAGGGTGGAAAACGTCTGGAAGGGAGAAGGAGTTTCTTCAGAAAACAGAGACGGAAATCCTGAGAGGGAGGGACCCACTTCCAGAGAGAGAGAGGGGGGGCTGAGGAGTCTGAGAATGCAGGGAGGTGAGGGAGATGACAGCTCAGCAGCCTTGAGTCCCTATGGCTGCGCCAGGGATGGGAGATGGTGCAATCTGCCGGCAGGTTTCACTCTGTCTTTGCCAAAGCAGCTCAAAAGCATGCAGAAATTCACGGGAAATTCCAAGGGTAAAGTACATATCACTGCACCTATGATATTCAAAACTGCATGCAAACAAACTCATTAATCAGGCTGATCTAGTTTGGCAAGAACCCAAAACAAAGGGAGCACCATGAAGAAAATCATTTCGCTGAGGTCAAGGGCATTTCCAACTAGCCCTGGTCTTTCAAACGTAATGTACCCCATTTTATTTATATTTATGCGTATTGTGTAGAGCTGCAGCTGTACTTTAATCATACTTTTCCAGAGATTCGTTCATATTTTCAGAGGGAAACAAAATCACTTTCCCACTTTTTTCCACATTTACAGATTGTATTAAATAAAACGAGTGTCAAGCACACTCAGCTACTCTCACTCTTCAGAGACACCATGGAAATGGGCCTAAGTCTGAAGGAGGCCACAGGGGATTCACGCAAAGCAGCATTCACCCACGTCCTGCACATGGGACGCATGATGATCATTTACACGCAGGTCCATGTGTCTTTCCAGCTTGGCAAGAACTGGAAAGGGACGGAGGGAAGCCCCATTAGCACGAAATTAAACATACAGTTCAAACGTCTCAGCTAAAGCAAGGAAATATAGATTATAATGACCAACAGCTAGAAGGACCTTAAGACAGAGACAGACTCAGCTTGGGGGTCAATCACAAAAGACAAGCTCAAAAAGACTCTTTTATTTTAACTGCCTTGGGTTTCCCAGCATAACCTGTATTTAAATCAAGATGTGGCAGAAAGGTGCATGTTTTTTTATTCATTTTTTTTGGGGGGGGGGGGGGGGTTATAATTTTATTCTGATACAAATGACTCATCATTTCCTTTTCTCTCCAAACAGAACCAATACGGACAGATCTTCACAGCGACACTGAAGCGTCTCAGATGCTCAGTCCCTGTTACCCAGGGCGACGGGCTGGCTCTCCAAAAGGTCACTTGTGATACGTGCATATTGGTGTTGCACACTCAAGGAATCCCGACGGTCATTTTAGTATAAATTACCAAAAGATCACACGCATGCTCAGTCTGCTGTGGGTGAGCAGGGTGGGGGGGATGGGGTTATTTGCCAAAATGAGCTGCCAGACAGTTGCCGCAAGATGGAGAGTAATGGGTCTTCACCGAGAGCTCGACTGGGTTGATTCATGAGCGGTGCCAGTCCTCACAAGCAGATGATATGCGTATGTGGAAAGTACTAAATCTCTCTCACTACCCGACAACTGTCCAGTTAAACTTGATGCTGAGGTTGCTGAATTGTAAATAGTAGATGCTGATTGGCCAGATTTTTCAGAGAGATGATGTAAGGGTCTCAGATCGATGACCCTCTAATTGTCCATAATGAAAAAATCAATTTCCATGCTATAATCCTGCCTATATATACATTTTTTAATTGTATTACTAAGTAGGGGGATTTTTCTAGTTGAATTCTAGGACCATTTATTGAAATTGCACATTCCAGAAGGGAAGAGGGTATTGGTAATCCATGGATGCTGAAGAGCAGGTCAACAGATGCTCTTTGGAGCCAAAGATCATTTTCAATCATGGTGAATGCTAGGCTAGTACTGTGTCTCTTTGGAGAATCCTTTGGTGCCGCTGGTTTGACTTTGTGTCGAATGAGCAGTTGCTAGAGGAGCCCTGAATGAGGCACATTACCTGCATTGTGAAGGGGGCGTCAGTTACGGCACTATGGCCACGTGGCACGTTTCCCTGAAGGTGATCCGGTTCTCAGGAGGAGAGGAGTTTTGCTGTGTGGTGAGTGTGGCAACACGCTGCATCAGAGCATGCTTCCCAACCTGACCCGACCTTAAGTCTAGGGAACAGTGATAAGTTAGTTTTTGATATGTACACATCCGAGGCCTTGGAAACTGAAGTTTAGACATTGCTGGTGGTATCAGCTGATAACTGGCATTGCATATTCCCTCCTTGCAGCCTGCAGAAACATTACATTAAAATTTTCCCAACACCAAAATCTGTTACGTTTTCCTGCCACTTGTAATAAAAAATCTCATATCAGTGTGACTATTGAACAAACTCACAGTAAAATAATCAGTTTATGCTGAGATGTGTACACCAGACACACGTTTGAAGTCCAGGGTCTACAAAATCACGCAATCGTCCATCTCGATAGTAGGGTCCAGTCTGTGCAGCAGATGAAAGATAACATCAACAGTTTTATTTTGATTCTTGCCAGAGTGAGTGACAACAAAAATTCAGCCCATCTCTCTGCTAGCCACCTGACTGAAACCTTCAAATATTCAGCAGTCAGACATGGCTAAATGCTCACAGAGTTACTGTAAATTTCCGTTTGATTAGCTGAGACTTATTGAAAGTGGTTTATGATTTCCAGCCATTTAAAGAGCCATATATTTTTAGAGGCAATTTATATCAAGAATGCTGCTGGGTCCCACTGTATCACATAACCTTGTAGCACTTAAACCAATGAAGGACAAGTTACAAATTCAAGTCTGTAGCTACCAAGCCAGAGAACAAACAGATAAACAAACTCCAACCCAAAGAAATCAACATATTTAACATTTATCTGACCACCAATCAGAAATTGGAACACACTACACTGTTTTTCCACCTAACCACAATCATTAATCTGATGTTGCAACATCGATACACAATCATTACTTTGACAGCTTTTAGCAACTGGCTAAAGGGTAATAACACTAAGTGCATACATTGCAGGTACTACATTATGTTTGTGTTCACTGGCTGTTCCATAAATTGTTTCCAGATAAGTCTAATCCTAACCCTAGTTTAGGATTTATCAGTTGGATATCACATAACATTATTATGTTTCAGAGACACTGCAGACACCACAATTGAGAGATTCACCAACTCAAAGTGCATTCTGGGAAATCATGCAATGATATACATTGGTACCTCGGTTCTTGAACTCATTAGAACTCAAATTTCTTGAATTTCAAACAAACCAGTTTGACCTAGAACCCGATCTGAATATCAGAAGTTGAACCGAGAACGCTGACCTAATATAAATTGTAGGCGCCAGAAAATGAGTCATAGTACAAAGCAATTCTTACTTGAATGCCTTCTTCGCTGGCTGGACGATTAACAAAATAAAGCAGTGCAACATTACAGAAACTAACAATAAATAAACCACTAACTTATGTGTACTATTAGAGCATTTATGTCATTTATTTAAACCTTATTTTACCAGGTAAATTAATTGAAAACCAGTACTCACCACTTTACGTGATATTCGGGAGAAATAGCAGATTGCGTATTGGAACTGCCAGGGATACAAATGTCAAGCGTGTAACTAAGCTCTTCAGCCAATAAGGGCAGAGATGTGTTGTCATGGAGGTGGTTCCAGTTTGTGCAGCCGGGTGAGAGGTCGCAATGCATCTAGCCGTAATGCATTGCGTCAGGATCAGAATGCACTGCTTTAAGCCAACGATGAAAGCAAGTCACCCAATGACCAGACTGGGGAAACAAACTGAAACATGGACTTAATACAGAGGACTAATAACAACAACCAGAAACAGCTGATCACATATGGATCCCACTAGAGGTTAACGAAGGGGCGCAGGACAGGAGTAATGTTGGAGCAGACGATCATGGCAGGACAGGGGTAATGTTGGGGTAAGATCTTTATTGTTTTGGAAACCATTGAGAAAAAATGCTCTTCTTGTTTTATATTGTCCATTTTGTTTTTAAATGCTAACAAAAAAAACATATTTAGGTGTAATTTGGGGGGGGGTGTCTAATTAATTGGTTTTTCTTTATTTCTTATTGGAAAAATTTGATCAGAACTCAAACTCTTTAGGATTCGATCCGGAGTCCGGAACAGATTAAGTTTGAAAATCGAGGTACCACTGTATTTGGTGCAAAGCGTAAACCCAAGCATTTTGCCCACACGGATTCTTGCACAGTGATTACTGGAGCTGAGAAAAAAAAGTCTTGCATGAAATTAGAATTATTTCAGCTATGAAGTATGGAACAATAAACTCCACAGAGCTTTCAAAAGTGGCATTCCTGAGTAGGTAAAAATATTTTAACTGGAAAGAAAGCAGCTTATTCCCTCCATGTGAGTGCAATAGCAAGCTGCCTTTTCTTGTGTAGGTGTTGGTGTCTGAGTGGAAACTGCTATTTGGCCAGCATCCATTATCCAAACTCACAGGTGCATTTGCTGCTTGCTAGGCATGGGGTGCAGCTCAGTTGTAATCACCACATCACGAAGCACAGGCAGCCATAGTTCCACTGAGACAGAGGACAAAGCATGAATGAATGAATACATATATCCACAACCCAACAGGAGCGGGAAAAGTTTCCAGAAGGTCATCAATTCCCATTACCATGTGATTTAGACAGTGTGAAGCAAGGATGATAAATGGGAATCACAGTAATGACATTTTTATCCTTGACAACAGCAGGGGGCATAGTCTTAAGGACATGAAGGTTAGGGTTAAAAGCCCAGTAGGGTAACTTTTTTCAGCCACAGCATGGTTACTGAGTAGGCCCTGCTCTATGATGTAGACCAGGGATTTTCTGGTGGGACTTGGGAGGAAGGGATTTGTATAAGCGTTAAAATGTTAATCTGATGTTGCAACTCAGATAACAGATATGGTGCACTCACACTTGACCCATGCCAGAGAATGACTGTCCCCCTCTCCTCTCCCCGGCTGGCCTGCGCTCACATTGTGCTTAACATTCAGGGCTGAAGCACGCTTTCCTCAACACTGCACGACATTTTTGTGTGTGAAAACATAGGAAGAAAAGCACTATCACTCAGCACAATGGAGTTCATAGTTGATGTCCATATTTTGTGGGTTATCTGTAGTAATTTGGGCATGATGACACATCGGCCTCATAGACCAATAATTTAACACAACGGTTTTAATTTAATCGTGCTGCACATATAGGAAGAGTCTCATCAGAGCTTTTACGTGCTGAATCCAGTTGTTCCTGGATACTCTTAGCAGCCCAAATTTCCAGCAAACACTGAAGGGATCCCTTTGTCACAAAATTTATGTGTCTGTCGCTACCCAAACTTTACAGCCCACCCAATCTGTTGCGAATGGTGTATATTTCTGGAAGCGTGCTCGGGTATAGTACAGACCACCTAGTGTGATTACACCCATACAGAAGGCAACACTGTCAACAATGGCTAGGGACAAAATTCAGGAGCAGATCTGGAAGGACAAGCTGCCAGTCAAGGGCGGGAGTGACATGAGCCCTGGCCAGGTCCTGGAGCCACGGCACCTCAGCCTGACCTAAGCACTGGCCACCCACACGGCATCAGCGCTGTTCGCATGTGCCAGGAGGCCTGGCATCACAAGAAGGTCACTTATCAGCAGGCCGGCCTGGAAAGGAAGACGGATGATGTCATATGACAGTGCTGGGATTGGGGGAGCCAGCTAGGAAAATAGATGCCTTGACAATAGGAGGTGAAGGGGAGGAATACACAGGGAAACTCCACCGAATTCCCTTGAAACCCTGGGGAGGGGTTAGCTGGCATGCAGCTTAAAGGGACAGAGACATAAATCATTGCTGTACTGGAGGCCAACAATGTAATCTACTTATGGGGGCGGAGAGAGCGAATGTGGTAGCACAAATACATAGCATGTATATACAGTAACTCCTTAAAATAACTGAGCTTGTTAACTGGGTTCATGTGGATTTACACAGTTCTTTCTTACCTGTTCTTTATGTGAGGTGGCTGGTTACTGTTCATTAATGGGTTCAAATATATTAGAAATAATAATATAAATTATAATATATTCATTAACTACATTTTACAAATGATTTAATGAGGGGGGGGGCTTAGTGGGGGAGCTCTACCACAGTCAAGTGCCCTTATGAGTCTCAGGAAATTATGTGGACAGACAGAGCACCATTCTAGCAACTGACACCAAACTGGATATGCAACACAACTGCTGCTGGTTTACTCCCCAGGAGATCCGGTGAGTTTGAGATGTTTCCTGTCAGGGGCATCAAAGAGGACCGATACCCAAAAGAAAAACCAGGATGCAAGCAATGGGTTATTCATACAATATAGAGGCTAAATCATAGGATTCCACCTCACAAAGCTCCTCCGATGTGTCGGATACATATGTGCTGATATCAGAAGTTTAAAGAAGTGAGTTTTAGGCCAGAACCCTGACAGGAGAAGATGGCGAGCAAATGGGCGGCTTTCCACTCAAACGGGGCACCCAGGTGCCATCTTAACAGCCCCCCAAAGAGGCCGAACAGTGCGGCGGCACTTCTCCCCAGCTCATCTCCGCTCGGCGCCCACCTGCTCCCGTCTGCCGGCAGGCAAAGGGAGGCCCCTGGAAAAATCGGACGCGCAGCTCCCGGTGCCTCCCCGACTCGGATGGGGCTCAGAAGGAAGCACCGTACTGAGTCACATGCAGGCGGCCACACATACCGAATGGCTCAAACCCACAAACAAAAGCTCAGAACCAAATATAAGGGCATTTTTATATGAGTGAGGCAGTTAAAATCACAGCCGGGTGCCACTGTCCATTTAAATGACCAAGTGGCTGACCAAGCCACTCATTCCTCATGTGTGCCTTTCCTGACAAGGCAATGGGTCAGATTTCCCATCATGCTTCACACCACAAAGTCCAACTTGATCCTAGCTTACCCCGGACATACTCCTTTGCGACGAAATGTGAGAAATTCAGAACCTTTTCTTCTCAATCCGCGTATTCAGTGCCATTCCGCATTTGTCACAAAACGTGAAGCTTTAATGCTTATAATCTCCCGAGCGAAAGTGACACTGATCTCTTGAACCACTGGCATACTACTGGCTAATGGAGTCCAGCACGGCCGAAGAGCATCCATTAACATGAGCAGAGGGCATGATGGAAAAGCAGAGGGGAGGATGGTGTCTGATTTGACAGCCCCTCAGAGAGTAAGCCTAAGGTCTCCTCTGCTCCTGTAGGTTCACAGCTAAGCCACTCTCTTCATGAGTCATCATCCCCCCCCCCCCCACCATCACCATATTATTTTGTCTCAGAGCTGATTTCCTCCAAAGCACCTCTTCTTCTTTGTTTTTCCCGGAGACATCCGGCCATCGCTGCCTGTCACTCGAGGGTATGACAGCCAGACCCTCAAGGGATCTGGGCTTTCAGGTCAGAACAGCTGCATGTTCTTTGCTGTGCCACCGGCTGTCCTAACATGCCACCATCCAGGCTGAAGTATCCCTGTATATTCCTGTACGCCCTGAGCACCTCACCCCTCCCAGAAACACAAACACCACCATATTCCAAGGTACGAGTTCAAATCCCCTGTTTCGGTAAACAAACCCGTCACTGTGCCCTTGCCAAGCCCCCTCATCCAATTAAAAAAAGCACCTCTCCGCTCATTTTCCTAGCTTCAGAAGACCTGCAGTCATCACAGCTCCAGGCCCTGGAGACTGTACTGAGTGATTACATCATAGCCGCCTGATCTTCTCTGACCCTTTCAGGTAGTTTTATATAATGCAGGAAAGACACTACACCAAATAATAAGACCAACAGCTGGCATAGCAACCCTAATTGGGTAATCGGCTCTTGGTAACTGATCAAGCAGGTGGGCGAATGGTTGTTAAACACTTATAGGACAGCTGATAAATAAAAACCTTCAGCTTCCTCATTTAAACCAGTAATGTAGTCTGCAAGGTCAGTAACAGGCAAAGGAGGATAAAAGGGGGTAATGGTGAACTACGTGTGACAGCATTACGGTCTGAAATGATGCACACAAAATACACAGAGGCCAGCTATTCCAAAATGGGGAAATGAACAGCATATGGAAATCGGAGAGCAGCTGTCACTGAACATAGAAATGGACTGTGTTTATCCCCCAGGCCTCATCCCGCAGAGCCCACTCGCCCAAAAGAGCAGTCGGAACGGAGGCGAGCCAACCGCACAGACGGCCATGGGCCGAGTAAAAAGGCCACACACTCACAGACGCACAGGCATCTACGTTAGGGCACTTCCTGTTAAGACCCCCTCATCCTCAAGCGTCTTAACAGGAAGACACTTGCCCCAGTGAGCAAAGTTTTTAAAAAAAAAAAAAACTCAAATGTTTATTCAAGTAAATGAAAAGCTGCTTGTTTTGTCAAGGGTTTCTCCAGTCTTTTTAATCCTTTCATAGCACTTCTGTCTGCAAAGGAGGGGTCCCCCGTCGCACACACAATGGCACATTCCAAGGCAGTCCGTGGGGTCTGCACCGTCGCAGCCTGTCTGCACCATCATGTGTTTCCAGTTAACCTTGCAAATCACTATCTCTCTGTGTATGAGAAACCATTTTGCATGAAATTCGGCAATACTTACATAAACACACAGATATCGTCAGAACTGGTTTTGTATTTGGCGTACACAAAACACTTAAGTGTTTTACATTAAATGACACTGCATGCATTGTAACAACCCCACTGAATACTAAATTCTGGACAGTGGACATGTGGACAGTGGACATTACATTGTGCAGAAAACTTTATACAATAACATCCACAGCCATGTGAAACATCATAATGTAACATCCACTGGCGTGTGAATCATCATAATGTAACATCCACAGGCGTGTGAAACATCATAATGTAACATCCACAGCCGTGTGAAACTTCATAATGTAACATCCACTGGCGTGTGAATCATCATAATGTAACATCCACTGGTGTGTGAATCATCATAATGTAACATCCACAGGCGTGTTAAACATCATAATGTAACATCCACAGGCGTGTTAAACATCATAATGTAACATCCACAGGCGTGTGAAACTTCATAATGTAACACCCAAATGCATGTGGCTTTATATCAAGAGATTGACATAACTGGTACGCAAGTATGCGTTCACCTTTAAAAGCGATACGTGCGGCAATCGATTGTTGTAACAGCGTGAATGCGGATGTATTTTATGTGAATTTGCACCAATATAATATGAAAAAAATGTGCATTTTAACCTTTATATGCTAATCCATACTGCACTTGCCGTATAGAGGTTAAAATGCATGGTAATTTATTGTCATATAGGCGCATGTGTACTGTGAATGTGTACTTGCCTACCAGTTATATTTAGATCCACATGTATGGGACACCCACAAAGATCATTAATGAGATCCATCAAGCTTATCCGCCCAGAAAGTTGCACGTCTGTCCAAGAAAGCCCCAGAAATGCCGTTCTGCTCCACTTGCTACTCGGTGTGTCAAACGCACAGCCCAACCCGTACGGGTGTGTGTGGGGGGGGGGGGATCCATGCTGATTTTTAATTCCGAGGCAAGGGATGCTGGCAACCTATCAAAGGCCAGCTGCTAGCAGGTCCTCTGCCTTGTCCGCAAACCTGACTCCAGGCCTTGGCGAGCATCTGCTGTACCCATGTACTTCCCATGCCGACCTGCAGGGGGCCCGGTAATGTGAAGGAAAGGTCAGGGGTTACAATAAGGCGACCAAAATTAGACTACAACCTTGGGATTAAGAACTTAAAGCTTGTACGACAAAATGAACATAGTCATTTAACAAATTAGGCTCAGTGTTAGTTTTTAATTATTGTAAATGTTCTCACTAGGAATGTACATTTCCATCTCTGAGGCAATGTGATACACATTTCGATGCATTGCAAGAGATCCAATACATTAAAGATACATATGAAGCAACTACTATTGCAATTGGCAGCAGAAGAGAACTGGAGATGAGAGAATGCACTTGAGAAACAGTTGACAGAGGGGGAATCAATCAAAACAAATTTATTGGTCAGAAATTACTGGTCACATTTCCAAATTATAAAGGCATAGGGCTTCTGTGAATAATTAAATATTTAAGAAACCTTGGCCATGTGCTGCTTCCTGCTCGATAACTCCAGTGGACAGGGTAGGGCAGGCCTGGGACCCTACCATCGTGACACTCAGCGTTACGTTTTGGTGACATCACACGGCCACAGCATGGTAAATAAATATTACGAAATTAATAACGCAAAATGATTTAACCAAGTATTCTACATTACTATATTGAATTTTACCGATGCAAACATTTTACAAGCAATGCATCCTGAATTCATCCTGAATTGTATCCATTGCACAATCTTTAAACTGGGGCAATCACATCATGAATTTTTACACTGGTGCAGCAAATCAGTGAATCTTACCATGCCTAGTTCTTATACACATTTCACTGCCAGCTACCCCCATCCCACGCTAACTGATAAATCCGGATGTTCACATAAGCAATGGCGTCTACAGAAAAAAGAGCAGTTCTCAGCCATAGGAGCAAAACCGGGCCACAAGCAGGAGCCGCATGTTTCTCTCTAATCCGAACTTCACTCACAGCTAAACTTCACCATGTAAACCACGGGGCGTCATTCAACAGGGGGCGCCCCACAGCGCCGATGACAGAGCCTCGCACCCTCTGTGTTGTGTCAGCCTCCCCATCGCCTCCCCTCTGCCAATGGTGGGAATAACACTGTCTGAATCCATGTTACACAAAAACAAAAATACTTTCAGCCATGGGGGGTGGGAGGCGGGGGGTTGAAAAAAAACATCAGAATCACTGAATCTGGGAGCCCAGTCGTGCCGTTACAGAATCTGCAGGGTCTGCGGGTTTTGCTGCATCCCAGCAGTGGGTGGGTTAATTATAGTAACCGTTTGGAGAGGAAAAAGTGACTTTTGGCTGCTCTGGGTGTGAATGATTTACTGACTGGGCTGCTCTCCTGCTCACATTTATATTCAGGGTCCAGTAACATCGTTTTCAGGCCGGACGACAGATCCGATTAATTACAGTGCTGGACGTGAAGCAAAACCAACGGGCCCCAGCTCACCTGAAAGGTGTGAGAGACAGGACCTGCCCCAGATTATAGCATCGACAAGCCTGCCCTTTCCCAAGGTGCATTAAAGGCCTGGTTGCTATGGAAATTCAGACATTAATAAACAGAGATAAAAAAAAAGCTGATACGAAATGTTGAACAGGCATTTTATAAAGGGGGAGGGTGTTCTTCCTTCATCAGACCCCTCCGCTCCTCACATCAAACTTGTGTGTGATGTGTTCAAACTTCAGTACTGACAACACCAAGGATCACACAGCGCTAACCAGGCTCATGAACACATTCACTCTTGTGGTCATGACCGCAGGCCGAACTACGACTAGAGGCAGCTCAACGATCAAGGATGTTAACTTGTTCGTTCAAGTTCCAGGGGAACTTAAACAAACAGCCTTAAGCAAAGTAATTAGTCTAAGGAGCTCCAGCTCAATAAATGAGTAAACATTAAGCCAGACCGATGTGCCAGTGAAACTAAATGCAGTATCAGCGCAGTCCTGACTACTGCCCTTTGAGGGCCTACAATGGTAAATGGATATAGGCATCTAATGGTAGATGGACAGTGGGCGTTTAAAAAGCTGTAACGTGACAGGAAAGTATCTCAGATCACCAAATTCTTCTGTGATTCACCACTCTCCCCCGTAAGCATGCGGAATGGAGGGAAAGCTCCACCCCAGAGAATAGGCAGGGATAGCTTTCTAGCCCCTGACAAAGTGCCTCTGATTCCTGGAGCTGCAGGGTCAGATTATGTGTGCATTTAATGAAGGGAGAGGGTGCACTCTTGACTCATAATGTCAAACTTGACCTAAGCTTGAAATACTGACTGACACCAAGCCTGCAGCACAACTGGACTGATCATTCCCGCAATGCATTTCACTGCCTCGGAGCTCAGTTTACACTCATATGCTTGGCACCTGGGTTACCATGGATACAGGCGGTCGGGATTTCTGAAAACTGATTCCCATTATGTATAATCATCTTGGTTCCGTTAAACAAATCAACACTGTTCACTATTGTACTTTGAATGCAGCTATGCAGTGTAAAATGGAATCACAAGTAATGGAATCACTAGGAATATTAGATGTCAAAACCTTTAAAGAGTTCAACAAGCCCTGCCTGACTTGAAACGCTTCCGACTAGACTTCAGAACTCTCAAAGGCATTTGATGCGTGTGATTTCAACGAGAAATTCCAGTGGAGAGCAAAGCTTGCCATCAGATCAGAATCCATGACCATGCAATTTCTGTAAGTAGTTCAGTTCGGACTGTAGTTTAAGGTGACTCGATCTTGGACAGCCCTTGAACTTGCACAGGTGATGGAGATGTCCTCTTCCCATATTCTCAACAACCATCCATTCTTGAACGATCATCAGGTCAATTCTCCCCATGCCCTGAATATCATACTCAACCAAGAAATAGACAAAATTTAAACCTATTTTAACCTGCAACCCATAAACCACCGGTTACCAGTCAAGGTTTATGGAGCACTATATCAGGCAGTTGGTGATGGACAGGAGCTGGAGAATATTGCACCCCCCCCCGCCCCCAACAGTATATATTGCTTCACCAAACAATAGCAACAGCTAGATTTCCACCCACATTTACTTCAAAAAACACACAGTCTTACTCAGTTCCACTTCGGAGTCATTCCAGCAGGGCGGGACGGAACAGACTGAGCCAGAGAGTCCCGAGTAAGGTCAGATAACCTCACCAGAGGCGCTTCCCGTCGGCTCTGAGGACAGAAGGTTCAGGACAGGCTGTTACATGTGCATGAGGGACGAGAGTGGGGGGAACACAGGACAGGCAGGACCCGCTTGCATGAGCTTTGATAAACAAAAGCAGGGCAACTCACTCTCTCTATCCACGTTCCTATCAAAAATATTCGGCTACACTACTGCAGACCACACATTCTTGCGGCACTTTTTCCTGAGCACTCGATGCAGTTTGTCCAGCTCGTATCGCAAACACCAAGTTCCATTTGAGAAGCTTCCAAAGCATCCTTGGAAGCTTCCCACCCCTCAATACTCCAAATCACACATGGAGATTCTCCGGGACGGAAAACTCCAACACTTCTCCTCGTCGTATCCTTGCATCTGTGTGCCCACACAAACCAGGTTCTGATTCAAATCTGTGCCCTTCAATTCTATTTCTTTCTCACACATTAATTCAGACATAAAGCCCAAAAATCAGATATTAAAAAAAAAAAAAAAAATCAGAGTCATTATCAGGGAAACGTCAGTCAAAGAGGAAAAACACTATGTGACAGCAGTATGAGGTAAAAGAAACCAAATCCGAAATCTGTCTGCAATATTTAAATATGGGTATATATTTGGCACCCACGACAAATAAACCAATACTGATTAATCTGTTCTTTACTAACAAGCATCAACAAAAATCCAATATATTTTAGTATAAACATATGCTAGAGAGGAATGCCACTGTACTGGTATGACATAACTGTTGCTCACTTCAACAGGAAAATCATCCCAAGCACTGGCTATGTTTCTTACCTGTACCTGTTAATTCTGCAAACCTTTGTGAAATACTGAAGGAACTACTGAAAGAAGTCGCAAATAAAAAAAGGTAACTGATCCCATATTTGTTCATCATTAATGAATCGTGGACAAGGGCCTAACTTTTGGTTAAACTTTGAGGGGTTGAGGTCTCCACCCATTTAAGGGGGTCCAGGAGGTTGTATTGGCTGGTTTTGATTATGGGGGGGGGGGCATCCCCTTTAATTTACGCACCTTTTATCTCAAATAATGACATGTATTTTTTCATTATTTGTACTTCAGTAGTATCTGAATTTATCTGTGCCCCATCAAGTGTCAGTATTAATTTCTCAAAGTCAACTTTCAGGCGTACTTCGAATAGCACAACTTCACTTGTACTGCAAAAACTCAGCACTCCGCCCAAATCGTTACACAACTGATATTAAAAGGAGCGAAATGACATAAACACTGGCGAAGGAGCGGGAGGGGTGTTCAAACAGAAGCTGAGAGACCGTGATATGGGTGGTTAAAAAACCACAAGGAACTGGTAGACTAGGTGTAGACATGTACGGGGGGTGTTTACCTGCGACCCAGCGGGAAAACGCGTTTCAGGCGCCTTTTGAAAGCTATTTTTCTTCGTACCATTCGTCACTAGTCACGTCACCTCGCGTCGAAACCCGTCAAGCGGTCCAGCTCGGAAAGGCGAGACCCGCGGTGAAACGCCAACGGATGAGCGCTCACGGAGGAGAACTAAGGCCTTTGCAGACCAAACGCGGAGCGCATTGCGCTGCGCTCTGAAACCCATTATTTCCTATGGCTTGCGCGGCGTAAGGACGGTTTCGCGCTGCGCCAGAGCGGTACCGCACGCCGCACGGGGAGCTTGTGCGAGCTCCGCGGTCAAAGTTGAATTTTGTTGAACTTTGACCACTGCGCGCTGTGACGCATTGTCGCGCGATCAATAGAAACAAGGCACTGAACCGGGCGCAGTCTTTTAACATCAGAAAAGATTTACTAGAAACTACCAATGCCAGTAATAGTTGCCAATACTAAGTACATTACAATGTTTTTATTTATATCAGTTTTTATTCCAGTTACATCGGCATGACTGACCGCCGGTGCAACAACAAAATAACAGGAGAGTGTTTTGAAAACCACGCCCACTTTCCCCGCTGAAGTCCCGCAGCGAGCACAGCCTACTGAGCGGAGGACACTGCTGTCGTTTTGACTGGACGCGCAAACAACGCATGCCGCGTTTGGTTCGCAAAGGCCTTTATACAGCATCTCAGCCTGAAAGGTAAACACGGAGGACGATCTCCTCTCCTGTAAGCAGTATTTTCCTAGGTGTGGGGATCCGTCCACGACCATGGTATTCGTGCCGATACTCCTAAGTGAAACAAGGGGCGATTAAGGTTATGAGCAGGCAAACATGCTTCATCTAAAGTAGAAAAATACTCTTGATAGATTGCAAGACGACATGAAAACCCACAAGATTGCTGACCCCAAAAAAACATGAGCCCTCAAACCCCCAACCCCCCCCCCCATGTTCGTATACACTTTCCCAGGCAATTTTTTAAACTGTGACAAACCAAACCGAGTCAATACAGTTAGTCTCCCCTGAGATAACTGCCGTTCAGTCCTTGTCTGTGCGGAGTAATTTTAAAATCTGCTGCACATTAGAGGGCCAACTTGGTTTGCTGATGGGTTAGGAAACATCCACCTCATTCCATTACATCGGTGACAAGCATAAAGCACTAATCTCATTATTATAAAGGACCGCGCAGTACCTGTCTGGTCCAGAGCAGCTCCATTCTGTTTAGTGGGAGATGATTTTTTATTTAATTCAGTTCATTGTGCAGTTATCACTGTCATACAGTAGAGACCATATTGGGGCATTCAGGTTTGGCTAAATTGCTTCCTGCAAAAACAAAGCGAGTCACAAACTTCTGCTGCTTCAGGAGATTTTCGCACTTTGAACAAATCCTACTTTAGAGCTACATTTCAAATTTCAGTCTCCTATATATCCACACCTCCGTCCTCGAAAACTTCAAAGAATAAAAATCCAATTACCACATTACTTACTCCCTAACATTGGAATTGCATAAAGAAATGGTAAAAAGTCTTATCCAGGAGTCGAGGCTTGACAAATATTTAATAGTGATCATAATAATGACCAGACCATGGTGTAGTGGTCTACTCAGCACTTTTGAAGGCTACATCTTTTATTTATTTAGATGCATTATACTCCAAGTGGTTTGCTTTCATACTTATCTAAGTGCACATTGGAGAGTCAATGGCTGAGGGCAATACTCCACAATATGTGGAGGCGACATGGGCAAACCACAGAGGTGAAAAAGTATGTGACGGCCATGTCACTTGGTGGACAGAAATGGGTTTCCTGTCCAAGACAACAGTTGTGTCACAAATATAATCCCCACCAAATACACTTTAACAGCTAATATTTGTAAGCCAAGGGTGAAAATGCACAATGAATGAAATTGCGTCAGGTACACAGTATATATTGAGTTCAGTTTTCTGATGAGCAGCTGCAATGCATTGTGGGTCATAACAAGTCACACACACAGAATACAGATATGCTACTAATCCCTGCAAATGTCAGTCCGGAGTCATATTGCGCTGTTTCTCATTAATGCCTCTTTACAGCCTGTCTGTCCAGCTGCAAGCAGGTGTGTCGTTTACATGCGTGAGGAGGTAAGAAGCGGGGCTGCCATGCGGAGATCAGCACAGGAGCATTTTAAAATACCCCTTGACTCCCCCCCACCCCCCCCTCCCGCCAGTCTATCATAGACTGAACACTCCTGCTTCACATTTCAGTGAAGATTATGGCTAGCTGTTGAACAAAACACCCAGCTGCTATTTGTTGCCTAGGTAACAGTCATCGCTGGTAGAGTTAAGTATCAGCCTAAAGGGTAAATTCAGCATAAATAAATGAAAAAAACTGCAAGGGGTGATGTTGACAGTGGCGGGGGGGGGGGGGTCTGGTTACTGCCAGTGTAAATATCTGTGCACTACGTGTTTGAGCAAACAGACCTTACATAATTCTTTTAAAATGAGAAAGAGTCTTACTTTATTCTTTCTCCTGAGCAAAAGCTACCATCTGAAAGAACTCAGGATGGGGGTGGGTGTGAAAACATCACCAAACAAAAGGCTGACGCGGGGCTCGGGCAGTCCCCAACACACGGCGGACAGGCAGCGGGTCCTCGCGGATCCAATCCAAAAAGCCCATCCTACTTGTCCTCCACTGCCCATCCACCTTCCAACTGCTTATTCTGGTCAGGATCTCCAGGTCGTCCATCACCCCTTCCATTCGTACTTTTCCGCATTTCTATAAAACGACATCTTATTACAAATCCACCAAAGAGAGATTTAGTCGCTGTGCAAACCGTGTATTACACAGATTCCCTGCTTGTCCACTATGACTCAACGAAAGCCACTAACAAGAGGCTCTCAGCCCTAAGGTGCTCCTCTTGCTCGCCTCCTATGGGACGTAGGGGGCTATGGCAGGCGGTCTTTTAGCCGTTGTCGATAAACAGCAGCAGATGTGGGTTTACACTTGTGCAATGAAGAGCACAACAAAGGGATGTTGTTAAAACGCCTGAATGGCACATGCCGAACACCACTGCAGCCGTGTCTGATACTGTACGTAACACCGGTGCGACATACCCTCGGAGCGCGAATAATAATAATAAAAACAACAACAATAACACAATGACTAATGACTAATCAGAGGGGCATGAAACGAACACCCCATCAGTCCCAGTGTGGGCTCGCTGTGTGAAGATGTCGCTATAGCAACAGGCCACGGCATGAGCGGAGATACCGGGAGAGCACCGGGAGGAGTGAGTCGTGCCGTTTAATGAGGTCAGAGGTCAGAGCTGGGAGAACCGGTGAATCCCAGCAGGGATGGGGTGGTCTCCTCTCCCTCCAGCTGTTGAACATCTCCTCCACACCCAGAGTAAGGCAAAAAGCCACCTACAATTACATGTCCACTGCTTAGTTTGCACTTCTCTTATCCCTGTTAAGTGTGATTTTTGTGGCAGGGAAGAGGAACAGCCAATCACAGCTCATTTTCTAATACACATGATAATAAGAAAAATTAAAATTATACCTGTTTGCAGTGGAAATTCAATAATTAATAATAATTGGTACTTTTACTGATCCCTGTGGGGAAATTGTCTTTACACCTCCCTCAAATTGCTCTTTGTGGAGTAAGTTGTCCGGGAAGGGCAGCCACCTGTAGCAGCGCCCAGGGGGTTAAGGGCCTTGCTCAAGGACCCACAGACATGCTGAGGCTGGGTTTAAACCTGCGACCTCATGATTACAGGCACACAGGCTTAGCCCACTGAACTACACGCTGCCCCCCAACATGTATGACGAGCTTTATCTGTCGCCTTGACAACGTGTTGGCCAAATTCATTGGGGGTTGGGGAAAGAGGATATGTGATTTGAGAATATTGTCTGTTCATAGCACATAAATAATGCAGCGTGCTTAATTCCCCTCATACGGGGGAGAATCTTCGCTTAGAAAGTCAATACGGCTGCATCGAGAATGTTGGAATGCAGATGTCAGCCTGAGGATGCTGCCCCTTAAATAATATTATTTTCTCATTATTTTCTTCATTATTGTTTGTTTACAAATGGTTTGGCAGTATACAGAACAAGAATCCATTGACAGTGTAACAGTCCAATCCAGCTGAACACGTTTCACAGCCTGAACAAGAGACGAAGGACAACGACGATGTTTCAAAACCAGTATGCCATGCAGCTGTTACACCTTAGAATTGGGTGCCAGTTAAGAAAAACAAAGAAAAAAAACCACCAGTTAGGAAGATATAGCTAACTACAAAGAGACAGAAATCGTTCTGAAGGCAAATTAGTATATTTCTGAAAACAATGTCACAGAAATTCATGGCTGATGGTCACTTACTGTCACCAGGGGTTGGCCTTGGGGAACTGGGGGGTGGGGGTTTATGAATGCTAGCTGGCGGCCATGTTCCCGGCAGACGGAATAACATGCAGTTACTCTGACAGCGACAGGGCAGGGCAGGACGCCGCAGAGGATGATGGGAAGGCTGTGCTGATAGGCAACCCGTGGGGTGCTGTAGCAACAACCATGGTGACACGGGGTTGCCAGGCATTTCCCGATCAAAACCTGCCCTTGGGTATGAACACAGAATTTGATTGGCCAGAGTTTGTGCATGAACACATGTATGACAGAGCTGGTCATGCGGAGCTGTCTAGCACCTTCTTGTCAAACAAAGTCTCTTCTGACTTGTTCTCTCGGTGTAGGGTAACCAACCACTTGGAAATCCAGGAACACCACAGAATCAGCACAGCACAAACTTTGTGCTATGCTGTGGTGTTACCAGGGCCTGAAAACTTCCCGGATTGCTCAGGCAATATCAAGGGAGACACATACAGATGATAAGTGAACCTAACAATCGCAATAAACGACAGCTTGGAATTCACCTGGTGCTGGCAGAAAAAACAAACTCAGATAGAATAACATTCCAAAACTGTAATGTAATCTTATGCATCTCCTGAGAGTCACAGTCAGTACAAATGTTTTTTTGAGACACTCGAAAACACAAGTTTGAGGGATGACAAGGGTTACCAGAGACCCCCCCCCCCATGTGACTCCCCAAGGTCGAGGCAGCCTCCCAGGCGGGTACCAGCCTCACAAAACGCACAGCAGCCCACACACACGCATCTATACCACGCAGCATGATGGATCTGCAGCAAGCTCCAGACCCGCGGCTCCCCTCAGGTAGAGGACGCGTCAACTGAAAACTCTATGATATACGGGGAGTTAATTCAGAGCCGTTTTTTTGCCCATCCAGTTAGGTCTGTGTCAGAGCCAGTCCATCACAGGGCATGCAGACACGTTCACTCACACTGAGGTCAAGTCACAAAGTGAAAAGAGAACTTATCCAAAAATCTAAGGGGATATGTTCAAACTGGACAAAATGCAGGATCATGCCAAGCTGAACAAGAGCAAGCAGTGTCCACATACACCTTCATTATTTACATGTATTCATTTAGCACACACTTTTATCCAAAGCGATGTACAGCCCCTGGAGCTTTTTGGAGTTATGGACCTTGCTCAAGGATCCAATGATGACATCACTCTATCCACTGCGCGATTTGAACTGGTGACCTTTTGATCTTGGGCACAGCATCGTAATCCGCTGACTCACACACCACACCCGCTGTGTGAGATAGATGTGTACATTATCAGTTCAGTTTGCATTTTCACAAACAGAAGGAATCTCCTACCGACTAAATTACTCAAGTGAAAACACTTCTCCCGTGGAACAGAGTACCACACATATCTTGTGCACAGTATTGTAGAAACGATTTTAGAGGGATTAAATAATAATAATAATAACAACACATGACTTGGGGTGATACTAACAAATTATCTTAATGGGTTTAACATTTTGATTGTTTTCTGGCATCCAGTGTTCTCAATCAGCCAAAACTGAGAACTTATTTTCAGTTTTGTTGGGTTTAGATGTGAGATGAATCTTTCCACATAGTCTTTGTCTTGAATATTAGAACAGGGCAGAGTTCCTATCATTAGAAAATTGTCCCCAGAGAGAGTCGTCCTTCACTGCCAATTAACGCTAACTGGGAAAACAAAATCAAAACAAGCATTGTAAGCAAAAGACAGAAAAGTTACACTTGTTCTCTAAGACCTTCATCCTCCCCCTACCCAAAAAAAAATCCCAAAATGCAGCATCAGCTTGGCCCAGGTTTCCAGAGTCACTGCACCCCCCCCAATTCCCCCCACCCTAGTGGAAGGAAACTCAGCAGGTATGAGTCAGACACATCCGTGTGGAAGAGGGCAAACTTCACACCATCTCTCCAGGAAGGCTGCAGCCTAACCATCTCACTCAACATTCAAAAACCAAAACCCCTCTCCTCGCAGGAGACATGGAAAAAGCAGCTGCAAGGGAAAAACATTCTGAGACATTCCGACAGGATGACGGAGCTTCCGGGCGGAAGGAGAGTCTCAAAACTGAATGCAATCAAATCGTCATGGTAACCAGCTGCACATCACCTGACTGGTGCCCCCGACCATCAAACCATGTTAATTTATAAAGCCCGTTCACGAGAAGTGTCTGGCACAACATGAGAACAAGTTGTCCAGTGTCAGCCAGCAAAATATAATTACATTTCTATCTTATTAAATCCCTGTTAAATCCAAAAAATGGATTCACATAATGTAAGAGACACTGACCAATGAAACACAGAAAGACTGTCAGAGTGAACGTGATAGGAATCAAATGATCATATTTCATAATGAAAGCACAGCACCTCCCAGTGCATTCTGGGACTACCTTGATGGATAGACCCGGAGTGGTCAATCCCCTAGTGGGGGAGCAGGGGGGTGATTGTCAAGCAGCTTCTGAATTATTTGCTTTATGTGTCATGAGCAAGGGGTTTAATTAGGGAAACACGCTCAGGAACATCCAGCGTCACAACATTACAAAATTAATGGCTGGACTAGCCAAAGGCATACAGACATGGACTTATACACAGAACAAATGAAGCACAACGAGAAACAGCTGATGACACGGGGATTCTACACGAGGTAGCGAAGGGGCGTGGCACACCGGAGGATCGGCTCGAGCAGGTCATGACATTATGTTTCTTGGCTCATCTTGAAAACCTGGCCTTGTAATGAATAAACTGTCATAGAAAATGGATGGATGAAATGTAAAAACACATTACAAAGGATTTTTTTAAAGGAGTTTTCCTCAGAAAATAAAATCATGTCTCTTCTCCCTTCCTTCTTACCTTGTTTGGTAGAGAAAAATCGCAGCTATTGTTCGGAAGACCGTTTTAACGTTGCACTGTGGGCCGAGTTGTTCCTCCCAGGCCAACGCCCTTGGCTCCGCCCCAGGCAGAACCTTAAAAGGGGCAGGGCGGCTGTCCTCAGTCACAGCTCAGAGAGCCCACAGGCACGCCGGCATGAGCGACAAAGCTGCAGTTAGCCTGCTGCTGAGGAGAACAGCTGTCCAGACGGGTAACCAGCGTCGAACCTGTCAGGCAGCAGGTGTTGGAATCAAGGGGCGCGAACACACAGCGAGACATGGGTGACTGCACATGGACTCCTGGATATACATGTGATGCTTTTGTGTCTTTGCAGGGGGGTACAACGGATAAAATGCGTGGTGAACATCAGGTTTACGCCCTGGGAGACTGCACACCTTGCAGAGATGACACAGAGCGATTAGAAGCCGGCTGCAATGGCGGCTTCGCCAAAGGTACTGGGACAGCGGCTTCTGTCCACCGCACTTAGTCACCGGCCACATAGCGTCGGCTCGCGCGCCTCGGATTACAACCCGCCATGCGCAGACCCACCTGCGCACTGCCGCCGCTCTGACAGGTGCATCCCAACGTATGAATAATTCACGAGGGAGCAAAGGAGACGGGGCAACGGCGTGGTTTTCCGGTACAGTCTGTGATAGAGGCCTCTGAGGGAGGGATGCTGGGTAGGGGGGCTGAATAAATAATTAAAATTTAATCCCAATTGGAGTTTATCTACAAGCTAAGTGGAGTCCCAACAG
The DNA here is from genome assembly GCA_019775955.2 of Pollimyrus isidori. Lineage (NCBI taxonomy): Eukaryota > Metazoa > Chordata > Actinopteri > Osteoglossiformes > Mormyridae > Pollimyrus > Pollimyrus isidori. The sequence continues at coordinate 2,211,423 of JABFDZ020000084.1, forward strand.
AACAAAGGCTTGAATATTATTTATCTCAAATATTTAGCAATTCAGTAAAAAAACAAACTAGTTGCAGTTCTTTTGGCTTGAAACACATTACAGGCTATTGTATGACCCCCAGACACTCACAGACACTCTAGTCCCTCCCCCAACTTCCCGCTCTCACTCCAGAGAAACCCCTCCCTCCCTGACAGATCCGGTTTCTTCTAGACTGTAACAGCATCTCTCCTTTGGGTGCCAAGGCTCTTCTCACATCCAAACATCATCTGCAGTCTTTTCTGCTGAAAGGGATGGGGCGGGGAGGAGATGAGGTAAGACAGAGGCTAAGAGCTGCGTCAGACAGCCAGTTTACCCACGAGTAAGAAGGCCCTGGTCCACAGATCTGTAAGAACACGACTACCGTTCTGTAGATGAACTTTAGGAGCCACATCGGCTCATTAATTGCCTGCCCCTATAATACCGTGGCTGTGAGTAAATACGTAAAGCCCTTTCAAGGGTTAGGTGGTTCTGCTATCGTTAGGCAAAACTTCAGAATGGGCAATAAGGGTCATGGAAGCAATTTTAAATGGGTTATTATTGTAGCTGCCAGACGTGTTGGTTCTAGTATTTCAGAAAGAGCCAGCATCCTGGGATTTTAACACACTAAAGCGTCTAGGGCTTAGAGGATGGTGCAGCAAGCAGGAATCATCCAGTCAGTGCCAGCTCTGATGCCAACAACACCTTGTTATTCAGAGCAGTCAAGGAAGAGCTGACCTCATTACAGCTAACAGGGAGGCCGCAGGTGCAAAAAAAGTCACGGCCTCCAGGCTCCACAAGGAAAGTCTGAGGCACCTTGCTAATGAATCCCAGCTGTTCTGTAGGCAAAAGTAATTCCTGCCCAGTACTATACAGGCAAACAATGAGGGCGGCGTCTCATATTCAAGAAAGTTCCTTCTTATTAGCTACGCATCTTGACGTGTGTGTTCAGAGGTCACTGGTGTACGATGGCGGTGGACAAATCATCAGGAAACAGACACTGGACAGTAGAAAACCATCTTAGACTAAAGTATCAGGACATGTAAGATCGAGTCACATCACTGTTCCTAATCGGGCCACAGTAAAGAGGAAAAACACCACAAAATATATGAATGTATATGAATGAACAGCACCATATTTGATATTGTTTCACAATAATTATTATTAGAGATGTAAAGGTCTTAGTATAGCAGCACTTAAAAAAAAAATACAGAGCTAGTTAATGTCTCCAGGGGATGGTGAATTCCACATTAACACCGAATGGGTTTCAGGTCCGGGTGGAATGAGCCACGTATCAGACTCGAGGCCAGGAGTGTCGCTAATTGCCGAGCTGCTGCTCTGGGTCTGCAAAAGCAGATAATACGCCAGGGGCGGGTGCGGTGCCAAGGAGCCGGCAGCCATGCGCAGATCGCAGTGCTGGGTGGCAATCAATAAAATTTATTTAATTTTGTCTACCATGTGGCCGGCAAGTCCCAAATAGAATTTAAAAACCACATTTTTTTCTTTTTAATGCAGTTCTGCATTTATACCTTTTCGTATACAAAGTGGTACAGTTGCATGCTAAAGTTTTTCCAAGTTATACAATTATGTAACAGATGTAAATTTTGCGGAAGTGGCTCTTATTATGTAATTTTTCCTGCCTAAAATATTTCTTTTATTCAGAGCGTATGAGTTCCTGCCCAATGTACAGAGATGCAGCTTGTTTTCAGCACCAAGGACAGCGACCAGTAGTGCCAAAGAGAGGCACGGTTGTTTCAGGACCACGGACAGCAACCAAAACGCTCCCTGACACTCTCAGCTGGGTGGGCCCTGAGTGGGCATTGTGGGGGCACTTTGGAGTCCCACAATTCTACACACAAAAGCAAAGAGACAAATTAACCTTGAGAGAATAAAGTAATTTCTCCTGAATCAGGAGCTGGAGTTTCCTTGAAGGGAGCCCTGTTTTCCAGTTTGTCCCAATACTGGAAACTGGATGACTGGTAACTGAGCAACATATTCTCCTTACCTCAAGACATCATTACAAAATGGGGGAAAAAATCCATCTGGAGCCCCTGTAAACAGCTAACTTACATTACGATTGATTTATTTCTTTTATTGTCCCAAGGCAAAATGATATCAAAATTAAACAATATGACGATCCGCTCAACATGAAAGTTCAAAAGATACTGATTTAAAACCCAAAGCAGAGATTTACCCTATAGCTAAACCTGAATTTATGATCATGTAAGCACAAAGGATTGTACAGCGTCTTCCAGACAGGAGAGGGGTGTGCAAAGCGACCAGGCACTGAAAAATCTGACAGGATATCAAATGTCACACAGTCTGCTGAGGTGGCAGAATCTTTGCAACAATTCCTCTCAAAACAGACAAGTTAATCTCCTGTGGCTCGGTCTTGACAGCCATGGAACAAATACTGAAATATAACCAGAGTCCCCCCCACCCCCAGTAGAAGGGATGTTAGATACAAATTGTCTCTTTTTAGGAATTCCAACCCCCCCCCCGCCTACGTCAACAAAAGGGAAATTGCTCATAAATCCAGCTGTCAGTCAAGATGATGGCCCTGCCTTCACCCCATGCTCCGCCCACAAACACCTCAGCGAACCCAGCACATTTGACACCACCCACCACAACATGCAAATTAGCAAGTAGCTCCACCCACATGAGCACCAGAAACAGGATACTCTCCCACACGGAAAGGGGGAAATCGAATCGCAGGTCAACCTGTTCAAGTCAGCAGGGACTGAGTGTGGGTGCCGGACACAACAGTGCCATCTGGCATATCAGAATGCATCATGGGCCCTTGGGAGGACACGGAGGGCAGCCAGAGCAGATCATCCAGAGTGGATCCCACCCACCCCCGTTCACACAGGGTGGATCACACAGAGTGGATCACACACACCCGAGTTCACACAGGGTGGATCACACAGAGCAGATCGCTCAGAGTGGATCCCCGTTCAAAAAGGGTGGATCACACAGAGTAGATCACCCAGAGTGGATCTCACACACACACACACACACACACCCCCAGTTCACACAGGGTGGATCACTAGCATCATAAATACCCAGCATATGTTACTAGGAAGTCTTAAAAAAGAGGGTGGGGATGGAGTTTGGGCATCCGTATCTAAATGTGCTAAAGCATCAAACACTGCTAACTACAGCAGGGGCCAAATAAAAAAAATATTTTGTGTGTGGGGGGGAGGGGGGTATGATGATCATGATGATCAATAAAAAAGACAGTCCAAGATCTCTGCTCTTGTTCTGCCAGCTGGCTCTAACATGTGAGTAAGACCAGCTGAGAGCACCCCCCCCCCCAGAATGGGAGGGGAGGAGTGAATAAATGGTGCTTTTGGACTTCTTCCTGGAGCTAGCAGAGTCATAAAGACCTAATGGGGTCATAATCCCCAGCCCAGGGCAGACCTTTACAGGAAGTATCATCCCCCTCCGGAAGCCAGCCTGGCCCACCAGCCGGCCCCCATGGCATTTACACCTCTGCAGTCATTTTCCACACATTGCCTGCTTAGTTCACTGCCACGGGTGTCTCTCTCACATGGAGACAGTCATGGGGGGGGGG
>JABFDZ020000084.1:2228138-2239052 GCA_019775955.2 Pollimyrus isidori
TTTTGTCCAGTGGTGGACCCCCCCCCCCCCCCCCCAGCTGGGTTAATGGCCTCCCCCTAGCGAGAATGAAAGCGCACTGTCCACACGCTGGATGGATGGATGGATGCGCAGAGTGTTCGTGACACGTTTTGGAAAACACAGTGCTGTCATGACTCAACCTGATCAATGCCGGCACCTGCAGTATGGGAAACTCAAGTTGGGGAGTTTATTTTGTGCTGCTGGGAAAATGAAGTGTAATAGAATCCGTTATTTAACCACCTCCCCCCCCACATCGCCGTGCCTGCATTCCCCTCCAAGTTCCTGGATAACTTACTTATGGCCAGCGCCTCACCTAGATACTGCAAACTGGGTGAAGCTCTCTGCCTTTCGTTCATGGCTTCCCCTGCCTGTATGGAGATGCCATGACATATGGCTATAGTGTCTCCTTGGCCCACGGCTCTACAACGTTCATGCAGCTGTGTAACTGGGGGGATGGACCTTCTTGGTAAGAGCATGTAATCAGGTAGTAAATTTTATTCCTAGATATGAGACTGTCTTTGTGATACATGCATCAGAGACTGATGGGGGCCATGTGCAAGTATTTGGGATGAGTCATTTCTGCACTGCTTGTGTGGTCCAACAAACTCTGCCCCCCTAAAAAAAATAGAGGAGTGTATCACTTGGCAAAACTCCAGACGACAAACGTGACAAAGCATCGGAGCTTCACTCAACAGCTGAGGCTTTTCCGGATTGTTCGCTAGGCAGTTTTTGAGCCTGGGATGTGAGGTTCACTTTGCACAGGCTGGAATGTGGGGCCCTTGTGTTCAGTGAGGGAGGCCGTCTTAAAGGGGAGGCTTGCATGAGCATCCTGGCAGCTTTCCACCTGGGGAATGGCACAGTTAGTCCATTCAACCAATTTTAATTATAATTAAAGATTAATTTGTTTCAATCATTTCATTTCAATTCTCCTGGATCATAAGTGAGTAAATCAATTGAGTTCAGTCCCCTCCCCTGAGTCCCCTCAGTTTTCTGAGAGTTCATCCCTCCCCCAATCTGTCTTAGGCTATCCCTCCCAAACTGGGTGATGCCTCATAAATCAACTGATTACTCTAACCATCATGGGGGGGGGGCAAGGCTGATGGCACCTTTACCCACTCACATCTTGTTCTATGTCTGCCCACAATGGCGTAGTTTGACATGAGGAGGGCTGTGGTCAACTAATTTACATGTAAAGTACAAGTATTCCATAAGAACGAATGAAGCCACGTTAAATATTAAGGGGTCCACATCTCTTGCCTGGTTCCTATGGCCCTGTCTGTGCACATCCCGTGCAGTCACAGCATACGCTGTGTGGCCATAAAACAATGCGATTATAAACCGGATGTTTTCATCCCTTGTATTGGTTTTGGATGCATTGTCTGTTCCACCTCAGGGCGATGGAACCCCGCCAGCATCGGGAATATTTGCAGGCACAGCCAACATGTGTGGCAGAGCTATAAATTTAGCCCGGGCGCTACCGTCACCGTTCTTCCTCCAAAGCTTGGGGTTACCCAGTAAATTTAGAGAGCGGCCATCTTTATCAGATAACAGTGATGCTGCTGGGTCAAATCTCTGACTCTTCGGATATAAAATGAATCTCAGAGAGAAACACAACGCTGTCATTCGAAAATGCCAACACTACTTAGCAATTAGCATTTACCATTTTGTTGAAGATAATAGTAATAATAATAATACTGTAATAATAATAGATAGATAGGTACTTTATTGAGTGCCACTTTACGCCTCGCCCAACTTGTTCTCTGTAGGTGAGAGTAAGCTGGCTGTGAAGGGCAGCCACCCATAGCTGCTCCCAGGGAGTTGGGGGTTAAGGGCTTCGCTCAAGGACACAGAGATGTGCTATACTATGTTAGAATTATAGAAAAAAAAATTAAAATTTAATTCCAGTAAGTATTATTCAATACTTATTCAATCAGCAGTATTATTCAAAATTTAGCAGAACCCCTGTCAATGACCTGGAATTGTATGATAGTCATCATGGCAAACCCTGGGGATCCCTGGCAGGATTGAGAAACACCGGAATGGACCTATCTTGGTTATATGTGGATCAGAGGTTGATAGGAGATGTATCCCTAACACAGAAAAAAGGTAAAGCTACAATACATGCACTGTCATAACGCATTCATATAACATTCAGGGCACCTTCATAATTAAAGCTGTTAAGGATGTTAAAGTATACTTACATGCTGCTTATAAATGTTCTATGAATGCATTATAAAGGCATTATGAAGGTGCCGTTAATGTAAAACATTACCATAAAATGTCTTGTAAAGCATTTTGAAAAAACTTCATTTTCATTATGTGTACAGACTGATACTGTATATGTAACCTTTGAAACATGATCACTTACAGTAATTCTCCCTGCTTACATAGGAAACCCCAGCTTTAACCACAAAGGGTCCTATTTCACAACCTATTTCTATTAAGTTCAGCAAATAAAAACTGCCAGTGTAATAATGCATTGTAGCATCTGATAGCCCCTCATCCGGCGTGCTCTATTTTGGATGACCTAATCACTCATGAGGCCCGGAGTCCTACTCTCAGGCACACACACCATCTCTGCAGTGATGACATCTTAGCACTGAGGAAGGCCGATGGCACCATATTGAACTTTCCATCTATGCACTTTTTACGGCATATCCAGCCTTGATGAAGTATGCTGACAACCACAATGGTCACTGGAAGGGAACACAATGGTTTATGGGTAAGTGCCTTGAAAGCAGTGTGAATGAGAAAGAAATTGGTTGCATGAAAACCATGCATTCATGGAATTTCATCTTGTGACTTGTGTCACCATCCTGCACAATGAAGCATTATCAGTAACTACAAATGGCTATCCATGGAAACTGAATGTGCTATCCGCCTGTGGTTTTATCTGAAGGGTCCCCCATTATCACCTGTGAAAATAACCTCTGTGCCCTTTGGCCTAAAATATGCCTTTGATTCTAATGCTCGTCTCTGCTGGGAAAGTCAGCATCATTCATAGAATCAGGGAAGAGGGTGAATGGAGATTGAGGCCCCATCTTTTGGGAGCCAAAGCTTGATACTGACTCATGCTTTAGCCTCTCAGAGCTTCATTTGTCAGCGGCCAAGAAACGTAGGCAGTGAGACAGTGCCGCCAAAAAGCATCTCAGATATTGGCTGGTTTGGCATCCATCTTAAATAATTATGGAAGGGCTCTGCATTCTATTGGCTGGTGCTTATCAGTGGGCGGGGCCAGGGCAGGAAGTGGCCAACTGTGGTTGCACGACATTTCCATCCACCTCAAGAGAGTCGGAGAGGTCAACATTAGCTGGTAGCTATTAGAAGGGAGCTGGATAACTGGTCACCATTACATGTTTAAGATACTGTTATCTACTCCAGACACCTGAGATGAAGAGGAATAAAACATTTTCATTGGCTTTAAGGGTGATTCCTTTGAGGTCTTCATCAGAGTAATAAATTAATGATTTAGTTGCTTGGCAGACTATTTGATGTGGTTTGATGCAGTGAAAGGTCTTGCATGTGAAGTAACCAGCACACTCAAGTAACCAGCACTGTATTAAAGCTTTACACAAAACTAAAAACAACTGAAAATAACAAAGCGAAATACATGTCAGTTCTGGAGCATTCCATACATCGGTGACATTTCAGCGCGTTACAATGACAGTATAATAAACATTAGAATGTGTGCATAAAATGATTCAAGAATAAGAAACGTTAGAATTCTGTGTTTTTCAAGAGTTGTGTTTTCCAACTTCGCCACATACGAGATTTTTTATCGTATAAAGAAACTGTGGGAGCTGTAGATAAACTCCACCTTGCTAGTCACTGAGCGTCATCTGACAAACTGCCCCCGGCCCCCCATGAAAGGCGACCCTGTTCAGTCAGCACTTAGCGCTGCTCAGTGCGTAACACCCCACGCATCTCGCATTACGTGCCCACACTCCCAAAGAGCTCCCCATAGCAGCGATTATACACCTTAACTCAGCACTTTTTTTTGTTTCATGGTCAGTATTAATGCGACTTGCATGTTGCATGTTACCGGAGATGGTATTTGACTTCTCTGCCAGCCCCTTGAGCATGTGTGGGAGGGGGGAGGAGGGGGCTGTATTTGACCTGCAGAAACAGTTTTGAATGCATGCAGGGATCTTTCTCTCAAATGCTATCTCTGTTTTACAGGGTGATAAAACATGCATCAATGCGGGCTTTTTTCAATATAATGATTTTAGCGCTTCACAGTGCACTGCCTACAAATAACAGCAGGTGAATAGCAAATGACATATTAAAAGATGCTAATATTTACCTGAGATCTTTATTCCGCAAGTTACCACAGAAACACACATGCACATCCTGTGAATGAAGAGCTGGAGTGCATGAAAAATGCCGTCCCCATGGCATCTGGAGGCCGAGGCAGGCATTTGAATAAATGCGTGAACAGCTATCTTGTTATAATGGTTTAATCTCCCTCATTCGCTTGATGCGATTAATGAATCCAAAACGGCTCATTTTAGGAAAATGTCTATCAATAAGAGCGGATGGTGAATTGTGTTTCGAGACCAGGGACATTTCCAGGATTTGACCCTTAGGTGGTTTCAGGCCACAATTTGAAGAAATACAGGAAGGGGTCTGAATAATTTTTCAGGGCATCAGAGACAAATAAATAGGGTGTCTGTACCCCTCTAAATAGAGTGTAGAATTACCTATGATTGAGACAAAAGGACAGATTATTGAACATTCTAACGGCAGTAATGGGATTACTGGGACCACTGTGCTGAAAGAGGCTGTTCTTAGGATGTTTTGCTCTTGGGACCGCATCTGCTCCCATAACTGGTCATTTGATTTTGCCCAGTCACCCCAGCTTTCAGCTTTCCAAAGAAGTTTCTAGATTTACTGATAAAGTAAAAGACGAAGGACATCCGTTAATCACAGCAGAGCAGACGTGCTTCAAATTTTTACTGGTGAATTACTGAATTACCCAACTTCACTCACACACACTCATGCACACATGCGAGGTCTAATGTCATTAGATTCACTTGATGACAGTTCAAAAGGTTCTGTCTCAAAGACAGCTGAATAGACAGCATCTTCTGTTATAGGGGATTGGAAAACCCATGTCAGAGTATAGATAGAGTGATGTGTGTGTGTGGGGGGGACACACCCCCACCAGGGCACAGCAAGGAAGATCCTCAGTATACAACTCTACTGCTTCACAGTGACAACCTGGTTTGCAGTGCAAGACCTGAGCTCTCCCTATGAGAACCTTCTCTCCACGCCGCATGCACACTAGGCCACAGCAAACTATAGTGATAAACAGTCGTCATGGCAACCACAAAGAAGCAGGAATTGCTCAGAAGCCAGGTGTGTAGCCACTGAAATTCACGTTTCACCATGAAAGACATACATGAGGAGCCAGGTTGACTAAAACATGGTGGTGAAGAAGCCAGTGCTCTGTTAAGAAAGGCACTTTTCGGCTGATTTTTCACTGTGCGTCCGGAAGTTTCCAGATTCTTTTCCTTTCACAACAGCTGCTCTAAATGATTTCCACATGGGCACAATCTTCCAGAATACCCCATTGATTGTGGTCCTACAAAGCTTTCACGGCTGCTTTTCATGACAGTCCCGGAGACCTTTATCGTGCCCATGTGACCACCAGAAAAAAGACTTTAGGGTCACCCTTCATTTTTACTGTCACTGTGTCAGACCCAGGAGAAATAAGAGGCATGGAATGTGCCAGCATCAGTAAATCCTCTTTGTGTCAGGTGGCTTACTGTGGGCCCAATAGTCGCTGCAGGAGAATGACTAACGGCACCTCTGAGCTCACCTAGCGTGACGCTGCTCGGAACGCTTCCCCGCTGCAGAAAAGCGCGAGGGAACACCCTCCTCATTCCCACCAAACATTTACACTGACGTCTTCACAAGCAACATCATAAGACTTCATAATCACATGGTCGTTGAAGGGCATTCTGGGTAGTTTTTGGCTGTGGATCACATAATATTTGAAGGGCATTCTGGGTAGTCTTTGGCTACTTCTGCCTTTTTCCATTAGGTACCTGCAATAACCCCGATTTTGTGTAATTAGGCACCTCATTGTATTTATAAACGTAGAGATTTTAGAACTTTGACATCTTCTCTAACGTTGAATTTTAATAATGGAGGGATAGCTTCAGGAGAGAATGATATTTATTGTAATATAAAACAATTTAGTGCTGCAAACTTTGGGGATTTTGTTAATTTTATTCTCAGCATGGTTCTATCTCGGTCAAACGTATTATGCTTGTACAAATACGACTATAAGTAAATACCATCACACTATTATTACTGTGGAGCAAGAATGGCTGGATTATGTAATTACACATTACCTCAGTAACGCATTACATAATTACACATCCCTTTTGTTACCTCCTACTAAACCACAGTGACTATTATGTAATCAAATGAATTGGAGTGTGCAGGGGCATAACTTTGGGTTGAGCATTAAATGGCGGGGGTTGAGGTCTCCACCAATTTAATGGGTCCAGGGGGTTCTATTGGCAGGTTTTGATTATTGATTACAACCCCTCCATCCCAGAATGCAAAATTGGGTGACTGTGACATAGGTATTCAGAAGCTGGGCACAATCCTTAACTTTGTAGGTCCATGTTTCCATGTAAATAAATACCTCTTCACCAGGCCTGGAGAGCACTCCTGCAGAAGATGCTCCCAGCCTCTGAACATCAGGTTACCAAACACCCCTACAATAGTTATAATTTAATACTCACTTCTTGCGCCACACACTTTATTGAGCCATGTTGCACGTCTTGTTTTTCTTTTTTCCTTTTTTTCAGTATATCTTTCTGTTCCTTATTCATTACATATTTATTATAGTCGTTTTTCTGTTTTATTCTTTATTGCTGTTTCAGTATGGCAGAGTTGACCGCTTTGCATTTCAATGCAGGTCATAGTCTGACCGTACACCTTGCACATGACAAATAAAAACCTATGGATACTTGAATAATTCTTATTTCCACTTCCTGATAGCAACCAGCCCAGAAATCCAGCCCCGTAGACTTGTGCTCGAAGTCTGAAATGCCCCCCCCCCACACCTCAGTGCAGATCTGCAGTCTGATTTACAACAAGCTGCCCCCTTTGCCCCTTTGTAGCCTTTCAGTGCCTGACAAGCGGCGCTAGGTGGCTCACAGTAAATGGCCTTGGCCATTAACATCCCACAAAACACGTCCCATTTCCATAATGCAGACTAGCCTGATCGCTCTCCGCAGAACAGAAGCCTGAAGAATTAACTGCTCTGCAGGGAAAAGTCAGTCACGGAAGAAACCACCAAACAAGGCCTTCAAATATTTCACAGCTGACCAAATCACTTACTAATTTGCTTATCAAATCCAGAACTTTTTAAAATCTAAATTAAAATCCATCCATCCATTTTCTGCCACTTACCTGGGGTCGGGTGACAGGGGCAGAAGTCTAAGACAAATGTCATTCTTATGTTACAAATGGTGTAGATATACAAACCAAACATGACAGAAGACACAGTGTAGAAAAAGGTAGACATGGTACCCTTAACTACCCCAGCCACCCCCCTAAATTCAGGCTGCCCGGTCCAATGGTCTGATGGTCCGATCCAGCCTCGGTGGTGAGGAGATGTGAGGTGGCGTGAGATAGTCGGTTTAATCGATCGTTGCGGAGGTCATGGGGTCGGCTGGCCAGGATTCTGCAGTGAAAGTTTCTGCCATATGACCCGTAGCCTGTGAGGGCATGTCATCGGCTTGCACATAAATCAAACAGATACTGTAGGAGAAACAGCCCCCCAACGCTGTGTGCAGGCTCTAGAACAGCACGCGGCTCCATGGTGCGGTAGCGATCCCACAAAATGCCGGGTTTTTGGGCATGGTTGGTGAATTTCTGAAAGTAAACTATATATTTTCAAGTTACGCCATTTTATGACCCCTGAAGATTGTACATTTTGATCGCACAAGGGATGAAAAGCGTGGGAAAACTCATTAAACTAACCCCCCCAGTCCAAAAGTTTTATTTGTCCATGAAACTTTTAAACAACACAAACCAGTCTGTGGTCTTAAAGAATCTGGGATCCACTAACCTCTGATATGGAGATATGGGGACAGCTGTAGACAGAGCAGTGGGTTAATGTCAACGTCACAAGACAAGACTGACCTCATGAGGTGGCTAGGGGCTTCTGGATAATGGAGGGAAGGGGTCGCTACTGTAATGTAAACAGCTTCTGAACCTCGATTTGCTAATGGAGTGAACTTTATTTCCAAAATAATGAAATGGGCTCAGTTTCAGTTCCACAGTGGAGTCAAGTTAGTGACTCACTACTCACAACTGTGGAGGAAGTAACAGAGGTGGTGGTAGTGGGGGGGGTTTAAAAGCACCCCAGCGAAGGAAACACCAGCAGGGCTAGCGGAAATTGCCGAGCGGTCCTGAGCCAAGCGTTGTTGTTGGGACTGCCCACTGGCGCCACCAACAGGTTCCAGGAATCAAAGCACATTTCACACCAACCTTTTCACTCTCATCTCCCACTCCTGCTGATTTCTATAATTGTAGCTTGGAGGCAACACTTGAGACCAAGATATTAGCCATTCAAAAAAATAACACAGATGATGATGGCAGTAAGAGATTTCTGACTAGCTAGTTTACTTGTAATTTAAAATATCCAGTCATTCCATTGTTACGATGCATCCTTGAAATGAAGCTAGCTGTTTGGCTAGATAGACAAATTGAAACAAGTTAATAATTCAAAACACACAAAATGCAACAACAAGTCAAATGTTTTAGGAATTGTTAATGAAATTGTTGAAATAATCAGGATGGCTATTAAAGAGTACAAAAAATATGTTAGAAAGCAAGGTACAGTGACATCCTTAGCGCCAATTCCTCCAGATGTCAATCCTCTTCTCTTCTGCAGGGGAGCCTTCAAGGACTCAGTACTGACAGGGTTTGGACAGCTGACCGCAAGCTACACAGCTGAGGCGGCTAAACTGGACTTCCAAGTCGAGACGGAGATGAAAGTCAAAGCCAAGGTCACAGAAACATAGAACCAAACGGCAAATCAAACAAATCCCAATCTAAAACCCAACAGAACCAGAGAACCAAGTGATGAGAGAAAGATCTAAATCCAGTCCAAGAGACCAGGACAGAAAGCTTAAGTAGACAAGACCAAATTCCAAAAGTAAGCCAGGCATTAAATGAGAGAGAGCTGGGGTAGATTGATAGACTGCCTGCAGGTTTGGGTGATTACAGAGGGACCATCTGGAGATGAGATGTAGCCATGGTACTACACCTGTAGCAGGTGACTCGTCAAACTGATTAGGTACCAGATGCAACACTAGTTACTTAAAATATATTGTATTGTTAAAATCTTATTGTATTCAGGTGTAATTGGATGCATGCAAATGCTTGAAGTAAATACAGCGATATACCACTGATCCATCTTCTGGCCAATTAAAGAGCCCAGGGCTGCAGGAACAGTAATATTGCAGTGAATTATGGTACATACAGATCTTTTGTTTTGAGCCACCCATATTGCTAATCTATGAGGCCATATCTTTTCCACATAATGGCATAGAAAACATTAAGGTGAGTGATTTAAAATTGCATCGTCATAACTGCCCACACACTGTATTTTCGTATTACTGTCTGGGATCCTTCCAGAACTGTTGCATTGTACAGCGATATCAAACACTACCCAATGAGCAGGGCAACAGTTGCTTACAGGCCATCGAGCAACTTCCTCCCGCTGCAATCATATTCTGATGTCTCTTTATAAGCACGCCCAGCAAGTCACCCTAATTACTTTTATCACCTCCATTAGGCTGTGAAATGCCTCAGAAAAAAAAGGGACACACACAAATGTCTGTTATCTTTATAGCCCAACTGGCACACGGGGCACCTAGATCATATGTATATTGTTTGGGAGGAATACCAGTCTATTTATAACAGACGCTTCAATAGGCCGAATTATTCGATGAATAACAATGTGACTCTGAAGGCTTCGCCTGAGGCCTACATTCTGCTACACGGACCGTACCCCAGTAGCGTGGAACATTTGCTAACCTGGTTATTTATGGTTGGCTTCTGTGCCGCCCTCATAAATTCACATACATAAATCACCAACACAATGCGTTTCCTGACACAACAGTAGGGGGGATCCTCAAGGTAAACAGCAGCTGGACGTGCTCCTTAGAGATACGGCACCACAGCCCAAGTGTGAGCCTGCCGCTTGCACGCTTCACCGGACATCGTGGAAAGGGTAACGGAAGAAGAACTGAGGGACCGATGTGGAGACAGACTCCATTTACGCCGAAAAGGGAGCAAACTGTAAATCGTGACTCTGTTTCATCTCGGTAATCGATTTCATTATAGACTCCGCTTCTCTGCATTGGCATCAGGGTACCGCCCCTAGGAGCAATCCCTTTATCACATTTTAAATGGGAAAATTACTAAGATTAGAAAAAAAAATTCTTAGTACTTGATAAGTTAATAATAGTTATGAGCCCTTGATGTATTAAAGAATATGGGGATTTTTCACTCTCAGTAGGAGACTCGAGGGGCAGCACAGTGGTGCAGTGGTTAGCATTGTCACCTGGCCACCTGGGTTAAAGTCTCTGCCAGGGTACCATGTCTGTCTGTAAAATCTGCATGTTCTCCCTGTGTCATTGTGCAGTTTCCTCTGGGTACTTTAATCTCCCCCCCCCAAGACTCCAAAAATATTCTGAGGCTGATTGGAGTTACTAAATTGCTCATAGGTGTGCATGTGTGACTGTGCCCTGCGATGGGCTAGCACGCACCCCATCGTAATAATAATTAATAATAATTTGTTACATTTATATAGCGCTTTTTCAAGCACTCAAAGCGCTTTACATACAAGGGGGGGGATCTCCT
>JABFDZ020000084.1:2252386-2274851 GCA_019775955.2 Pollimyrus isidori
GCTACGTCCAGCTCCGTCCGATCCTCATGTGTGCCACGCCCACCTCATTACCTCTCGTTTTCCCTGATTGCTCTCACCTGTCTCATGTTACTACATGCCTGTCTTGTGTACTTAAGTCTGCGTAGGTTCCGGCAGACTTAGCATTAACGTTTCCCAGTGTTGTTGTGTTCATCCTGAACCCCGTTTTCCCATATTCCTGGCTGGACTTCCCTGTTTTGATCGCTCGACCACCGACAACTCGTAACATATATATATATAGATGTGTGTGTGTGCGCGTGTGTGTGTAGTTGGTCAGTATACAGCAGTTCTATATTATTCCCAGTGAGAGTTTCCTGCTAAACATGCTATGGATACAGCTAAGATCGATTCAACAGACTATAGAGAATAGACTTTAATTAAATGTCATATTAGGAAGTCCGTTAGCAAAACCAATTTATCACAAGACCACTGCTAGTCATGTAATTGATGATTAATTGATTACATTCTCATTAGTTTTCTTTATGATACCACTTACTGTAAGTCTGTGACAAATACATGGTCTTCAGCATGGTGTTAAAAACGTTGCAAAGTGTAAATCTGAAATTTATTTAAAAAGTTATTTAAGATGGTGTAAAGTGCTTACCTCACAGCTCTGAGAGAACAGATTGAATTCCTGAGTTGGCTCTATGTGTGTGGAGTTTACATACATACATACATCCCTCTGACATCATGGGGTTTCCCCCCTTCCAAAAGAAGCTAAGGTGAATTGGAGTTGCCAAATTGTTTGTGTGTGTGAATGGTGTGCGAGTGTGTCCTGCGATTTGTTGGTGCTCCATCTACCATTATTCCCTGCTTGTAGCTGTGAGTGTGCCCTGTGATTGGTTGGTGCCCCATCTGGGGTTATTCCCTGCCTTGTGCCTGTGGCTTCTAGGATAAGTTCTTGCAGGCATGGAAGATGAATACAAGCATCTCTTGTAAAAGCATCTAGGTTTTGCTTACAGGAGAGACTGTCCTTTTTAAGGAGGTACCTTTGAAACCGCACCATGACAAATGATGCCAATCACATGCGTTCAGCGTCCACACCCCCTAAAACCCCCCCAGCCCTCCACCGCCACATACCATCGGCATGGTGACAACCAGATGACCTGTGGTTTGGGACCTCTGAGCCGTCGAGCTGTCGGGAAGCACCTCAGCGGGGAGGACAAGCTGGAAAACCTGCATGAGAAAAAGATTACGGTTCTCTTAGAACTGGTCACCCTGCGACCCCTGTGGGGACTAAGCGGTTATTATAATAGATTGATGGATGGATGAATTTAACAGGTCATATGACGCTTCTATTGACAAACCAGGGTTTACAGGATAACTGCTTACAGTCAATCAGATTTAGCCTAAAGTCATTTCTAAAAATGCAGGACAATTCATTCTTCTCTTTTAGAAAATACATTGTTTTATGTCCTGCCACAATACTCCAAGGACACACATACTATATTTAATTTATTTATTATAAACACATACTACCTGAACAGCCAAAACTCAAACCCCATAAGTGTCAAATCGTTACAAGTAAGCTTTAATAAAACACCTTGAATGACATTCACCATTAATCTGGAGGATGAAATTGAAGGTATTAATATGGAATTTTATATCGATCAATCACCCAGAAGGTGACACGGGATGGTGAAGCCCTGCCGCTTTAATCAGGGAGTCCCGTATATAACACGCCAGCCCCTGGGTACCATAGCAGGCACTGGGATGAAGTCCTGAGCTTCCCCACCTGCAGTGCAAATTTGAAAACAACACTTTCGCCTACAAGAAATTTCACAGAGCCATTTTCACACATGAAGCCTGGACATCGTCCTGAGAATCAGATCCAGACGTGCCCTTTCACACAGCCAGAAACTGTCCGTCTCGGACATGTTCGCACCTGTTAGAAATACTCAGACTGGATTAGATGGGGGGGTGTTGGGTCGAGCATGCAGGAGGCAGGACATTACACAAAAAGCATGCTGTGGAAATCACAGTGTTTTGTTTTGTTTGTACTACTGACAGGAATTCCCAAATCTCGTCGTCTCTCCAGTTAGCTATGTTTGTTGGAGTTTTCGTGTAAATAACCCTTCTTCTTTCCCCTCACAAGTTTGTGTTCTTCCACTTTCACGCCAGCAACATGATAGAAACGTCGTCAACACGCCCACTTGCCTTCTCCGGAATTCTCCCTGCACCATCCGCGAGTAAATACGAAACCCTCGGAAGGCATGAGTTCCAAACCACCAGTCGATTAAATTTAAGTGTTACTTCAAGCCATCAGAGAGTGGATGGTCCAGAGAGCAAGGAATAAGAAGAAGCCAGAATCAGGGGCACAGGAGAAACAAGTTCAATAAGAAATGAAGGTCCTTCAGTTGACTTACAGGATTATCTGGCTTCTGAAGCAGCCTAAAAATAAACATCAGACAAAGATGTGCCACATGACCTATGATCATTTTGTAAAAGGTTTGAAGCTGAATTTCTTGCAAGCAGCCATTATAGGAAAAAATGTGTCAAATTGTGCATGAGACATTGTCAATGAAGCTGTAGAAGATGGGTGGATGGACATTGTCAATGAAAAAAAAGATTCCCAAAACAGCTTCCAATAAGATATGCAACATTGTTGTGTATAATACACACTGGCTAAAATACATTTTGGTTTATAGCCATGAAAATTATAAAGCCTCTTTGATGCGTAGGCAAAGGAACACAGCAGCTGACATCCAGCTGTCGTACAGAGGATTAACTGTGAGATCACATGTCCAGCCATAAATAATCGTTAATGTCCTCAGAAGACAGAAACGTAACGATAAAGCATTGCCCCCTTGTTGTTCTGACAGTGTCAAACGAACAGAAAGAGTCTAATATGAGCCTGACTTAGATGTAGCAAAAACATTGTCAGCCTGGCATAATAATTCAAAATCTAATCGGGGATCTGGGCTCAGTGCCCAGAGGCTTCTGGCCTTGGGCTCGATCTTCCCCCCGGACGGCGATGTGTCGCTATTGTCACATGCCGTTTTTCCGACGGTTCTCAGCTGCTCTGGGTTTTACGGCACACCTCTTCCTCACCCGGATTTTTCTGACAGCGACGCGAAGTCAGGAGACGGGAAAGACAAATGACATTAATTGACGGACGGCTGATTTGTGGCGTTTAGGAGATACGTCTGCATGCTGCGTTTATCTAAAGAATACAAAATAAAAGCCTTAGTACATTTAATCTTATAGTGCCCTAGGCGATCGACTATGTCGCCTATAGAGTAGGCTGGTTCTCCGACCTTACCCCACCAATTTTACATGTGAATTTACATATTCAAGGGCTCCTTTCCAGTACTGAGTCCCAGAATCTGTCAGAGTATCCATGCCCCTACTGTGTCCCTGCTCAAGGCGGTCTGAGACCCTGTAGCAGATAAGTGGTTGGGGGGATAGAGAGGATGGGCCTTACCTTCCCCTTCACAGTCACTCGAATGTACGTCGGCTGAACATCCACGTCCAAAAGAGAGGTATCCATGTGTCTGCAAGTAAAGCAAGAAGCTGATTCCCATTAACTTCATTGCATCTATTCACAACTGGTTTTGCTTAATATTCAGGAAACTTGTGAGTGTTTAAAGTCAGAACCAAACCTGTAAACTGCCAAATCCAGGACAAGCTGGCTGACCTCCGTATTTTCTGTCAGTGAGAAATCCAGCCTGCAGGACACAAGCTGTCAACACCACCGGTGACAGCGAAGAAGACGGCGAATCCACACTGTGGTACTGTAGACTTCCGGAGTGTGAAGTGGCAAATTTATGTCGACATCAAACAGAAGACATAAAAAATGCAGCAGTGCAGACCTGTCGAGTTATTCAGAGGTTCATAAAAGAGTCCTGTGGGGGATTGATTACTCATATTGTGCCGGTTAAAATTAAATCAAATCTCAGAAAAGTGCCGTCAGGTTTATCGTCAGGAGTAGAGAAGCACTTTCCAGGGGAAGCAGTGCAGTTTGCTGGTGGCCATCGAGTCCGGGCTAGATTGTGCTGGTTACCTGTAGCAGGCTTGGCCGTCTTCCTGGGCCACACCCACTTTATGAAGGTTCAACTGAGTAACCAGTTACAGTTCTCGGTCATTCGGTTAGTGATTCTTTTGCTCATTTTACACTGCCCGGCCAAAAAAAGTCGCCATTTGAATTTATATCAGCAAATACGAGCCAATGACTGGATCATTATTACAGCTGAGCAACACTATGCAGCAATAAAGTAAAGTCAAATGAGTACCTGAATCGACTGAATGGTCAGGTTATACCTCCATCCATCATCAATGGATTTCCCTGTTGGCATGGGCATATTGAGGACAAGAATGCCAAGATTCATTGCGTTTGAATTGTCATTGTTCAGGGAGCATGAAGAATCATTTTCACGCATGACTTGATCACCATAAAGTTGTGACCTTAACCTCATTGAAGATCTTTGGGATGTGCTGAAGGAGGCTTTATGGAGGTTCAACTCACTTGTCAATACAGGATTTCTGTGAGAAATGAATGCAAATCTGGATGAAAATAAACGGTGAGATGTTGCATAAGCCTCTGGAGATAATGCCATGAGAAACGTGCGCCATAATCAAAGCTAAAGGTGGACCAACCAAAAATTCAAATGGTGACTTTTTTTGGACAGGCAGTGTATCTTCTCAGGTGTAGTGTGCTTGGGCTTCAGTGGCCAGTTATTTGGACGTGCTCTGTTCTCTGAATTTGGTGTTGGGTTCTGTCTGCGGTTCCTCTGCTTTGACTCATGAGCTCACCCTTAGCCCTGGAGTCGTGCCAGGTCACCTCATCTGTCACTCTGAGACTAGCCCGCCTATAAGGAGAACACCATGGATATACACGTTGCTTATTTGTGCATTTTCATCTTGTTAATGAAGCTTTTTTGTAAATCCTTACCTAAGTGACAGCGTTCAGTGACACTATAGCTGGATATTTGCATGATTAACATCTTTACAAATTGAGTTTTCAGTACATTTGACTAAACATTTTGGGTCAACAGAAGGAAATTAGCTGCTCCTGAAAGTTAATCGTTACTGGTCATTTTGTTTTAGCCAACTAATTTCGCCACCTCTACCAACTAAGTTTGCTATTTGGCTAAACGTCTATCAGTTGATGAAATGATCAAAGGACTTTGTGTTGTTGGTTTAATTACAGCTTCAGAGGCATGTTAACATGGTCAGGGGCTGCCAGGCACTTTGCGGTCCCCATACAAGGGTGACGGTGACAGTTGTTGTACAAGGAGGTGGCGACAGGAATATTTTACAATATAGCATATAGTCATCATATTAGGCAAATACAGAAAATGCATAGAGCCTCTTCACGACACTTTCAGCTGAAGACCTTCAGGTAGGCATGGAAGGTTGAGGAGAACTTAATTATGCATATCAAAATGAAGCCTGACAGCTCCAGGACACTGGAATTTTAAAAATATAGCAAAAAAACAACCATCCCCAGACTAAGTCTGAAGGGCCTATATTTAAAAGTGATTAGCAATCAGAATGGTTTATCCTTTTTTGGGGAGGTTTGCCAACTGCACATTTTCCAACACTCTGAGGGGGGTGGGGGGGGGGACAGTAGGGCAATCAGAGCAGAAGGCAAGGCGGGGTTTTGAAGGATTTCCACGAAAGCATTAACAGCATGTGTGCAACCAAGCATGGGCTACCTCTGCTAGCATTGTGGCACCCTTCTCCCAGACCAGCCAATCACGGGGCCGCTTATTGTCCGGGTACATCGCACGAGCACCAATTACGGCCGCCGTTTCTGAGCAGCTTCAGGCCAAATCAGGTCTGTCGCTAGTTTCTGGCAAGGAGGGACCACACGGGATTCACACGCCGTTTGAGTGCCAGCAAAATCGTTGTCTGTGCTCCCGCTAAAAAATCAACCGCCTGCCACGCCAGGGGGACTGATAACGAGCTATAAAATTTGAGTTGATGGCACGACTTTAATTTCCTGCTGCAGCGGCAGTTATAGGATTTCTCTGCACCGATAAAACATTCCCCACTCATTTTGGTTCATTAGCGTTAATCAACGCAGGAGGTTGCACTCTGATACATAATTACTCTTCCTGGAAAAATAAATGCAACTGAAATGCAAACCCTGGCTAAGCAGCTGCTGATTAGAGTGACCTCAGCAAAATCGGACCCCTGCTGCACAATAGACATAGAACCCCCCCCCCGTGCCCTTTCCGGTCCCCCTCTCCATCCCTCGCTGCATACTTGGGCTCGTTGACGTTGAGGACCCGTCCCTCCTTTGTGACAAGTGTTCTTGGATTCTTGGGTTTCTGGTCCTTTGCCCTAAAAAACAATTGTGGAACTTCATTGGTCTACACATCAAGGTCTGGGAGTTTCAGAATAATGTCTGAAGATATGGGTAATGGACCCATGTATGTATCCCAAAGGATGGGACTCAAGGTAAATCAAATAATTGTGAACTCGGGAGCTGGCATTCTGTCTAGGGTATACCCCTTCATTGTGCCCTATGAAGCTTGAGATTGGCTTCAGGCCCTTATGACCCTGAATAGGCTAAATGATTGAAAACGGCTCATTGATTGTTGAATAAACCTGAACTGGCCATCCATCCATCCATTTTCTGTAACTGGTTATTCTATTCAGAATTGTGATGGGCCTGGAACCTATAGGCAAAAGGCAGAGAACAACCCAGGATGGGGTGCCAACCCATCATAGTGCTCACTCACACACCCAAGGATATTTCGGAAACTCCAATTAACCTCTGCATGTTCTTGGACTGTGGGGGGGGGGGGCTGGTGTACATCATGGAGGAAACCCCACAACGACACGGGGAGAACAAGCAAATTCCACACACATAGAGCCACGGTGGGGACTTCAACGCTGGTCCCAGGGGTAGAAAGAAACAGTGCTAACAAATGCACCCCCATGCCACCCCCAATCTAAACTGTAAAACAACAAAATATCGGTAAATCAAACTAATATGCCTGACATTTATGTGTACTGAATACCGCTAGAATGAATTCTTCCCCGAGTAAACATCTACTGCATGCCAGCTAAGGGAGACTAACAAACATGGTACACAAGTTACAAAACAAGAAAGAAAAGCAAACCTGGGTCTCGTGAGGCCAAACTGAAAACGATAAGATGATTAACGAGACAGGAGAGGCCCTGCAAAGGGAGGCAGTGTTAGCAGCGCTGCTGTAAGAGTCACCTGCCGCTCGGCTAAATGTCAGCTCCAGAAGGCTACGAGATCCCATCAACGGTGGCTCTCCAGCTGAATATATTACTGCGTCTGTGAACCCCTCCACCTGCGTAGTTATGGATTGCGCTCCATACTAACACGGTCGATCCTTAGTTAGGAGACAGGGCGACGTGCCAGCTGTGATGCGTCTCAGTGTTTCGCCCGTTTTCGTGCTCTGGATGCCTCTGAGGGCCGCAGCTCAGGGTCATGCCGGGGCGAGCCCCTCCTCTCCTCAGCTTTCTAGCGATAGGTATTCAGCCCCGAAGACAAAACCAGCAGCTTCCGGGCAAGGTTACTTTCAAAAGTTAAAGAAGTACTTTCAGAGCACTTCACCATAAAGGTGTCAGCGCTAAATATTTATGACATAATGTGCAGCGTGTACAGCTATCAGCGAAAGGCTCTTATGATCCAACTTCTGGCACTGAGTCAGCCTCATCATTTTGGGGTTATGTGTACAGTAGAAAGTATTTCAGTATACTTTACAGAAATCACATTAAGGAAGAGGAAATGCATGCAACATCTAGAAAAGGTTGAGGTGATGTCCATTAGCCCTACGCTATTAATTATGCATCAATTTATGATTTGTGATGTTAGGTAAAGCATAATAAGCACTGAAGCAATGCATCCCAGCTTTGTAGACATCTCTTCATTAAATGAATCTCACGAGTGAACTACTTTAACACTGAATGCACTTGCCAACTACCTTGCTTCATATCAATTGAAGATAACTTATGTTAGTCAAGAAATGTAATGGGCAATAATATAAGTGAAAAGGCTTCTTATAAATAAATACTATACTAAATAAATTTGTTTAATTTGTTGAGACTTCACCAACAAGATGATTACGAGAATGTTTGCATCATTACTCTTCTGTATTGTAGCACGCCTATTGTTTTACCCATCACAGATATTCTCCAGGGGGGAAAAAACAAAATGTAAAAATTACAGCAGGTTTAACAAAATTTGAATTCAGAAACTAATAAATGCTACAGTGACTTGATATAAGATGCTTAATTAGGGGCCCAGCTGGAAAACAAGCACACAGACCGCGCTACTGGGAACAGAGGCAGTCGCAGCTCGCCGGAGGGCAGTCTGAACCTTCCCCTTCTCAGCATGCATCACCTGTGCCATTAACAAACTCACACAGTTGGCTGAGGCGTGGGAATATGAGGCCCTGGCTCTGTTACATGCTTGTGAGAGTTTTACTTAACAAAAATGTTCTGAGTGCAGAATGAAAAATGATAGGCTCAGATTGTAGAGGAGGTGGATCCAAACAACTGGAGGAGGCAGGACCAAGACATCTGATTGGTTTGTCCCACCTCATCTAGTCGCTTGGTCCCACCTCCTCTACAATCAGATTGGTTATCTCACTGAACCAATCATTTTTCATTCTACCCTCAGAACATTTTTGTGTACGCAAAGTTCCCATGAGCCTGTTAAACATCACTGTGACTGATGGCTCTATGACCCCCCCAGCCACTTTGAGATTCCAGTCCTTAACAAAGCCGGTTTAATTTCCACCATATTAAAATTCACATCTGCAACCACTTGTAGTGATTCACAGAATGTGGCACCAATTCGCTGGGGTGATCCTATCGTAATAAGAGCTATTATCGTGGGTGCACGGGTAAGGACTGTTTCAGAGTATGAAGACCGTTCCTGTCAAAATCGACAGGTGTTTCATCATGTTAAGCATCTGCTGGTTTTCCAGGGAGTGTAAACAGGGAAACCATTAAATACATTCTCCCTGCACACAACACTGAACTGGGGGCGGGAACAGATGAAAGGCACGGGCGAGCTGAGGCGATGGGGGTCCATGCGGAGGCATCATTAACACGCTGCAAGCCAATTAATCGTTAATTAGCAGTAGGAGATTAGAAGACTAATTTAAGAGCAAATTTTCAAAACTGACTCTGTTTTTTTTTTTGTTGAGATGAGACCACCAGTGACCAAAAGTTAGCCTTCCCCATTGTGAGTTACACCATCGAGAACCAAAACTCACGCAACTCTCATGTAATCCAACAAAGAACTTTTGTTGTATTTCAAAAACTCACTAAGTCCGCAGAAATTTCTCATGGACTGTTTGGAATTTTGCCCTTTCAATCTCCTTTCTTTTTAAATCAAGCCGACAAATGCCTGGGAAGCAGCACCTGCATTTGCCGCAGATGACTATTTTGTAAATAGTGTTCTAGAGGCTCAATGGGAGAAACCAAACCTGAAAATGGGAAGGTAGATATATTGCTCAGTGGGTGCGGGTTTGATGCTGAGATGTCTGGATACACAAGGATGACGACGGTAACAAAGTACTGATAGCAAAAGACTGCAGTATGTAATCACCTAGTTAACCATTCATCTTGCTGGGTTATGAAAAAAATAAAATCACATATTGCTCAGAAATATAACGGCTTGAGGTTCTCATGGTACAGTGCTAGTCAAAGGTCAGACTAAAACAGGGGAAAAAACTCGTAGGTAATTTATTAAATCAATATGTTGCAGACATTTAACCTCCTAGATAAACGGCAACTTTTCAAGTTGGAAAGATCACGCAAACCAGAGTGGGATCCTTGCCTCAGGAACTGGTATTACAGTGCCAGCTGGTGGTAGAAGGTTTGTACTACAGAGTCCCTGGATGGGATTTGAGATCTCAGGTGTCCAAATGGCCTTTATTAATTAGCCAAATACATGTTTCAGTAGATAACAAAATGATGCAAAATAACTCATGTTCTTTTGCAAAACGTCTTAATCATTATAGCAGTGCTATCCCAGAGTTGTACCAATGTAGACAATTTCATCTGAGACAGTGTCACAACAGCAATGAAGAAAAGGACATTTTGGCCAGAAGATGACAGCAGTTTGCTATTATGATTGTACATGAAATATTCAAGAGTGGCCATCTGACTGAGGCCATGTCTCTGTCACTGAAATGACCGGCTAATTCATTTCAGTCATTACTTATGCATTTATCTTGTCATTTATCAAGAGAGATGAAAGGGAAATTGGTCATTTGATTCTTCAAAAACATAAGAAGTTTCAGTATCAATAATGCTAAAATTGCTAAATGAATGTTAAAATTAGGTAAGACTGAGGTAAGAGTTCCATCCATCCATCCTCCCTCAACTATTTATCCTAAGCAGGGTTGGGGGTGAGGGAGGGGGGGACGCGAACAAGGCAACACCCTGTACTGGACGCCATTTCATCTCAAGACAAAATGGTGGACAAGGCAACCAGAAAAAATGGTGGGGACTGGGTAGTGAGGTACCTCTCTTTCTCTTTCTGCCTTCGCTTTTCTTCCATGTGATGATGGGCTTCGAGTCTGGACTCTGGGGTGAACGTGCATGGTTTTTCCCAGAATTCCCTGTCCGAATCCGGTTCCTGTTCCGGGTTCTCCTCCTTCTGGTTCTCCTTGTTCTCATCAGGGCTATGATGAACCAATGAAATGCAGAAGAGGGAAACTCAGCCACATAGGTATTCTCCACCGAATTGGATGAATTTGCACTAAAGGAAGCTTTACTGTAGAATGAGACCTAATGAACAGATTACATAAAATGATTTTACGCCACCAACATTATGTTGTTGATGTTGGTGTCGCAACAGCCATCAAACCCCGGCATGTTCTTCATGTCTTTCTTCTTTCTTAACTTCTGATATTCCCTGATCTCCTGGGCTTCTTGCTTCTCCCGTGCTCTTTTCTCCAGGTACTTCAGCTCCTGCTCATGGACACGCCACCTCACCGCCTCTTGGCTTTGTGCTGCACGGATCCTCTCCGACCGCGGGATTTCCTGGCCGTCCAGCCACTGGCAGCAGAAAGATACATTAATGGCAATTAGAGTGGCACTGCTATATAATCCAATCTTACTCCACACTCTGATCTGTTCCTACACCAAGACATGTTTGAGTATTTCTCCATAGATACTGGGTAAGTAGGTAGAAACTGGATGGATGGACGGACGGACGGACGGACGGACACACACACAGTTTTACCTTCAGCTGTGGCAATAAAGCCACTACAAACTGCCGGTAGCCCTCGAACTCTGTACATGGGTTGCCCACCAGAAAGAGCTCCCTCAGGTGCAGATTGTGCCTCAGAGACTCTATGCTGCTCAGCTTCCCGATAAAGTTAACTGTCAGGTCCAGCTTCTGTAAACTTTCACATCCTGAAAGCAAATAAATGAAAACATGTGGAAAGGAACAGCCCATCAATGAATGGTATTTTGATAGATTTAGCGTATAATACTTAAATTCAGGTATAATAAAAATTAAGGACCCACCTTCAAGATTTTCTATTACTTCAATGTTGTTTAATGCTAAATTTAAGTATTCCAACTTCTTCAACCTGTTAACATTTTCTTAAATTAAAGGACAACACATTTCATTGTTAATGTAGTGTTACCATGTTTTAAATCAGCCAAGGCATATTTCAACTTTTCTTGACTGAGTAACAATTTGTGTTGAATTTTTAAGTAAAACTAAATGTAAAATGCAATTGCAGTCAGAAAAACAATCTAAATTATTAATATATGATTATAACTAATAATAAAGTTTCTTACCAATTCTTGAGATTATGTTATTTTGTAGGTAGAGTATTTTTAGGTCTTTGCACCATTTCTCGATGTACTCAATCTTCTCAATATCTTGCTGGTGGAGAGATACTTCCTCCAAAGACAGTATCTCGCAGTTATTGTGCTCCGCACGGCGCCTGATCAGTTCTTCAGTAACTATAATTTTGAACAGTTAGACAGACATTATCAGTAAACATAAAGAGCCAGGCAGAATGTGATGAGCAGAATATGTGAATGGATGTCATTTTAACTATCCGCCAGAAACTAGCAAAAGCATATATTACACATACATGTGCATTAAATGCGTTTTTAAAATAGTTTTCCATGCATGCATAATTTGCAAACTGGACGATTATCTAACTTACTTCGCACCATTATTGATTGTTTCACAGATATCGCAGCAAAATGTTTGAATGGGTTGCTATAGAAACCGGTGACCTCTACGGGGTCCGCAAGGGATCAAAAATTCTGCCCGTACCGTAATAACAACGCCCTTTGGTCATGCGTCTTCATGCTACTGTACCGCGAATGACGCGAAACGCGAAAAGTCCATTAACCCACACGCAAAGGGAGTGTGTGTGTTCCGGTATCTCAAATTAATATTAATAAGACAGACTTATCTTTTCGCAATCTTCTTAGATCACTATCAATACCACGAAAACATCGAAGCATATTGTGGACATTGCCGATTTGAAGACGCGCGGCGTTATAATGCTGAATTGTGCTTTATTTCATTCTCAGATAGCCTCCATTGTTGAGGTACTAGCTAAAACGGCCATTGCAGAAATATGCGAGCTGGTGGACAATGGCTATGCGGCATTGCAAACGGAGATCTCGCGAAGCCAAAAAGAGAACAAAGCCCTGAAGAGGGAACTGCAAACCACGAAACAGAGATTAGCGCAGCAAGAAAAGAAAAACGGCTCACCGCAGGCCTCTGTAAACACTGGCTATAGAAGAGTTAAGATATGCGATGAATTAAGAGGGATCGAAGGAAGTATGTTACATCGTTCCATATCTTTATTTGTCGTATCAGCAACCCATGCCGTTTACAACTGAATGTCTTCTGATATGCTCAATACTATTAGAAATATAACATTGTATAAGATGATTTTCCATGTCAATTTCCCCGTATTTGTTTTAGAGGAGGCATTTTTTCCAAACGAAGAAAGCCAGCTATATAGAAAATCTGATGGCAGCCAGGGGGAAGACTGTGATCACTCCTTTGTGGATGACGAATACGGTATGTGCAAGTCTGCTTTGAAAGTGAAGGTACGTTTACACACGTTTGGCACACCTGATGCTCTAGTGTGTTTAATGTTAGCAGTGACTTTGTGTTTATGGGGTAAAAAAAATCATTTCATACGTTGGCACAGCCTGCATACGTGGAAGAGGAAAGCTGTGACTTGCTTATAAAACAAGAGGGATATGAAGACGACTTTGGGAGTAGCAAACTACCTTGTTGTCTAAATGTAACAGGCGGTAAGTTATCCGTGTGTCACTTAACAAGAATCAGTCAGAGAATTTATAGCCTGTACTCTTCCTTACTTATAAATTGATATTTAAAAAAACATTTTTCCTGAATCAAGCTAGAGGATTTATGTCAGTTTTAAATTGCAGAATGAAAGGTTATGTGTGATTTTCAAATATGATATCCAGACTTATTAGAGCAAGTTTTAACAGTAATCCTATCTATCTTACTGTCCAGTACTTGTGGAATCAGGTGATGCTGAAACAGGTCCAGTTCTGGCAAAACAAATTGCCTCAACACAAGATGCAGCACTGCGCTTTGAGCAACAGAGAACCAAAGGCCAGGTTTTGGACAGAAGTCACCTGGATGCTTTGGTCCATGCAGAATCAGAGAATGAGACTTTTAACCAAAGTCTTCAGCATCAAGTGTCAGAACAGAGTTCTGCAAAAACAGACAGTCTAAGAAACAAATATTTCAGGAATGACAGGCCGGATCAACTGAATGTCCTCTTATCACCGTTGAATAGCGGCAAAAGGACCAGGCAGTTAATGGGATCCTACGCCGCCGAGCCGAATTCACAGAGAGCATCAGCTGACTCTGAACCTCCACTGGGTCCTTTTTCAGATGAATATGACGACGACAGTTTGTGCTCTGTAGTATCTCAAGATGAGAAACCAGATTTGATTATGATAGACTCGGCATCCATGGAGTTCGAGCTGCAGCCTGAGGAGATCGAAGAGACAATGTCAGAAACGGCTCAAAACCAGCACAAGCGTTACAGAGAACAAAGCAGAGGTGAGAAAGGGAATTATCTACATAAGGGACTGTCACAAAGTCATATGTTAGAGGAGCAGAGTACAGCATTCTGTGAGCCACAAAATATTACCGGAAATGTATTTTATGAGAAAAATCTCAATATGCTGAGAAACGCAGAAATTTACCAGGAAGCTGAGACTGTGGGGGGAAGATTTGTAGGTACAGGACCATTCAGTTGCTTGCTTTGTGGAAAGACATTTTCACAGCTGAGTCAACTTAAGAAGCATCAGCTCGTCCATACAGGGGAAGAACAGTTTAAATGCCCTAAGTGCGGAAAGTGCTTTGCCAACTCGAGTAATCTAAAGAGACATCAAACTGTTCACACTGGGGAGAGACCTTTTAGCTGTGCACAATGTGGGAAAAGGTTCTCTTTTGTAGGGAACCTGAAAAGACATCAGAGCGTTCACATTCGAAAGAAGCTGCCCGGCTCTTCTGCATTGGAGGAAGAAGTTTAGTCGTCATTGAGAAATGCATTTCAATAGAAGCAAAATATTCCTATTCATCTTTTTCAAGACTTTTATTATCAGTGTGGACTTGAATACAAAGGAGCATGGTTACTTACTTTAATATGTACCTGTTTTACCCCATTGTCTACCAGATTTTAAAAGACAGTTATTCCATTTACAGGAGATCTCCCACTCATCTTAGTCAAATGCACCAACTCAGGAACAGTGATATTTAAATCACTGTCTTGTTTACACATCATATCCGGCCAACTTCATGGTGTAATGTGTGACGATGCTGATCACGCAGTTACACTCACACTGGAGGTGTCCAGACAATAGTCATTCAGAAGAGTTTAGCGAGAGAATCTAACGTGGACGTGTTCTCAAGTGGTGACGCTGCGCAGAAAGCTAAGGGCACCAGGGATCTGCTCTGGGATCTGCTCTGCTTTTGACTAGTGCAAAACCAAACAGGTGGAACTTGACACGTATACAATTTCTTAAATATCATATTCGGACATCTTGGCACCTCTACTAAAATTTTTAGAAAAGTGTTAACAGGAGTTTTTCATCACTTTATCTGCCATTTGGGAGAGGAAGTTGTACCTTTGGCATCTCAGAAATGATTTTTTTGTAGTATTGAGGCAAATTTGAATAATGTGTTACATTAACTGCACCTTCATAATGCATTCATAAGCAACATGTTAGTATACCTTAATATGTCTTAAAGCATCCCATTCATAATACTATTAATGAAAAATACATGTCAGTGGTAATATAGGTTAATAACAAACATTATAATTAGATGAAAGAATGTTGTGAATGTTTATTAAAGCTGTTAAAGTAAGCTTTCATGTTGTTTATGAATGTTCTACGAATCATTAAAAGGCCATATGAAGGTGCAGTTAATGTAAAGCGTTACCCAAATTTACCCATGAAGGGAAATGGACTGTAAAATGTTTGGTTGTTTTCCCGTAAGATAACTATAAATTAGTTGGGCAAAAAGTATGATAATTTAATATAGTACTGCAAACAGAACCCTATTGTGAAAACCCTAAAAATGAAGTTCTCTTGAGGTTAACTGTACTGTGTGAATTGTGTTGTGACTTAGCTGACAATAAAGTAATTAACCTGCGTAGACATCTATCTCGTCTTTCATTATGAACATTGGTTTCAAATTCATGTAATTACCTATTATATACGTACAGAAATAACGGCCGTATTAAAACGAGGCAAGAAATGGAACAGAACAAATTTTTTTGTTTGGAAACAGGATGTGTCAGTATTGTTAATAACAAGATGTTTCTTATAGTACATCATCGAGACTTTTAAAATTACCTGTTTACAGTGTGTCACTTAGATATTGAATTGTCATTTGACTTGCATTTTAGCGACTTCATATTCAATTTGTTACCACACCTCGATTGCAAACGGACATATTTTGTATCAACCCAAATAATCACTTCACAAAAAAAAACTAAACGCCATTTTAAATTAAGACGAAAATCACGATTCTTGATGTAAAGTCAAGATGAGCGGTTAAAGGGTATGCACTTTTAAATACCATGTAATTTAATTTACTACATATCTTCAATTTCCCGAGTTGTCAGTTTCATATATATATATATATATACACACACACACACACATCATGTAATTTAATCGTCCATCCCAATGGCCATGTTTCTGTCTGGGGATTGTAGTGCCGTGGATTTACAGTAATTACGGTAAATCCTCTTCCTTGTTCGGCTGGCTCGGCAGCCCGGAAATCCTGCGCTGGAGAGCAGCTCACTGTCATTACAGTTATCGTGTCATTATTAACACTTTTACAGCAATTTGTACATTTTGACTTTTTTCCCGGTTATTTCCTTAGCTCTGTAATCGCATGTTGTCAGCGACGTTATGTTTGAAAGATACAGCCGAGCCTAAACCACGGATCATTAATACGGTCTATAATAGTGCATTTTATATTTTTTTGCCAGAATGTTGAACTCGGCTTCTTTGCACTCGCAGCTCACGTCCATCATGGATGTGTTAACCAAAGCAGCGGTGGCAGAAATCTGCAAATTTGTAGACGACGGGTATGCGCTTCTGAGACTGGAAATGTCTCGGAGTCAAAAGGAGAACGAAGCGCTGAAGAGGAAGCTCTCACTACACATGATGGAGGCTGGTCCTGCGGGGCAGTGCGGGCCAGCGGCGAGGATTCCCGGGGAGGCGAGCAGCGCCCGGCTGGACGGACCTCATACACCCGAGGTTGCAACGGAAGCCGCTTCGGTCAATGGTCAGTGGTGAAATAGCCTGAACCAGTACATGTGTCCATGCTTTTATGCAACGCTGAGCACGATTTTATTTCCTGCCAGAAGCATTTTCGAACCAGCCATTAGAGGTCTGTCGGGGAAGGGAATCCGCAGCTGCGGCCAAGAAGGACTTCCGGGTGCTGTCTGGTCCTGGGCTAAAGAAGGCAAGTTTACGTAACTTAACAGCGAAGTGTTATTAGTCTCGGTGTTGTCTTTAACGATTTTTTTCATGTTGCATAGGTGCACTAGTTACTAACCCTAATCTGGTGGTAGTTCAACGAAATTTAAGATACTTAGCAATATAGGTACATAATATAGTAATAGTAATATAGTAATGTCCGTATTACATTTTTTCACTGTTTTAACACCAGAGTATGGCCTTCATGTTAAGTATAAGTGGAATATCTTTTACAGTCACTATGGTTTTTTGGTCATTATTCTTTTGGTCAACGAACATATTTGATATTTTGCTTGTATGTGGTGATAAATCACCGGGATTTTCAAATTGTATTTAGTAAATTTGAAATACAATTCTGAATATTTAATACGCATGGTTTCAGGTGACAGTGTGGATGCGTTGATGCTCTTCATAATGGACATTAATGAAGAATGAATGATTCCAGGGCACCTCATATTAAAGAGAAGCCTTTTTATTCAACACTCTGAATCACCATCTGTGAAGTCAGTTTAACATTAGTTTATGTAGAATTATGTGGCTGAATTTAAGGTGCCAGTTCAAAGGTTTGGACACAACAAACTACCTACAAACGAGGGTGGTTGTGTTGTGTCACATGACCTGACCACCTGACATAAAAGCTCAAGGGCCTTGCTCAAGGACCCAGTGGTAGGATCACTTTGCTGACCCCGGGTTTTGAACCAACAACCTTCTGAGTTTCAAACCCCCCCCACCCCAATTTTTTTGTTGAATAACGTTTAAGTCAATGCATAATTGTATATATGTTATTTTATAGTTTTGATGTCTTTATAATCATTCTGAAGTTTAGAGAATACAGTAAAATCCCATTATAGTGGACTCGCTTATAACGGAATATCGTCTATAACGGACAAAGTCCACTGGTCCCAGCTGTGCACCTTTAAGAACATGCAGAAAAAGCATCGGATACAGTGGACTCGCATGTAATGGAATTTTGCTTATAATGGACAAACAATTTGGTTCCCAGGGCTGTAGTTTTGTTCAAAGGACATGCAGTTCCACCTACAAGGCACGTGGCGTGCTGGTGATATACAGCACAGATACGTAGTCGAGATAATTATTAGTCACACATCTGGTCAGGAAAAGTTGGATTACTACATGTACAATATAATAATCAATACTACAAGTGTGTCTGCTGGGGTGTGACATGGGTAAATTGTGTCCTGTAGTTGTGTTCTGGGCATACAGCAACTCTGGATATAATAAACTTTTTATATAACGGACTGTTTTGCCAGGTCCCTGGAAATCCATTCTAGTGGGATTTTACTGTAGTACACATAAACCTTTCTATGGGTAGGTGTGTCTGAACTTTTGACTGGTAATGTAGGTGATGTGGTTGATAAAAAAAAAAGGTTTGATTAGAAATAGCCACTGGGGTCAGTGTGATGGTTGTAGTGAGTGACTGTGTTTCTCATTTGTTTTAGTGTACAGAATTGGAGAAGAGAAGGGAATCTCTGAATATTAAAGAGGAGCGATTTGAAGAAGATATGAAGCACTGTGACTCCCAGATTGGGCTGATGATTAGTGTGGGCAGTAAGTCTGTGTCCTTAGGAGCAGCTGATTGGTCCAGAAGGGACTAGCCAGCTTCCCCAGAGACCAATCCTGACATTTATATGAATTGTTCCTCTACAGAAATGAATATATTTCTGCAGGCCTAGTGACAAACGAGACTTACACAAACCATGAACTGGATTTACAACAGAGCTTTGAGTTCTGTACGGGTTAAGAGTAAGAGATGCTTTGGAGAAGCACAACAATTTTCCAAGGCACTTTGTATTGGCTCATGCTGGATTATATCATCTAAGCTAATGTGTTTTGGTCTTTATTTCACATTTAATCATGGTGTATTGCAACAAGCTGGAAATGGAAAATGCATTTATATTTAACTCGATTATCTTATGCATTTCCCAATATTACAGCATCCTAGGATTTGAACCCATGGCCTTTCCATTGTCAGCACAATGCTCTATTTACTGAGCTACAGAAGGAGCAGAGTGCCTCCAAGCTCATATTAATACCTAAATAGTTCTGTCTGTAGGACTTGTGTAAAGGCTTTGAATTTGTATATATGAATCATCAAGTTTGTGGTACTGCATTGGCTCTTTCCTGTGACTTGCACCTTAACTCTGTGGGATCTGATGTGGAGGCTACCTGTCACCCTAGGAATTGTGGAGTCTGCGGTGGATGATCCTGGCGAAAGGATTCCTGTATCCAACAAACTGGCCACAGCTGTGGATGACGGACAGGCACTCCCCGAGCAGCAGAGGCCGGGGGCTGCTGCGTGGAGCGACGAAGGGTTCCTCGCCGTCCTCAAGGCAGATCCAGAGAATGAGACTGTCAGTCGGAAAAGCCACACCGGGAGACCTGAAGGTGGAACTGGCAAGTCATTTGAGGAAGTTCTGTGCGAGAGACCGACTCCGATAGAGACCTTCTTCACACAAGTGAGGACCGAAACAAAGACTGAGCAGGCAGATCGCGCTTACAACCATTCCGAGAGGCATTTGTCTACGCTCGGACCTTTCCCAGAGACACCTGCCAACGCTTCGTCCTCCCTGGGATCGCGGGATGAGAAACTGGATGCAGTTATAACTGACTCAAAACAGCAGCAGTCTTTAGCATGGGCTAGAGAGATCCTGTTGGGAGCAGTTCCCCAAAAACAATCCAGTGACCATGGGAAAAGTGAGAAACCGCGACAAGGAAGTTATGTTGAAGTGTGCTCCCCTCAGACCCAAATGTCAGAAAGAGACAAGCCGTCAAAGTCGTTTGATGGTCCGGGAATTAGTGGATGCTCACTAAACGAGGAGAATCCCACCACGACAAGAGGCGTTCATCAGAGAGGCATCACAAGGGAGAAACGCTTCATTTGCACGTATTGCGGAAAGAGCTTCACCTGTCTGAAAAACCTGGAGACGCATAAGAGAGTACACACGGGGGAGAGACCGTTCAGCTGCGTGCAGTGCGGCAAGCGCTTCTCCCAGTCTGCCCACCTCAAAAAGCACCAGAGCGTCCACACGGGAGAGAAACCCTTCAGCTGCACTAAATGTGGAAAGTGCTTCGCAGACTCTAGTAACTTGAAGAGACACCAGAATGTCCACACTGGGGAGAGACCATTTCACTGTATGCAGTGCGACAAGCGCTTTTCCTTAATTGCCAATCTAAAGAGACACCAAAGTATTCACATCGCAAAGAAACCGCATCGGAATACCATGTGGGAAGGATTAATTTTTTAAAGGTCACCATTGTATTACTTAATATCAAAACAATGACCGATATCCCAAAGATAATGGTTTGTATATTTCTGTGCATAATGACTTTTTGGTAGTAAACATAGGACAGGAATTGGTGTTCAAGTATGGTGAATATAGAAGGTGTCTTTGCATGTTATCTCCAACCAGTGTCATTACAGCTACTATGTGGAGTTGATGTGTGTTTATGAAAAGCATTTTTCTGTTGAAGGTAACCAGCTGTGGTCCTGCTATGTCAGGACCTGTAAAGTTGTTGATTGTCCTGCTCCGGTGAACAACCAGTAAGAATGCAGGAATATACCTATGTGACCATGTCCCTTCTGCTTTTCCCCAACACGTTTCTTTCTGTCTGTATATATTACTTCCTCATTTTACATGGTGTGCTGTTGCTTCTATAAGAGTTTACTTCTCTTGACAGGGTCAACAGTTCTTGTGCTGGTTACATCATTGTATACAAATCCTATGATTTGTATAACAAACAGCCCTCAAAGATGAGCCAATTTTTAAAACATATTAACTCATTTTATATAAGTCTAACATATATCCTGTGATGAATTGAAATAAATAATGCTGGAAAATCAGTCTCTCCTCAGCGTGTCTACAGAATCAAATACACAATTATATTTAAATTTACCTTTGTCCTTACTGAACTTTCCCAACACAAAAAATTCATAATCCGAGCCGAAGACAAAAACCAACTAAGTATCTGATTTTAAAAATGTTTTTAACTGTTTTAGGTATTTTCAGCATCATAGCCCACACAAAATATATATCTTTTTTAAACAGTGAAAAAAGCTTGTAATTCCTTTGCTGGTTTCGAAAATGTTCGGCACTCTCAATTATAATTTTTAAGTATTAAAAATTAAGTAACTAAAAGTGTTTCCTTTTTTTGACTACGTAGAAATTAAATTCCTCTTTTTTCTTTATTCAGTGAATACCTGGAGTGATTCTACTCCGTTGGGCCCTTGAGTAAGGCCCTTAACCTCCAATTACTTCATTCTGGGTGTAAATAACCACCTGAACAATTTTCTATTTTGATTGAACCCCGTTTGATTTTTTTTCCGCATTGTTTGGAGTGTTCTTCCCGCCCAGGGTGATACATGTCCGTGTGCCGGGGGGTAGCAGCGCTTTCTGATTGGCTGTATGGAAACGCGTAGGTTTTTCATAATCACGTTGTCTTGCAGAATGTGCATCAGTTAATGGACCCGTAATGAGGCATAAGCTCTGCAGGTGGCTGTAGTTTTCACGTGTTAATGTAAACTGTATTACAAAAATAAAATAAAGATGTAAATTACACCAGCAGTCAGGAGTAACACCATCATATATTACGGGGATCCGTACACTGGGTATGACGTTAATCTACACCCAGCCCTGCAAGCACATCCTCCAACTTCCAGGAGAAATCTGGGAGTTGGTGGCAGGATTGGCACTGCAGCCAACTGGAGGAACCTCACACTGTTCCATTCCACTCTAACTAGTGTGTTGCTGAGGCATCACCCGCTGCACGACTGCTCTTAAGTTCCCTTCCCCGAGGTGGTTCATCATGTTGTGGGTGCGGCAACAGTGTATCAGTGCACACTTCATACCTCTCAGAGTGAATACATTGTAAGTATCGGTCTGTATAGTTAAGGTGATGGAAGACAGGGACTGTGTCAGAGAGCATTTCGGGTCAGTCATTTAAACCAAAACTTGAAGTAGAAAATGTGTAAAACCTAGCAGCGGTAACAAAAACAAACAGTTTATAAATGATGATCATAATTGTGAGGTGGAAAAGGTTTTTTTTTTTTTTACTTAAGTTGTATTGCATTTCCAGTCTTCATTTGTAGTCAATGTGTCCACAGCGAAACTACAAAGACTTGGCGGATGTTTTCATTCATAACAGGAAAAATTCTGACCTATAAATCAAACACACGTTGGAGGAAATTAGAGCAAGTAGTGGAAAGTGGTGGATTTTCATGGAAATGACCATTCTGTAGACAGCTGCATTCCAGGGAAATTAGCTTTAATGTACAATAGAACTGTAGATAAATGAAACAAAAGAAAATGAGAATATGTGCTCACTTGGATCTGTAGGAAGTGTGTGTGTTTGTCTTATGGCGCTTTTCCACTGCGTGGTATGACTCGGTTCGGCACGGTACGGTTCAGTTCGGCTCGGTTTGCGTTGCCACTGCAGTTTAGTACCGCTTTAGAGTGGGCGGGAT
>JABFDZ020000084.1:2274951-2295388 GCA_019775955.2 Pollimyrus isidori
GTTCCCAGTGGAAAACCCCCCAAAAGTGAGCCGTACTGAACCGTACCGTGCCGTACTATGCAGTGGAAAAGCGCCATTGTCTTAGTGTCTCAATCCTGTCTGCGGTCCTCCACAAAGGTTCTTGGCTTCTACAGCCAAGGAAGCTTTCAACTGAGGGTATTAACTTAAGAATGCTGAATATACCATGGACCGCCGAAAGAACAAACAGATCTGTGTTGGAGGAAGTTCAACCAGAACGCCCGTTAGAGGTGAGGATGGCGAAACTGTGGCTCACATTCTTTGGACTCTTTGTAAGGAGGGAGCAATCTCTAAAAAAGGACATTATGTTCAGCAAAGTAGAAGGAAAGCAGATGAGAAGAAGGTCCTGCACAAGGTAGTCTGCGAATGTTTGGAATAATGGGTTCAAACAAGGAGGAAATGGTGAAGGGACTCTGACTTGGACAGCTTTCGTTCTGTTGTGCACTGGTTTGCTACAGCTCAAGACAGACTCAACGGCACCTAACTACTACAGCCAAGGACACATTCCAGTAAATTTCCAGATATTCTGTCTCCAGTGTGGCTCTGCAGGCTAAGCCTCTGTGCCAGTGATGGGAAGGTCACTGGATTGAGCCTGGCTTAAGCAGAATAGTCACATCTGTGGGCCCATGAGCAAACTGGGTCTGTAGAAGGTCTTGGAACGTACCATCTGCTGGTGGGGGGGGGGGGGCACTCCTGTACGACTGTATAACAAGGAGCTGCCCGCTAGCACATCATTAAAAACACTACAAACACACTGAATTATATACTAAAAAGAATCACTGTATGGTGGGACACAGTATACGCAAGCTATAACACATTGTAACATTTAAATGGACAACAGGTTAAAATGTTTATGCACTATTAGCAGTAACATTCTGTGGTAATCTTGCAACAGTGATGAACAACATTAACCTGCTGCTACTTGTCAAAAGCTACATAAGACTCCGCCCCCTCCCAAACTCCACCCCCTACTCTCCCCAATGTCCGTGCACACAAATAAAATTCTCCCTAATGCAGGCAGCTGCACGCTTTCTTCACAACGTGAGTGTTCTGGTGCCTCTTAAGGTTGCTAGAGTCAGAAAAGCGCTTGCCGCACTGCATGCAGCTGAAGGGTTTCTCGCCTGTGTGGACTCTCTGATGCGTGATAAGGCAGCCTGACTGGCTGAAGCCACGCCCACACAGCGTGCAGATGAAAGGCTTCTTGCCGGTGTGGGTATTCTGATGCCTCTTGACGTTGCTCGAGTCTGAAAAGCGCTTTCCGCACTGGTTACAACTGAACGGTTTCTCTCCAGTGTGGATTCTCCGATGGGTTTTCAGACGATTGGGGCAACTGAAGCATTTACCACAGTACGTACAGATGAAGCTTTTCTCTTTTGTGCCAATCGGGCGACTGGTTTTAGGGATTTTTGGAAGGCTGATACCTTGGTTGCCATCAAATGCATCCCTTACTTCGATGACGTTGAATGATCGCGGCTCTGCCATGGACTCTCTCCGATTCATTCGGTTGCCGCTGACATTTTCCAGCTCTGATTCCTCGTCGCCCTTGTGCTCATACAGTCTCTGGTGCACAAATCCGGTTTCCGAAATGGGCTCCTTGGTCCATGCTGGACATACCTCAGCTTCCATGTCAATTAACACTGAGCTCATTGCTACACTGGCAGGTTTCGCGTTACTTGACTGTAACGGTGGAAAGATGCTACCAGAAACCTTTGTAACAGGAAAAGGCCGCCGCTCTGAGCACTTTGCAAGGCTCTTTGGCTCCTCCTCCCTGCCTGCTTCAAGATTCAACTGATCATAGAATGTCTTCGCTTGACTAGCTCCCCCGTACGTTACATACTCGTAAGGGAGGCTGTTCAGTGGCAGTGCACAGCATTCTGAGGCAGAGAACTGGGCTCTCTGGGTAACGGTCTCATTTGCTGGTTCTGCCTTGGGGACAGAGTCGTCTTCATTGCCGTCCCAAACATTCTGCTTCATCCTCTGGTACCCAGAGAGGCCAGCTCTGTCTTCTGAAGCACTGGGAGACCTCCCAGCATCAGTGGGAACCAGCATCACAACTCCTGAAGGATGATTTGTACAAGCGTTACAATTCAGGCAAGCCTGTCATTTTCATTTCAATCTTCTGTCTCATATTGTCAGTTCTAATAATATACAGACGCTCCTCTACTTACAAAGTTTCAACTTACAAACTTTCATACATACGAACGAAGAGGACTGTAAGTCCAAATTGTGTTTGTTGGGCCCCCGTTTCCTGTCTGTAACATCAATTTTTGCTGTATGCCAATTCTGCCTAGTACGCCTTCTGGCCGCTACTCCCGCCGCGCAGCAGCGTAGCGTGTGAACTCCCAGCATCCTAGTGCTTAGTACTTGCATATACCCTTAAAATTATGTTTAATAACGACATCGGAACATTTCAAGTTATGAACATCTGTTTGGAACACAACTCATAAACAGAGGAGCGTCTGTCTAACATCTACAACAATAATATTACTATTAATTACTAAAACAATCAAGTGAAAAGTACTGCTTACAAAATCAAAGATGACATTATCTCAAAGATGTTGCCACAAAAAATAAATGATATATATTTACTTATTTGGCAGGGGCTTTTACCCAAACTGATATACAGTTAGGAAAGCAGGGACAGCCAGACCCTGAGCGGCTGGAGCCAAGGGTCTCGCTCAAGGGCCCAACAGTGAAATCACTCTGCCCACCACGGGATCTGAACCAGTGACCTTTTGATCACAGGCACAGTGTGTTAAACCATTGTGAGGAGTAATGTTCTAAAGCAGTATGTATTAACAAATAAACTGCCCACCCTTTTCCACTGCTTCCTGGAGGTCTTCATCCTGGAGGTCACCATCCAGTCTCTCCTCCTTAATGAACTGCAGTTCCAACTGTCCCGTCTCCTCCGCAAACTGTGATGGAGCAGTGACACAAAAGGGGTCAGATGCTGCTCACTGGCCCCCGTGCACTGGAGGTGCTCCCACACTGGCGGCACTGCACCTTATCCACAGCTGCTGGGTCGCCATCTCCCCAGGGACTGATTTCAGGCTGACTGTCAATGGATCTCGCAGCATCTGGAAATTGATCATCCTCTATTTTATTTATATTTATATATATCTGTGAAATGTAATATCACTGGATAATTAATGGACAGATAGGTAAAATACCTATCTGTCTATTAATTATCCAGTGATATTACATTTCACAGATATTAAAGCAATCATGCCAAGACTCGTTTGTTGTGGGAAATCATGCATTTTAATCATATATTCTTACCAATCAGTTGTTTTGTATATGGCCTGTCTCCCTTACATGTAGTCAGTGTTCTCAGCACTCAATGGTACTAGTGCCATTGGGTTTGTTAGGTCTAAGCAAAGACAGTGTTTTCTAGAAATATACTGGAATATGTCCTTGGCTGTAGAAGGTAAGAACATCTTATCTTTGTGGAGCAGCAATAATTCTAAACATGTTTGTAGTGGTAATTCTGTCCCGTTTAAAATTTACCTAATACGATAGGTTTTCAAAAAAACCACTATGTTCTGAGTGATGTTTATTAACGTGTTAACGATTACTAACGAACACTTGACATTATAATTACTGAAATTTTTGGAGAAAGGTAGAATTTATTTGATGTACATTGTCAGGTCAGTATGAAAATAAAGCGAAACACAAAGACGTTTCCAAAGAACACTGAATCGGTGTCTGCACTGCTGTATTATGAATACAAATGAAATTCACAGAAAGGGGTAGAAACTTAAGACACTGCCTTTAAGACATCACACATGCATCAGAGAGATCGTAACACACCTGGATTTGCATTGCCTCGCTCGATCATCAGCTCCAGGATTTGTAGCCTCTTCTTTAGAGTTTGGTTCTCCTTCTGACGTCGAGAGATTTCCAAACGTAAAACCGCGTATCCATCGTCCACAAGCTTACATATGTCTGCCACAGCGGCTTTGGCTAAGACATCCATGACGGTCACCAGCTGAGAATGAAGGTCAACGCAGCTAGTCATCTTCCAAGCCCTGATCACTTTTTAGTGCCTCACAGAAACAACCAGCTTCCAGTTTTTGTGGTTCTTGTTCATGAATATATCCAACTGGCATACTTCCGGACCACTGTGGAAGAGAATCACGCTGAAATTATGAAATTACCGTAAATAACATAAACTACGCACAAGATACCTCGCGTAGGACCGTGAGTTGTGACAAAGGATTTATGTTGTGTTAAGTCAGATTTTAATATATTTTGTTTTCCAGAAAATGCAATATAATTACTAATAATATTAATGCTAATTAATTAGCTTTTATTTAATGAATAATATGCCAATAATTAAGACTTAATACAAAGTTAGGATGCCTCTTGATTGCAAAAACATCTACAGAATATTAACTAGACCATAAATATCTAAAATATGAAAATGATGAAAACTTTGCCTAAACCTTCGTTTCGTATTGGCTTCTTACTTGAGAACTCATAATCTATGTGCGTTTAGTGTCGAATAATTAAGGTAATTTTACTACCATTGAGCGCTCCACAGCTTTCCGGAAGTATATCCGTTAGGGTGCTCGGGTAGAATACCAGTACCGTCAACAGGGAAACTAGTTGTTTAACTGTACATGGCATTTGTCTTTCTATATGTGACAGCCCGAAAAAGAAATACTTTAATGGTAGATCCGCTAAAATGTGTTAGTGTTTACTGAAGACGTGATTGTTTGGTAGATACTGAACTACAGCCTCTCTAGCAGTACAAAGCGGGCCAGTAATTAGGCGATTAAAATGACCAGTTGCAGCGTTTTTCGCACTCAAATGAGCACCATTATGGATGTACTTGCTAAAGCAGCCGTTTCTGAAATTTGCAAGATTGTAGATGATGGGTACGCGGTCTTACGGTTAGAAATATCGCGGAGTAAGGAGGAGAATCAAACACTGAAAAGAAAATTAAAGGTAATGGAACTGATGATCGCACAGGGATGCGTGGCACCAGAAGAGAGTGACTCTGATAAAGCAGCATGCAAGGGTGAATTAACAAGCGGTAAGTTTGTATTTTTACTATTGTTTCATTCAATTTTATTGCTGCATGTCGTTCAGCAGCCAAATAAAATGTTTATATGATCTTCCGTTTGTGTAAAACTGTATTATTGTGTATGTGTTAGCTTAGCCATGCATGTCAAAACTTATAGTAAAATTTCCCCAGTATTTGCAGCAGCCATCCAATACACTCATGTATCTTTTGACTACACCACTAACATACTTCATATCAATCAATATCTCATTAACTTTATTTGACTAATCAGATTAACTAATCAAGTGAGGTGGCAGTGAAATGTAATAAATACATGGAGTTGCAGAGGTGCCCCTGAGGAGAGGATTTCAGTAACTCTTTGGAGATCCGAACAAATTCTGAGTAGTTTTTATGTTATTCATAATTTGTATGTGTTCTAATATGAAATCGTGCTTTGCAAAAGTATATGTTCTACCCATATATATATGTAGTCAGTGTTCTCAGCATATATATATTTATGGTTGTGTGCAAGATTATACAAGAGGGAATTCAGATTATATAGTATGGAGTGAATGACTATAATGTGAAATATGGTACGAGATGAGCAGTCAGTGCAGCCTTAAAACAATTGTGTGGCCTGGGGGATTAATGCTGTAAGGTGCAACTGAGCGCACGGATGGCTGTATGAGAGAAGCTGTGCCCCTGCCTGCTGCAGCGACAGTGGAGGCTCCTGTACTTCCTCCTGGATGGGAGGTGGGTGAGCAGTCCATGACTGGGCTGAGACGGACCCTGTATGATGTCTGTCACCTGCCACTTGTGGCGTTTGTGATTAATAACTCTGACGCCGGGAGGCTGGGCGCCGGGGAGCCGCAGGGCAGGTTTGCTGGGCGGGTTTCACCAGCTTGTCGGAGGGCTTTCCATTCCGTGGCCGTAAAGCTGCTGCGGCACCCTGAGATGTGGTTTGTGAGGACGCTCACACCAGAATGGGGGGGTAAATGAGAGATCCTTTATTCACCATTTGCCTAAAGTACTGTTGCTAATCCGTTGCCCCTCACTAAAATACTTGTTGAATTTCTTGAAAATAAATAATTCAAGTTGAGACTTTGTGAGGTGATGTTCCATCAGTAAGCAGAAACGAAAGAAAAGGTCGACACACCCAATAAAAAAACACAAGCGTATATACCCTTTCCAAGCTTCTCTATAAAGCATAGTGATGTTATGATTGGCTGCGTCTTCAAAAAACATTTCACCTGTCAAATAGCACATTAATTATGATTGGTTAATACTTTGAGAGGTACATCAATTGCAATTGGTTGCTACCTCGAGACACATCACTTATACCTAGTTGCCTTGGCCCCACCCCATGATTATCAGATGTCATTAACTCCCCTGAGTGCACCCTGGTTTCCTGTTGCCTCTGTCCACCAACCCACTTGCCCTACCTGTGAACAAGCCACTTGCAACTAGACCTAGAGATCGAGTCTCAGAACAAACCCACACATCCTGCTTTCTCACCAAACAGCACGTACACACAATTTTCTTCATGCCTAAAGGCCTAAAACATTTAAGGCAATCTAAGGCTGACTCTAAGGACTATTTTTATGGATTAATCTATCAATTATTTTACCGAAGGGTCGATTTAATCTAAACAATTTTCCTCCAGGAAATCAAATTAACTGTTTAACTTCGTTTTGTTTTTACAACAAAACTGTATGTTATTGCAGGGCTTTGGATAATGAATGCCAGCTCTGTTTGGACATTATTTTCACCCACAGTTTTACAAGCAGATTAGTAGTTTGCCTAAAATATTAATAAGATGTGTATTGTGATGCCCAAAAGTTACTAAATTTGCATAAATGTGGCGTATTCTTATGCTTATTAAATTCTGTTGGCGGAGTGCGCCTCATGCTACTGTCTTGGTAAATCATGGAAGTGATGAGCACAGAAGAGACAGATCAATGACCACAACATCTTTTGAGATATTTTGGTTAAACAAGGACAAAGACGTTGTGGTGTGGTGGCACTTTTCGCACATTAAAGTCTGACTAGTTTTTATGTTTATTTCATTTCGCAGTTTTAGGGTCCCAACAAGCCAAATGCGCTCAAACATGCACACTGGCACTGTTAATCCACGTATAATAAACCCAAATTTTAGCCTAAACATTTTCACGGACAACTTTTTAGGTTTAATAATGAGTGTATTAAAGCAGTTACAACGGCAAAAGATATTTAAAAAAGCTCTCCGTACTAATGGTAATTTAATAACGCGCATGGTGGTTTTGTCTTTTCTAGTGGTCACAATAGCACCTGTTTGTTTTCCCTTCAGATGCTCCAGCATAGCGCCAGCGCCGCTGTGGTACACCATCGGAACTTTGAAAAGTGTACAAAACCACCTTTTGGTCTTGTAATAATTTGAAATAGTCACATAATTAGGTAGTGATATTAAAGCATAACACAATGAAGCTATTGTAAA
This sequence comes from Pollimyrus isidori, assembly GCA_019775955.2. Lineage (NCBI taxonomy): Eukaryota > Metazoa > Chordata > Actinopteri > Osteoglossiformes > Mormyridae > Pollimyrus > Pollimyrus isidori. The sequence goes on from JABFDZ020000084.1 coordinate 2,282,451, forward strand.
AAAAAAAAAAAAAGCTTAAAAGATGCGTCAATTTCACATTCATGTTGACGCATTTTCAGCGTCAATGTCATTTAAGCAACTAGCAATTAAAGGAGGTGGGACCAAGACATCTGATTGATTGGTCCTCCAGTTGCTTGGGCCTGATTGGTTCTCTCTCTGAACCAATCATTTTTCCTTCTGCCCTCAGAACATTTTTGTGTAAGTAAAACTCCCATGAGCTCTTTAATCAGGCCCCTCACCATGGTATCGTCTGCCAGCTTTATTATGGAGTCTGAGTCGTGATCAGGATTACAGTGATAAGTGACAATCGAGTTCAGTAGATGGCTAATCGCACAGCCTTGGGGTGCTCCGGTGTTCAACGTGATGGTGAAGGAGGAGTGCCTGTTGAACAAGATGTTGGTGAGAGTGATGGGGCGGAAATCAATGAAGGTCACAGCAGCAGAATGTTTAGGCGCAGGCACAATGGCGGTTGATTTGAAACAGGTGGGAATAGCTGCTTGTATCAGCAAAATGCCAGAAACCCTCGCCAGCGATGCACAAGCCACGTGCACCTTCCCTGTGATCATAATCTGTTATAACTTTACTGCTGTTTAAGTTAACGTATTGTGTGTTACCGGAGAACTACATTTCCCATTATTCTTTTAGAGGAGGGGAGGAGAACTTCTTTTCTTGCTGAAGTTAGTATGTTATTTCGGTTGAGCTGCGATCGAGGAGAGACTAACAAAGGAGAGACCATTGTGTTCGTGTTGTACACCATTTCAAAGTATTGTGTAAAGAATTATAATTTACGTAACTGACGTTCTGATCATTTTATGAGGACTTCCTATATCATCATCATCATCATCATTTAGCAGCAACAGAAGAAGAATGTAACCATGTTCAGGAGATGGTATTATCATCATAAATTCTTTCATAAAAATTACATTCTGCAGTACTGAAAGAACATGGACATAGCCTGTTAGTATGACCAAACAAAACTTTATGCTATATTTCTAAATATGCATTAATTTCCCAAGAATAGCTTTATCAAGAACTTTTGTGTATCTTGTTGACTTTACCTTTTGTTTTTTTATATTTATTCATAGGTGATGCCCAGTTCATGGCCACAGTGGAACCCTCATATGCTAGCCTTTGGAGAGACGATGATTCTGACTCTGTACGTTCAGGCAGATATTCACATTTCTGCTTTCTGTCTGGTGAGGCGAAACGCTGGGACTATATGCACTGAACCCTCCAGTTTCTCTCTTGCAGATCGCTGATCACGATGGAAGGTTTGAGTTGCAACTTATTAAACAGGAGATCCTAGAGGAAGACTTTGGGCAGAGGGACTGTCAGGAAGAACTGAAGATGTATGCGAAAAGTAAGTTTAAAGGAATTAGGTGCAATAAGTTCACCATAAAGGAATCATTCTACTTTTAAAATGTAGTAGAACTAATACACAGGTTTTATCATCATGATTTGTAACTTCAGAAAGTTAGATATCCATTAAAGCATGTTCCAGGTGTTTTTCTTAACTTTTATAGTTCCTTAAAAGACAGGTAATAATATTGTTCAAAACTGTATAGCAGATTTCTGGTTCCTCTTGTCCTTTTATAGTGTAATGCAGTGTTTCCCAAGATGGTCTACATTTTTGCTCCCTCCCAGACAGTGCACATTTTTTCTGTTTCTTAACTTGCAACTGGGAGCTGGGAGGTAGCAAAAACGTGAACTGTCGGGGTCCCCAATGACTAGTTTCATAATCATTGCTGTGTAACATTGATCTCCACCTTTCTCACATGAGGTGCTGAGGGGTCCGCAGAAGCTGCTGCAGGTTTGTCTGTCTTGGAGACAAAGACATCATCTCCACAAGATGTAGAGGAGCTTCCTCGACAGCAAAGAAATGGAGCCAGTGTTTGGGAAGGTAGCAGGTCAGATGACAACCTGAAGGCTGAGCTAGAGAATGGGACCTTGACCCAGATGCCCCAGCAAACGGGTTCTGGGAAGAGCATGGAAAGAGGGAATGCTCCTGCTTATGACTACATCACGTGCGAGAGGCTTGGGCACACTGAGGGTCCGTCTGCTCCGAGATTCTCCGACAGAGGAACCAAGGAGGTAGCTGCCTTCTACATACCAGACCCTACGTCCAAGTGCCAACCTCTTTCCTCCAGCCTTCAGTCGCTTCCTCCACCATGGAGCGACACTGGAAACTGCACACCTTCTTCAGAAGTGCTTAATGTGAAATTGGGTGCCGCTGGGATGGACACTGATTACTTTAAAGTCGAGACAGTCCAGAGTTCTACGTGGGATGAGGGGGGGAAGATGGCCAGCATGGAGCAGGACCACGAAGAACAACAAAAAAGGCACAGCGAGTCGTCAAATTATGTTCCCACGTATTCCTCAGAGTCTCAAATGGCAGAGAGCGAGGATATAGCTGCTGCACTGAAATCCAGAGCCCCAAGCCTAAATGGATGGGATCCGTATGATAACCAGTTGACTGAAACTATAAATATCGACAGCAGTGTGGAAGCAAATATGGACAGACTCATTTGTGTATACTGTGGAAAGAGTTTTGCCTGTCAGGATGTCCTTGAAACACACCAGAGAATACATACTGGGGAGAAACCATTCCAATGCACACAGTGTGAGAAGAGATTTGCACAGCTGAGTAATCTTATAATACACAAGAGGGTCCACACTGGGGAGAAACCGTACTGCTGTACGTACTGTGGAAAGCAGTTCGCCCAGTCACGTTACCTGGTGACGCACCAGAGGGTGCACACGGGAGAGAAGCCATTTAAGTGCACGCAGTGCGGAAAGCGCTTCGCTCAGTCCAATAATCTCATACGGCACCAAAGTGTCCACACTGGGAGAAAACCCTTCAGGTGCTCGCAGTGTGGAAAGTGCTTCACGACCTCAAGTCACCGGAAACGACACGAGAGTGTTCACTCGGGGAAAAAAACCATGTAACTCAATGGTGTGGTGACTTGGATGGATCTTCCCTGCATTTGGCTACGCGATTTTGGAAATACTTCATGCAGATTTGCCTAAACCAAAAAAGAAAAAAACACAGTTAGAAAAAAGGAAACTTAGATTTAATCTAAAGTAGAAATATCATTGTTTCAAAAATATGAAATGTGCACTCATATATGATGGTATTTTTGTGTAATTGTCTTAGTGAGTTGCACAGTAAATTCACACTGTCAGAATTTGGGTTTTAACCCCATTCCAGGCTGTGTCTGTACTTTGCATATACTGACTCACTCTGCAGCTGTAGGTTTTCTTCCCCAGTTCAGGGACATGAATTTAGCAGAACTGGTATTTCTAAGCTGCCCTTAGAGTGTGATTGGGAGTGTGTGCCTGCTGTGGTGACCTGGCCTCCCATCCTGCCTGTCCCCAGCCTTGTTCTCTACACTCTGAGATGGGCTCCAGGCTCACCACAACCCGTCACTGGATAGGCAGTTATGCAAGATGGATGAATGACTATCATGACTTACAAGTCATTTTTTAAGGTTCAGGGGCAAACTCACCTGTAACTATATATTGTGTATCACTGAATTAAAATATTAACTTGACAAGAACATTGGAAGGTTTTATTAATTGAAGGATGAAATATCTCCAACATGGACGCAAATTTGAATAATTTGGGGCCATGCATAGCAGGGGCGTAGCTAGAAAAGTGACTTTCTGTGTGTCATGGTAAAGACAACGGGTGCAGGAACTCAAGCACAATAAAGTCATGTGTACCTTGATAAGGACAAAGCAAGTGTTGCGCCTCTGTCAGCCTGAAAAGATTGGGGACACCCTCTCCCCGGGTTCCAGGTGATAAAGGGGATGTGTGGGAATTGGTCTTGTGAACTGGAGCCCTCCCCCCCTACCAAAGTAAAAAAAATAAAAATCATTTGGCTGTGCAAGCTGTTTATTTTAAGTGGCACTGGGGCACCTTGGCACCCCCTTGGCCATGCCCCAGATTCAGAATGGAACATAACAATATCATGAATTTTGTTCATCAATGAGATTATTTTGGGTAAGATTATATTCATGTTTTCCATTTCAGATGTCTTCCCTTGTAACTAGGATTTGTTTACATAAAATCCGATTTGACAGTTGTAAAACATGCAGTTACATAATGCGATATTGCTCCTTACTAGTAAAACATACATATTGTATCGCTCAGATCAAAAGACAATCTGTTAACTTCCAGGTTTCAGCATGCATTCTTTTAGGGCTTCTTAAATGGGAACAAAACTGCAGTACAAACGGTGATACTATGCAAGAAAAATCATTATGGAACAAAAATATTACAAATCAAAATTTTTTGGTAAATTATAGTTAGATCTCGTGCAGAATAAGAGCTCTGGTCCCAAGGACAAACTGTCATTTTAACAGCTTCAGGCAATCGTACTCAAGAGAAACTGTCTGATAATCTAAAACCACTGTACACTATTTATTAACTTACAGAAGTCACACCATACCCAAACTGTTTGCACATTACATTCATTTGTGTGTTTATTTTTTTATTTTGTCTACATGTGCGCTTCATCATTGCACATCTCCAGTAAAAGACATATTTTTGCATTTTTCCACTTTTTTGTCCATGTATCTTTACTTTTGGATGTTTAGTTGTATGTTTGATTTTGCTTATGTCATGATACCACCCGCATCAAAAGAAATTCCTTATCGTTCTATGTACTTAAATAAAAGATTAGGTATTCAGTATACAGTAGTTCATACATTTCGGGTATTATTTCACGCGACGTTGGCGATCATTTTAGGTTATTTACGGTAACATTTAACGTCAGCTTCCGGAAGTATAAACCCCGGTTATTTAGTAGAACGCTATCTTTTGCCGCGGCATTGTACTACAAATGGTTTAATCGAGCACGATTTGTGTATCATTTATTTAGTTATTTCGTAGGTTAGGTACAGGTCTTCAACATATCGAAGTACTGGCCGCAGGGCATTACGATGTCGACCAGTGTCGGATTTCAAACACAGATAACCTCCATCATGGAGGTGTTAACTAAAGCGGCCGTGGCTGAAATTTGCAAACTTGTGGATGAAGGCTACGCAGTGCTGCAGCTGGAAATATCCAGAAGTCGGCAGGAAAACGAAATTCTTAAACAAAAACTGTCGATACAGATGATGGCGACGGGGGCTGCCCAAGAGATACCCGCAAACGGTAACCCTTTATCCTCATTGTGTACCAGAGGGCACAGAAACGTCAAAGTTCATGATCAAAGGAGCATCCCTTTTCATTTCTGATTTCCACCGTTTTAATTAAGCCAAAACTCACTCTATTGCCTTTGTTTCTAGTTTTTCTGCTATTATGTTTATTTGTTTATTTCAGAAAACACTATTCCCATTTTTGGGAAACCGCCGGGTCACCGTTGGAGAGACGGCACTGCTCCGATCCTGGATAGGGTACTGTTACCAAGCGAGTTATGATTCGAACAGAGAGATATCTGTGTACTTCTTCATTGTAGTTTGTTTAGATTTGATCAACTTTATTGATCCCTGGGGGTAATTTGAAAAATGTAATCTCCAATTAGATAATGTTAAAGTGATACTGATACATTGTTACCTGGCTCAAAAGGTTTTGTTTCCCTTTATATACTTTGAATCATTTATGTATGTGAATGCTGGACTTCTGTGTTATTTATGATTTTATTTTTATCCTATATGAACACTCTTGTTTCTACATAATTGTTTTGTATAATGGGTGTGGTTTTATTTTAGGTTTCTGAAATTGAAGAGGAACGGCCCAATTTGCTGCTTGTAAAAGAAGAGGATTTGGCAAGCGCCGACTCGCTGAGAGAGCTGAACATCATTGAAGAGAGTAGGCCTCTGTCAGAATGCTAGACGTTACTGTTGGCAAGGTTGCAGTTTAGCAGTTGATGCGTTTGTTTTTGTCGTGTGCATCCCTTCCTCCAGGTTTCGCGGAGCTCGAGGCTGCAGAAAAGCCCGGCAGAGCAGACGCCGTGATTGGCACAGCAGAAGATGTGAAGGGACTGGGTGCGTGGGATGACGGGGGGCTGGGTGCCGCCCTCAAGGCGGAAGTGGGAACGGAGCTTGAGGACCACGAACTCCACCGCGCCAGGCCGGGTCTCGGTGCAGAAAGACGGAGCTGTCCAGAATCTGAGGTCTCCATGTTTGACAAACCCACTCTAGAAATGTGCTATGCAGAAAATTCCGGATTGGAACAGGAGGATCCGGCCGGCTCAGAAGGCGACTTGGAACTTTTCTCAGCTGACACAGTGCTTCCTCACTTAGGACCATTCAACAGACCCCTATGGTTTACGGACCAGAATGCCGACTTGCGGAAAAAACACTACGATTGTGACTACTGTCGGAAGAGTTTCAGCTCTTCGCAAAGTCTTGAGGTGCACCTGAGGGTACACACTGGCGAGAAGCCATTTAAATGTGCGCATTGTGGGAAAAGGTTTGCCCAGTTGTGCAACCTCATAACACATAGGAGGGTTCACACTGGCGAGAAACCGTTTCACTGCGTCGAATGTGGCAAGCGATTTGCCGATCCGGGTTACCTCAAAAGACACCAGAGTGTTCACACTGGTGCGAAACCGTTTATCTGCCAGGAGTGTGGGAGAAGTTTCTCATTCTCAAGTAACCTGGCAAGGCATCGCAGTCTTCACGCTAGAAAAGACCCGTTAAACTGTAAACGTGTTGCGAAGAAATTTATTTCTACAAGTCACACATAAGGGAAAGTGCATACCGGAAAAAAATATTAGCATGATGTTAATGTCATTTAATGTTGTCCAGTTAATATTCATCAAAGGCTGTGGATATATATGAACAGTGTATTTGAGATTTGACTGTATTTCCCCATTTTATTTGGTAGATCAGATTTCTAGTTTCAAGCTGGACTTAAGCTAACATACCAAATAAGTGCATATGTTATATGTGTAATTTTATAGTACTAACATCCTGTCCAGAGAGTACCCGTATGCTTTGACCTTTGACCCCTGGAATTGGCCTGTGACCCTCCCTAATCTAGTCCGAAGGTGGATTGTTGGATTGGTAATTTTGACAAAAAATATGCTGTAATATTCAATGACACTCAGCCGAGTCATTTTCAACCAAGTGCAATTATTTCAAGGTGAGAAGCTGCTGCCTTTCCTGTTATGAACCACAACATAATTTCATATCTGATAGTTTGACATTAATGGCACCAGTTACTATGTTAATATTCAGTGTGAATCCATCTGTCTATCTTCCATAACCACTGTCTAGTATGGGGTCACACTTAGACTGGAGTCAAGCCCATGAGGTACAGGCTGCAAGGCAGGGTATGCCACCAAATGTCGTAGTTAATGTCAAGGTTGGCAACACTTGGTTATTCTGAAAAATCTTTAGATCACGGTACTGAAATTATATGGATGGATGCATTTTTAATACAAGTTTGGGACTCGTATGAAGTTAATGATGGGATTTTTCATACATTTTAATTTAATTTGTTTGGACAGTGGTTTCAAACATTTTATCTGTATTTAACATAATCCCTTTTTTGCTTTATAAACGCACAAATGTCATAGCCCTGACCTCTTAGATTTGTTTTAGTTTCTGGCTGGTAGGCAGTAGCAGTGATATTAAATGTAACTAAATGTAAATCATGTCCCTGTGAAAATAAATTTCAAGTAGGAGTGGTGAGAAAGGTGGGGAATTCAAATACATTTGTGTGTATGCGTTTACATTTAGGGTTAGGCTCTCGTTAGGGTTAGGTTCATGGCTAGGATTAACATTAAGGGCTGCCTTTAGGATTGATACTAAAATAGAGTGAGGTTTGCTGTTAACTGGTTATGTCTGGCAGTAGAGTTAATATTATAGATAATGTGTGGTTTATGTTTCTTCTTACAATTCCAGTTAGGGTAAGGAAAGGTTCCTCAGTTCCAGCCCTGGAAATTATAAACGTCATTGCAGACTGGCTCTCCAAGACTAGAAATGGGGAGCCCTGGGGTACAGATTACATTGGATGTAAGAGAGAGCTAGGGTTAAGATTAGGGTTAGGCATTAGGGAAGTGATAAGGTTAGTGTTTAGGATAGGGTTGGCATTACATTTCAAGCTAGGTTTATGGTTATGTTTGGTATTCAGTTGATGGGTATGGTTGCGGTATTATCGGTAGGCTTAGATTTCCCATTTGGGTGAGGAATAGGGATATGATTAGGTTTGGGATTGAAGTCAGGATTAGCATTGAGATTAGGATCAAGTGTAAAGTTAGGGTGCCACACCTAATCTGTTGATGAGAATTTCTGTGAGCCATTATAAACATATTAAGTCTCATCTGTAGAACATATAGCGAAAATATAAAAATCTCACTTAGGTGTGGAAAAACGTCAACCCTCTGGGATTGTTTGGTTCAGTGATCTTATGATTTGACTTTGAAGCATTCGTTCAGCAAAGACACTTCATTATGTGTGCAAACTGACGTATGAAAAATTGAAGGAATTATATATCCAGTTCTTGTGATATGACACTGCGTGTGTCGAAGTTTCACTCCGTGTCTCGACAAGGCAGCATGTTCTTTACTAAAGGTCAGTGTGTATCACTGTTATTAATGTGATATTGCAGATTACAGTATTGTGCGGGTGTTTTAGAGAGTGTACGGTAATTTAAAGTCACTTCCTATGGAGTCCGGAAGTAATCTACCCAACACACTGTAATATTACTCCTCTGTTACCCATCGTATAATCCCAAGCTACGTTGTTGAGGGGGCAGCGCAGCATCAGTGACATTATTTTTAAAATAGCAATATAATAACATTACTGCTAATATATATATATAAATACACATACATATATATATTTTGTAAATTAGGCATTCTCAGGTTTAACTGAACAATGCAAGCAGCCATGCCGAACTGTGCTGCCTTTCACGCACAACTATCCTCTATAATGGAGGCGTTGACTAAAGCGGCCGTAGCAGAAATTTGCGAGCTGGTAGACGACGGCTATGCAGTGCTACACTTAGAAATATCCCGGAGCCAGGAGGAAAACGAAGCCTTGAAACGAAAGCTGGAGATGATGGAGCTGCGTATGGCCCGGAGATGCGGCACCAAAAGCGGGGAGCAGGGCAGCGCGGTGCACGGTCGCCTGAACGGGATGCTGCCCAGCAGTGAGCCGAGAGCAGCGCGCAGTAGGTCTCCAGGCGGCCTGCCTTTCAGATCCAGTAATGGTCTGGTCTTTAACATAACCTCGTGACACTGACATCGCTTTAAAAATCTTTCTCTTTTATTGCTTCGCAGAGAAGGGTGTGCTCCAAGGAAAGGAGAAACGGTATGACAAACCGTGGACAGTGGACGAAGGAGAGCCTGTGGCCAAGATCAAGGTTAGTAGATGGTCTAGCGCAGAACGCGAGTGCGCTCTAAAATTAAGAATGATAAATAATAAAAAGTCTCGCTTGTCTGCATATAATTCCAAATAAGGTCGTTTAGAAAACGAATGTATTGCTCTGCCACAGCCCGCTGAGAAAGATGACGGAAGACCTGAACCTATCGTTATTAAGGAAGAGAGTCTTTACGAGAGCTTGGAAGACGGCAACCAAGAAAGAGGAAAGAGGGGCAGAGAGAGTGAGTGACCAGAGCCGAGATTCCCTTATATCTTCCTGATCTCGTCAGCCATATATGCAGACCGTTCTCGGGTTTTAGGTAACGTCGTAAATGAATTTACAAGGGTGTCACGTGGAAGCGAGGTCCCGGGAGGATGCACGTGGGATCAGTACCTCCGGCCGCCGGTAGAAGCGAAGTAAACAAACAATATATGTATGATTTAGTGGTAAAAATTCTCTACATAATCTTAAACAATTAAGGCGTGTGTTATGATTCGTTTCCTGGTAATGAATGAATTTCAGTAAGCAGGTTTATTAACAGCATGTCAGTATATTTTTGCTGACGATGAAGGGCAATTTGCTTTCTGAAGTAGTGTTGTCTTTTGAATGAACATTACCTAAGAACTTCTCCTGTCACAGTATGTTGGTATTGTGCACTTAAATGTCATTTATGTAATTAATATGGGTTTGATTTTTTAATTTGTCTCAATACCAAACTTCAAAAATTCTTCCTGTTCTGTGGGTACAATTTAATATTCAGTCTCATTTTCTACTCATGTTAAACCCTTCACTCTAGAAGCTGAGGAGCTGTGCTCTGATGGTGAGAGCAGATGCTGTGTAGATACCCAGATGAAGCCTACAGAGGATGCAGAAGAGCTGCCTGGACAACAGAGGACCAGAAGTGGCACTTGTGAGGACATTGGACTGGACTCTGTTGTCAAAAGGGAGCCAGATGATGAAGCCGGAGGGCTGGAGTGTGATTACGGCCCCCTGCATCAGAGACCCAGCCAGCTGCAGGCGTTCTTTGTGCAGGCGGGTTCAGAGACGGAAGCTGAGGAACCGGCTTGCTCTTACTCTGTAAAATCAGCCTCATCGGATGTTCAGACAGATGGTTCAGAGGAGCAGCCTGATTCTATGGTGGGAAAAAGCTCCTGTAGTCTTCTGTCTCCTAAGAGATCTGAGGTTGTGATGAAAGATGCAAACATGGCGGCCCCCATGGCCGATAGGGCCGAGGGGCATTCCGCATGGAGCAAAGAAGCCATGCTGGCACACGTCTATCCCCAACACGTGCAATACGAGGATTTTGGGGAAACACCGGGATTGCAGTCAGATATTCTGGCCAGCATGTGTCTCCCACTTAGTCAGATGAATGCCAGGAAGAACGCTGTTAATTCAGAGTCAGACATGAGTAATCTAACCACATCACCAGGAGGTCAGAGTCAACGCAAAGCAGGCACTAGAGAGAAACGCTTCATCTGTGGGTATTGCGGCAAGTGTTTTACCTGTCCGAAGTACCTGCAGACGCACCAGAGGGTTCACACGGGAGAAAAGCCCTACAGCTGTCCGCAGTGTGGGAAGAGGTTCGCCCAGTCGGGGTATCTCAAGAAGCACCAGAACGTGCACACGGGAGCGAAACCCTTTGGCTGCAAGCAGTGCGGAAAGAGGTTTGCCGATTCAAGCAATCTCATAAGGCACCGGAGCGTCCACACGGGGGAGAAGCCTTTCATTTGCACTTACTGCGGGGAGAGGTTCGCAGGAAAGCATAACCTCAAAATACACCAACAGAGAAACCATCCGGCTCTTTGGAGCGTGAGATAATACAACAGCCGGTAAAGGAGGGAATGTGCTTTTCGGTCTGGATACCGGTCTGACCTAGGTGTTGCAGTTACTATTGCAATCACAGATGACTGCTCTTTTAAGAACAGTGCTATAGAATCAACGAAAAGTCAGAGCTTAACTTGTGTGATGTTACCTCGATTCGGCTTGGATGGTAGACTGGTATACCGTGATATTTCGGGTATAAGGTGCCAGGATTTCTAAATACTGGGGTAGTGTTGCTTTTGAAAATACTGTTAAGATACTGTATACCATGGTATAATATCTGGATGGTATGAAGCATAAACACTCCCAAGCAGGGGTGTCAGAAGCATTTTCAATGTGGGGGGTGGGGGAACATGACATAATATTTTATGTTAAATGTGGTGGGGTCCAAACAAATAATTATGAAATGTAAGGGGGACACATCCCACTCAGATTTAATGGTGGGAATGCCCATGCCCCCAAGCCTAATTCATGCATCAAACCTCAGAAATAGTACACTCAACATACTCAATCAGGGTTAATCAACCCTCTCCATTACTGTTCAATGGCACTAAATGATCAATTATTCTATCATATGAGATTTTTACAAAACAAGGTTAACACCTCTACTGTGTTTTATGATGTTTGATGGTCACAGCCCCGGTTTAACGTCTCGTAGAAAGGACAACGTCATTCTCTTAGCCGCGCAGGAGTAATGACATAAGAACATAGTGGTTATGTTATTTGGTTTTGAAGGAAATAGCACCCTCTAGTGGCTAGTAGCCAACATCACTTAAAGTAGTTATTTTTCATGCTGTCCGGGCTCAGCTCAAAGTCTGTAGCGCGTAATGTTACATATTTTGTATACAAGACCGATAGTTTGAACACTCTATACCACATTTTTATATGTACCGAAATGTCCTTTTTGTGTGTAATATCCTGGTATGTGAATCAAGTTAGTAGATTCATTTCCGTTGCATTAAAGTGGTGCGTTGCTTTTACAAATAAGTTACAAACGATATATTGTCAGTATATTGTTGATAATAATATATCGGCCTTGTTCATTTTAATACACTGTACATTTTATATATACAGTACAGATTCATATTCCTCTGGTGTTAATGCTGATAATTTAATTTGTTGTATTATTACTTTACAAAACAAATTATTTGTTGTGTGTAATAAAGCGGTCAATGAGGTACGTTGCACTGAACAAAAATAGTGTATACAGGTACTGATTTACAGTACAGCACATTTGTGTAATACCCACTTAAAGTTTATGTTTGAGAAAGTAAATCATGAAAAAAAAATTCTAAGTAAAAATTAAACTCTTGTTACAAAACACCATATTTTAAGTGTATCAAAATAATCTGCAAAATCCAGCCCCCAAGCAAAATGAACTACAGTGTTTTGGATTTAACATTAAATAAATACATTCACATTATTTCACTGCTTCATCAGACACAATACAAGCGCGAAACCAAACGAAATAAATTGTCTTAAACTGTCTTATTTAATAATAAGATAATAGTAATTAAGTCAATCAAGTGAAAAGTAATGATAAACTCATAAATTTTAATTGACAAAAATGGTTCCCCTTTTTACACTACAGATGCAAATAATTTAAAATGGGAAATGACAGTTTAAGACCTTCACTCAGCAACATCTCAGGAAACACACACACTATATACAGTGTATATATGCAGCAAAGCATTTGTGAAGCCTCAACATGCACAACCTTGAGGTGGATGGGCTACAACAGCAAAAGACCCCACCGGGTACCACTCATCTCCACTACAAATAGGAAAAAGAGGCTACA
>JABFDZ020000084.1:2298363-2312279 GCA_019775955.2 Pollimyrus isidori
CGACCCAGCGGAAGTAGCGATGAAGCGGCGGGCACCGCTTTCCCACTGCGCGCTGTACAAACTGAACCGGAAAGCTGCGTGTGCAGAAGGAGGAGGTAAGGGGCACAACAGGAGCTCGGAACCATAGTATGATTAGCGATCCCTAAACTACACTCGGCGTATAAGACGACCCCCCAACTTAGGAGCAGAAATTTATGGTATGAAAAGTTGTCTTATACGCCGGAAAATACGGTAGGTAAGCAAAAAGAATAATGAAGTATTTTCTTTATTTCCATGAAAAAGTTAAATGTGACATTTCTGGACATAAAAATGAGCTGAATCTGAAACATTTGGGGCCAATTTTCCTCTAGGCGGTGTTGCTATTGCCTAGTAAGTGCAAAGCTTTACTGTACGTTTTTCAGTACCAGACCACAACAGTTTAATATCCGAGCAGCAATGCTGAGGTCTGTAACTGCAGTAACTATTTAAATATTGAATTGTTTTTTGTATTGTTTTGTGTTTTACTCTGTTTAGAGTGGTAACTTTGTTCCTCGGCAACGTGTGGATAACCTTGAAGAGGAAAAACCGAAATCAGTATGCATTAAGGTGGAGTGCCTCGAAGATGATCTGGAGAACGGAGACCAAGAGGGCGAGCTGAAGATCATTGGGGACAGTAAGTGAACCTTATGACAACCTTTCAGATGGTATCAGTAAAAAATCTTAATAATAATAATGCATCACATCCTTCTTCCAGGGGGGGTAGAAGTATCTGACAGCAACAAAAACGTTCCCAGCCTTTTGACAAAAGCTGTAGCTACCAGAGGCAGGGATGAGCCAGCTAAACACGGCAGGAACAGAAATGACGTCTTGAAGTCCAGTAACAGCCTCCTCAAGGAAGAACCAGCGAATGAGACCAACAGCCAGCAAGCAGGATCTACGCAGGAGGCTGGAAAAATGAACGATCTAGACTATATCATGTACGAGAGTAACAGTGAGCTGCAGACCTTCAGTTCCCACGGTAACGCAGAGGAGGAGACTGGTGGCCCAACATGCAATTTTGAGTCTGAGGACCTTGTAGTTTGCGCTGAATCTCAACCAGCTAGTGCTCCAGGGAGGGGTGATGCGTTTTCTGAATGGGACAAAGTGGCCATGTTGGGAGTAGGGCACACACAGCATACCTATTACAGGGAAGATGGTCTACGAGATGAGTTTCCCCTAGGAGAGATGTCCATGTTTACCCCAAACATGCAAATGAGCGTGGGAGAGAACATACCATCCAAACCCAACATGCCTCCCATCAACGGATGGATCTCCGGGGACGACCGCCTCGTCAAATCGAAAGGCGTCAAGAGCCATCGGCGAGTCGGCACCAGAGGCAAGCTGTTCATCTGCACCTACTGCGGGAAAGGCCTGGCCTGCCTGAAGAACCTGAAGACGCACCAGAGGGTCCACACCGGGGAGAAACCCTTCAGCTGTGCCCAGTGCGGCAAGCGCTTCGCCGACTCCAGCAATTTTAAGCGGCACCAGAGCGTGCACACCGGGGAGAGGCGGTACTCCTGCACGTACTGCGGGAAGCGCTTCGGACAGTCGGGCTCGCTCAAGGTCCACCTGAGAGCACACACCGGACAGAAGCAGTTCATCTGCTCACAGTGTGGCAAGACATTTATCTCCTCCAGTCACCTTAAGAGACACCTGAGTGTTCACATTGGCGAGTCTGTTCACTAGTGCTTGGGGTGACTCTCCAGTCTGACTTCTTAAACGTTATCGTTCCCATTGAAAGGAAAACGATGTCTGCGTCACCTATCCGAGGATCGTCCAGTAATCCTTTCTCACTGAATACCAGATAAATGGTACTCCGGTCATTTAAGATTTACTAATGTTTCCATATTATACTGAACAATAAATATATATATATATATAGTACATTTTTCATAGAATTTCTAAGCTACTGAACATTAGTATCTGTGTGTGTATATATAATGTTTGTAAAGTCTCACTGTTTATCCAAGCTGAGACTTAATGGAAACTGTTAACGTTTAAATTTCTGCATCTGTCGTGTGGAAGATCCGTTTGGTTTGTTTTGTTATCCTGTTGGTACTGGACAGCTTTCCTGTTCATGCTGTTTTAATGCAGTGTGTAGTGAATCATCCAATATCTTGGCTTAGTTTTAGCTTCAAGTCTCTCTTTTTTCTTTGGCTGGAATATTACTGCAAACAATATTTTTTTACAAGGCGGTTGATGCTTAAGGCCACTAAAAGCATCGATTGAGAAACTACACCAGATGGGATCTGCTGTTGTACTGAATCAGTTCAAATACAATACACAGTGTTTTCATTGGATGAAACTTGGTGTGTTTTTGACCAGCCAATACGTGTTGAGTATACAGACAATGTCCTCAAGAAAGTGCCATTCCCATTTTGCCTTTACATTTTAGACGTTTTCTTGTCCGGATTTGCTGTTTCCTTTTATTTAAATGAATAATTTATCACTGAAATGCATTGTTGAGAGGTTGCTTTCTTTTGATTATCCATGCCTATGAATTAGTCATTTAGGGTATCATGTTTAGTTAAATTAGCATTTTATTTATTTAGCTTACAAGTGTATTTTGGGGGGGAAAATATGCACATTGTGAACAGTTGTACCAAGAAAGGCATAGAAAAGTTGACGCTCTGCTGCTGGGTTTTAATAAAACATTGAGTAAGAGTTGAATCTAGTTTTTTCCCGGCACAGGAACTTCCAAAACTTTGTTACTGCAAAGAAGCATCCTCCAGGCTTCACTGCTGGATGTCTAAAGTAAGCATGCCAACAGAATGGAAAGGTCATTAAAACGAATTAAACAATAATATGAAACCCCTTAATTCACATGAAAGAAATGAAAGAATACAATGGAATACCAAGTATCGGAAATGAAGTCAATGATATTTAGAATGCAATAACAAGAATTTAGATGCATTGGAATGGAGCAGCTCATGTCAAGAATGCCAGGAATGAGCACTGATGTGCTTTTTACAATGTCCATTGTTACAGGTCATGGTGATTTTTTGTAATTCTCAAGATACACAATCAAAAATAATTGGAAAAGCATTTGTACAACCGTTCACTATATAATCACACTTACTAGCATTTGATGAGATCAAGAATATAGGTTGTAAATTTTAGTAACAATATAGAGCTCATCATAATTACTGTAATCAGCAGCTGAATCATAGACCCAGGAAACACTTCATGAAGGAGGGTGTTTGAATGACAACTGGGACTGGGAATTCACATTCAAATAACACTCAACAATAACTAACACTGATTTTAAAAAACATAATTCTGCATTTTAATTTTACCGGTCTTAGCGACAATGCGACGGACCCAAGAAATTTTGTGGAACAAACGCCAACAGTAATCTAGTTAATGGGCACTAGATGGCGCATTGTGAAAAGAAAATAACAGTTACTTTTAGGACTTGTTTTTTAGATATGTGTACAAACTGAATCAATCAAGTAAAAACAGAAAACACAGGTACCTATTTATTAATAATGTATATTTTATTTTATGATTGATTAAAGTAACAACGACAGTAACAGCACAAACATTTAACACATTTTAGGTGCAGTGGCCTTCCACCATCACACAAAACATTCAACGCTGGTGGCTATTCTATGGTATGTCAGACATCTATGAAGAACATGCTAAGTAATGTCACCAGAACAAACTGGCAGGGCACTAACTGAGTTAATCATTTTACTGTATTTTCCTCAATTAGCATAACTACTTGAATCACTTGTCATATTAAAATGTTTAAAAACACTGAGAAAATACAAAAAAAAGATGAAAGTGTACAATCTCAGAAGTGCCTATTTTGTATAAATGTGTGCGAGGAACAAACACACGTTAATATTACAGCACTGGAAACAATTTAATTTACAGTAATGTCCAATATATCCTAAGTTACTTTTCATCAGTGCTATTAAATCATGTCACAAGATAAATTACTTCGTTCTCTTCTAAACAATACTACATTTAGAATATACTCATCAAGAGTCAAATCTACTACCAATGCTCTAAAAATCTTGACTTTAGACATAATTTTTACTTCAATTTCAGCTTCAACTAAAGCAGAATGCTGATATTCAGATATTCAGATTCAAGTGCTTACGGCTGGAACATGATTTTACTAGAGTTGTTTTGGCCACAAGACCCACAGGACTCTTTTTAATGTTCACTGCCTAAAAGTGACAGACGGCTCACTGGCAAAAAGCATGTTACCTGCACCAGGCCTTGGATTTCCAGAATGACAGCACTTACAATACTTAAATTTATCTTTGGACACTTCATTTATGACCCAGTTGCTAAATTCTGATTAAAACATTTACTGTATCTAAAAAATGTTCTGATATGAATACAAACATATTTGGTACTTTCTTTCATATGGAATCTATCATCTGAGAAGCAAACTAATGACATAACATTAATGTGGAAGCACACGTAGATATTGAAATGTGACACAGCAGAGCAATGTCCCAAACTCCGATGGCTGGTCAGTTATGCTAGTCACTGCTGGACTTGAGTACAAATTAAACACAATGTCAGTCCCATTAAACCTAAGACACCACACGAAGACTCTAATTTTTAAATAAGATTTTCAAAATGAACTTAAATCAAAGTCTTTCGAATCATTTTTGGCATGATTTGTTAATTGAAATTGATTGTACTTATTTACAATTTTATCAGTACTGGCCCAGTGTTTCAGCATGTAGGGAATCATTAAATAATGATTGGTTAAAGACCACCAAGAATAGAGTTTGAGACACCTGCTATAGACCTACTATTATAGTACAACAGCATTGTTTATTACATACCATAATTCTTGATTTCTCTAACAGCTTGGTAATGCAGGACACCCAAACATGATTTTTCCCCTGTAATGCTAAACGTAGCTTCATAAATCTGCACAGGAACGTTTCCTTCAGACCATGTTTTGCTTTAAGTTTAACAACAACAGTAGAGTTATCTGTAAGCAGTAAACGATTTCTCAGTTCCCAAAGTCTAGGTGCTGATATCAAATGGTTAGCCATCAAAATCATAAAAATAGGTCTTTCAAGTCCATACATTGCATATCTGCTATGAGAGGTAATTATAGATACCGCCAATGTAAACTAAGAACGACCTAATTCCGCATAATGCATATTAGTACGGCTTATCATACATACATCTTCTGGTATTTTGACAGTACAATTGGAAACCAGTGTTCGAATTGAAGAGGGTCTGGGGGGGTCCTCGGACCTCAAATAAGACAAGCACCCCTCCCCACCCACAAATATAATTTTGTATTACAAATGCTCCTTGATATACGATGGGGTCACATTCCGATGAACTCATCGTACGTTGATAATATCGTAAGTCGAATATGAGTATGTCATGACTAATAATTAAGAACTTATCTGTAGCCCCCAGAACGGAAGCAGAATTGATGTTTGATGACTACAACTACATTGCTGTGGCACCATCATAAATATGAAATAGTGAAGGGGGAACCCCACTCCGCAATTCGAACACTGTTGGGAAACATTCTTCTCGCAGGTTAAACTCTACAAAAGTCTACAAAAGCCTGTAGGCACTGCGCTTATTTCGCTGTCAGGCACATTGTGACTTGTGGATCCGGAGGTCCCTCTGTCGACTCAAAAGGCACTTTACTCACAGGCCTGTGTTCGTACTCCATCTTTTGGCCGCGAAACAGTGGCACTTACCACTAATTACCCATAACAAATTTTGGCAATCTATGTGCTGCTCAGAGAGTCTGTGCAAATACTTAAAACAATTATTAATTTTTGGTTTATCTTCACAGGATTTGTTCTGTTTTTCCTGATTTACAGATCATATATCTTCTATATACATACACCAAAACCATGTTGGATAGCCCAAAACAACCAAGGCAATCTACTAGACATCCAATATCAAAATAAAATGAAAGCATCAGCATTGGTCATGACATATACTTTCATTTTATTTTACTGAGGTAATAATACCTATTTTGTATAATTCATTATCAAGAATCAAGAGTATTTTATTTACCAAAAGTATATAAAATACCCTTATTAATAAACAAGATTTGATCCCAGTTATAACCATTGACAAAAACCTCTCCCAGACATGACATGTTATGGTTGATACGTTTACATACATTTCACTTATAATCCAGAATAGAATGTGACTCGTCACTCTGATGTTCCTTCTCCAGTGTCTGTCTCATCTTTCTTCTTCCGCTCCTCTTTTGTTCTTGCCAGTCATCTTCAGTCCCCATGGCTTAGTAAGCAAAAAACGCGATAATTAGCCAGCAGGGACAATGTACTTTTTCACGTGTGCTTTTCAAGAAAGAGACGAAAAAGACCTGCTTTCCGTTCCTCTATTCGTTTCTTGAGCTGATATCCTGAAAAAACAAAACATGGAAAGAGCCAGTATTACGCCTGAGTGGGAATCCGCGGTGAGCTGATGGCTTCTACACGTTTAACGAGGGTTACGCACCTCTGTTTTCGCTCGGGCCCCCTTTGTCCTGAATGTAGACTTCACAAGGACTGCAATGAAAAACACGAGTACATTGTTTATCACCAAGTACAGTGCAAGTTCGTAGTTCTTCCCTCATGAACGTGCAGTTCCGCGCGAATGACAATCATTAGTATTTATTAGCATTCACCCCTTATAGACCTAATGTATCAGCAGGTGGACCTCGATCAAAGTTTCCACTTCAGTTCACGGTTCCACGGTGCGAGCACTTTCAGTGCCTCTGAAGTACTTATGGGAGAGCCTCGGTACTTACAGAATGATGTCAGGATCAGGGTGAACGTGATTAACCCCACAGCTACTCCTGCCAGCAGGGACCTGGAGAACATCAATGAGGTCATAGGAGACAGACTTAGGTAGTTAGGATTAGTGTTTTCAAAAGGATCAAAAGTACACAAAGTATCGATACTATCATTTATATAAGGGGTTTAATACAGATTTTTCATAGTATTGAATCTATAGCCTGGACTTCCGGTTTGCTAGAAATACTTGGTCTTTGTGCCAATGAAGACTGTGAACCACAGGGCACATGCAGGCCTGTATGCAAGTACAGCACAATACTAACAAAGGGGGCAAACACCCCGAATTTAGCTAAACATTTAAAGGGCTGACAAGTGAGAGGTTTGTGATAGAGGTATCTGAATTAAAGAAATTTTAATATGTATGAGTCTGTTGCGGTTTATGTAGTTGGTTAAACATATCCGCATTAAAGAAGGCATGTAAAAGTAATGTATATCAGTTCTATAATATATAAATGTGTACACACACACACACACACACACACACACACAAAAACACACACACATGCACACACATGGTAATGTTCACAAAAGGTTGTGAAGTTTGAATACCTTTCTTAGAATCATATCGAAGCTGTAATTTCGGTACCGTGGCAACACTTTTTAACTGCAGCTTAGCAGCCGAAATAAGTTGCACGTGTCGCAGACACTGCGCAGTGCATTCCAGAGCATCGGTGCTACAGCAGTAAATGTCCTACCACCCACTGAAGTTAACCAAAACCTAGGTGCCGTGAGGAAATAAGAACTTGAGGATCTCAGTGTACAGGGAGTGAGTTCGTGAAGAACTTTGTAGGTGATATGTATCACTTTGATTCTGAAAGTAACTGGCAACTGTTATTAACATTTATCTTATCAGTTATTGATTGTATTTCATCCTATACTATCTACAGCCATAGGCACAGAATGGGTCCCGACTGGGCAGCAAGATTGTCCTACATGCAGTGGACACACCCAAACACCCACGCTCACCTCCAGGAGCTACGAGGCAGCATTAGAACCTAGCGATTCACCGAGACCCAAATACCAAGCAGTGTCCCATAAATGACGCGGTGGGATGCAGCTCTGGGTGCCACTGCTGCCTTCTGATATGGTTTGTGCTGCAGAGGCAGATGTTACCTGGAGAAGAGAGCTGTGAACAGGCTGACGGTCAGGAAGATGAGGAAGAAGGCAGTCACCATGGCGGAATCTGAGAAACACAGGGGAGCATCCAGGAAAGGGGATCTTTATTTGTGTGCCTGATTTTACTTTTTTAGTTAAAATTTCTTGCAGCAGACCCTTTAACAAGTAATAAGTGACAAAGACTTACCAGGGGAAACCATACAAACAAAAAATACAAGAAAAAGATGACAAAAAGATTCAGGCAGTGATTGGACACCCTTGGGTCCTAAATGGCTCATTTGCTGGAGCCACTCATCAGCCAAACCCTACCATGATTCGAACGTGGGCCATGTTAATTGCTCAAAGTGACCATCTGTCCAGACTCATTCCCTGCTCCCCACAGAGGGTGACTGTCAGGTGCCAGCGAGTCATTGTGTGGTGACAGTTCAGTTGCCCCTGGAGGTGGAGTTTAGGCACCCCTGCAAGGCCGCGCTTTATTGGCAGATTGAAAAGACATTATAGTGGGAGGGTGGAAGGCCACTGGCTGCCTAAAAATGCTAAAATATCCGCTGAACTGGAAAAAATTACAGATCCAGCTATTTCTTTAGCTTTCAGGTGCTGTGCTGGGAGCCCGTAGGAGGGGATAAAAAGTAAGAACTGATTGGAGGAATGAGCAGCATTGACTGAACGGCCCAATCGGAAGGCTCACCTGAGGGGTGGGGCTTGTGGTGACAGCAGCTCTTGGCATTAAAGGGAGAGGGGGGCGGGACATCCAGGAAACCCCCCAGGGATTGGCTGAACTGTTCCTTGGAGAAGCAGGCCTCGGTGTCTAGGGCCGAGAGCTCGCCCTCCTCCTTCAGACAGGGTGCATGGCCGGGCTTCTGTGGCGTACTGTGGTCTGGAGAAGGATGGAAGACAGGTCTCGTCATGAAGGCACTTCAGACACACAATCACGTCCACACTGCTGCAAGCCCCATTTCGGCTATGAGTTTACATTAATGTTCTTCTAACCTTTGCATTGTTAGCACAGCACTCTACTTTAGGGTTCCCCAATTCCATCCTGGAAGGCCAGAATCCAACACAGTTTGCTGATTTCTATGCTCAAACACTCAGCTACTGGGCTTAGTAGGTGTGTTTTAACAGCGAAACCTGTAAACTGCTTCGGATTCTGGGCCTCCACACCAGGAATTGAGGATCCCCGCTGTACTTGTTGAGCCACAGGAGACCAGGACCAGAAGACAGATAAGTGAAGTCTTTCTCTCCCAGACCTGCACACTTTTGTTCTTTCCTTTCTTGTTCACGTCAAAGGCTCATTCGCCCCCCCAGCCACTCACCATAAATGAAGTCGCAGTCCTTCGTGAGCCCAGGAGTACTTTCCTCGCTCCAGGAGGACTCGCCGAGGGGGGGTCGGTACACCGCCTCAAAGACGCTGCTCTCCAGCCACGACGAGGTCACTCCAAACAGGCTGGCCAGCGACCGGCGGGACCTGCGCCTCCGGCGGAATATCCTGGGAACATTCCGGAAGTCCTCACTCAAACAGCTACCTATTTAGCTCATTCTTCCGCTTTGGTCACAAAAAGAATCAGAGTATATTCATAATACATATATATATATATAAATTAAACATTGATTGACAGTCCAACAGTCAGACTCAGAACAGGTACATTATGCTGTCTCTGGCCTGTTATACATATGGCCACTTAAAATAGGACAAGAATATGGCAAAAATGTTTTGCAATGCATTGAACGACCAAAAATAGATATGTTCTGGAAAAATGCCCCACTCATACGAAAGTCAGAGGATGATCAGGAATCACCAAGGGTCATGAGGTTTTCTGTACCAAATTCACCCCTTAAATGCAATCAGTGATCTTGCAGACATCATAGCGTCCTGTTGCTGTCACAATCATGTGCCAGTCATAAGATCATGATGGCCACCAATAGAATTTATAAGTATTAAATCCATATTGCTTCATTATTTGAGACATGTATAGGTTAAATAAAATTTTAAATGATCCTGACTCTGAAATTGTTTGAGGGCAAAAACAAGGCTGTCAGTTGAATAAGCCTGTGGCTGCCTTTACAAAGCCTCCGTTATGCCTCAATCCCGATGGCAGCTGTAGTGGTTGACTTCAGTGCGAGATACACATGACTCAGTGACAGGGAATTTACTGGGCCTGACGACTGTCGCTAGGTTTACCTCACACTCCTGTCAGCCAAGTGTTACCTCAGTGATTTACAATGAGGCCGGGCTGTCTGTGAAGGTGCAGGATTGTGCAATGCTCTTGAAGGTTTTTATGCAATCTGACATCTTTCTGAAGATTACTGGACTGCTAGTGTGCCCATTAGCACATCCTCTATGTGTGTTAAAACGCCCGCAGCAAAACTCACAAAGGTTTCCTTGTCCTTATTAACAGCAGCCTGATCTCACAAACAGAATGTACACTATTTCCAATTTTTACATGTACATATGAATGTACATATTTATGTATGAGTTTTAGGGAACCTTTACAAAAAAAGCACATTTTTAATAGGCACTTAAGACTATAGTGGGCAAATATGTAAGCCCAAAAACATATCTCTGGCTCAGAAATCCTGATAGCTGCTGAACGATCTTTATATTTAACTCTCTGCCCATCCATCCATCCATCCATCCATCCATCCACCCATCCATCCACCCATCCATCCATCCATCCATCTTCCAACCACAGAACATAAGACTTTGTATACTGTACATCATCACGTCCATTACTTTCGAAAACAGTTCTGAGATGTTTCTTGTAAACCTTTCTCTTACATTTGCAGACGCAAATTTCGTGTTGGTCGGATCGCAGCCCTACGAGAGCCGACTCACACACGTGTCCGCAGGGAAGCAGCTGGAGAGAGCTCACCTGACCAGGTTCTCCTTGTAGGACACGTTGGTCTTGGAGGGCGTGAGCGAGACGTTGCCGTCGCCGTCGAACGCGTAGCTGTCCTCCGTCAGCACGTAGTAGCCGTTGGAGAGGAGGCGGGGGCTCCGGCGACAGGAGCAGGGGGAGCCGGTCAGTGGGTTGATGGAGAAGCACTCGTAGGTCAGATCGGGGGACAGAAGGGAGAGGCTGAAGCTGAGGGGATGAGAGGACACAGGTCATAACTCCAGGGACCCTCAGCATCTCATTTAGCTATGAAGAAATGGGCTCCCTATCCGTCAGCCTTACCTGTGACATGACTGGTCAGCCAGGGATTCTCGCTTCCTGATAGGAGAACCTGTAGTATTAGACATTAAAACAAATATATTCACCAATTTGTAAACTGTAAAAACAGCATGCACTCTAAAAACAATCAGGTCATTGTAGTTCCCCCAAGTACTGAACCAAGCTTAAATACATTCAGGACTGGCATGCTTATATTCAAAGTCAAAAATTGTTCTGAATAGTTGTGGAAATTAGTATGAATTTTACCTTGCAGAACAGAGGTGTATGCAAGGGTGGGGCCACTGGCCCCAGCTGAAAGCTGATTGGCTCCTGGAGTGGCCCCTCCCCATCACTTATCGATTCAAATCACATCATTGGCTAATAAAAAGGGTAGTCGATCTGTATGAACTGTGGCCCCTCTTATGCCCCCCCCCACCTTAAAATTGCCCATGCTACAGTATCACTAAAGCTAAATAAAGCCGCCTTCTTATGATCTGGCATCCTTTATGCAGGGAGAGACCTGCTCCTTCTTGAAAAGCTCCTTGTTAAACCTACTTGTCACTGCCTCCGAAAACAGCAGCGCCATGACCGGAGGACACAGGGCTCCCTCTGGAGGACACAATGCGGTGACGGCACACTCTCTGGCTGGTCTGCAAAGACAAGATGCACACAAGATGCTTGTAAGCAATACTGCGTGATACGAGACCCAAACAAACACGAGAACCAGGAGCAAAATGTCACGTGAAAGCCTGTTCGAAGGCTTCTGCCAAAGGGACTGAATCTGTAGAAAACAGATGGGGTTAGGGAGAAGAGAATTAGCTTAGCAGGCAGTGGATCTGTGCCCATGTCCAGATGGGTTGTGGGGTCAAATCCCATGTGTGCCAGCGGTATATCATATTGCTGTTGGGCCCTTGAGCAAAATGCTGAAATGCTCTAGCAAGACTGGCTGAGACCTGTATGCTACAAAATAAAGTGTCTGCTAAATAACTACATGCACCTGCTTAACACCCCTGGTGGTCTGGATAACAGTAGGAACACCGAATGATACACAGCCATAGAAAAAAGCGAAAGGGCTGTCATCCGCTTATCGTCTGCAGAGGGAAGCATCTCTTTCCATCACAAGTATTTCCCTGTTATTTTTAGCGAAGCCTGAAGCCAAACCTGAAATCAGGCCTGGAATGCAGTAAGGGAGATAATGCTTGTTGAGTTTGGAGGAACCATCTTTATGTCACACAGCTCTGACACTCTCTCTAATGACACGGTCTAATGGCACTCTCTCATGAATTTCTTTAATGACACTCTCACAACACTCTCCCTAATGACACTCTCTAATGACACACTCTCTCTAAGTTCCTTGTGTATGTGACTGCAAAGCCAAAAATGGCTTGTTTCAGTTTCTCTCCAGTGGTCCTCAGACTGACTGGCATCCCATGTACTCCAGGCTCCTTGTCACCCTGACCAGGAAAAGCGATTAGAATAAGGACACATTTAGCTGCGGAGACACGTCAACGTTTCAGCATAGTGAGGTTCTGCAGACCAAATCACTGGTTACCATCCTAATCCCAGTTATCCAGGTTACTGAGAGCTGCCAGTATGAAAACAAGTTTCTTGGTTCTACCCGAGCTGTGCCATGCCAAGCTACACCCAGTCAACACATCAATGGGCTACTATGGCCAAATATAATGATGTAGGAATATTGCCCATGTATTGTTTAGATGGATGCAGGACTTAATATGACTCCCTGGAAGCTTGTGGAGCAGGATTCCACCTTACAGGGTCCATAGGAGCTACTGTTTGGGAGTTTCCGGTTCCTCGGCTCCTGGGAAATTAATTCATCCATGACAAAGTCGCATGGGGAAGTGGCCTGGACGGCTGGCCATGGAGGGGCTCACGGCTCCGACTGGGAAAGTGCAGCATTACTTACAGAAGCCAGGCAAATTCCCCACGCCTTAGCTGCCCCCCCGAAAGCCCCACCACAAAAGAGATCCCTGGAGATAGAAAGGAAACTCAAGACTCTCAACTGAAGAAGAATGTCAGAATGAGGTCACGTTTCCTGTTAACTCACGCCACGCTGGATGCCCAGAGGGGGACGTCGGCAGAGGTCCAGCTGGCATGTTTGGCAACGGACATCGTGTCTCGGGATAAACAACATCAAAGCGGGCCTTGAAGATATTAATGAAAGGCAAAAAATGCTTCCACTACACCTAAATGTATATTGAAGACGTTGGTGAATCCTACAATGAAAATGCTGCAAGAAAAGTTCTTACAGTACCTAATAATTAAAACAACAGTCCTGGAAAACTTTTAGACACAGGAAGAGAGAAGCGCAACATTCTGTGCTGTCAAATTATTTCCCTGAGTTTTGAAGAGTACTCTGTGACTGTGACTTCTTATACTAAACTGGTTGGTTGAAAACAAAATCTTAGTCTGGATTTTATACTCTCTGGACCTGAAATCTCCACCTCTGGCTACTTGATGATTTTGAAAAAAGGTTTCTAGTCATTCATATGGTCAAGTTGTGTGCTCTTGATTTTTCACAAAATGGTTCAGGACTATTTTTACTTTTTTTTTTATGTGAGCCAACAAATGATCTCGACTCTGCACTTATCCAAGAATGAAAACAAGAAAAAAAGGACTACTTTTATACACAGGAAGGAACAGTGCAACATTATGTGCTGTCAGGTCCTCTGTCGGTAACACTTTATAACACTTTATGACACTTGTGTTTTGAATGGACCTGTTGGCTGGACCAGAAACAAAAAACACAAGGATGGACCACTTGGACGTTTGTTACGTGACATCAGAAAGCAATACCCCG
>JABFDZ020000084.1:2321934-2341040 GCA_019775955.2 Pollimyrus isidori
GAAGCAGGACATTTTACACCCAGTTTAGGTTTATTACATGGTATGTACATGAGTTAGCCACAAATGCTTTATTGTTTTATTTTCAGGACATTCTGGGCTACTCATATGTCACAATTTGATGTGCAAATGCTGACACAGTCTTAATATCATCCTTTTTATGGTGAAATTACTTGTGCCTATTCAAAAATGTGCAGGCACTATAAATATAATCTTTTTAATGTTGAGATTAGTGTTTCTGTTATTTGGGAATGCAGGGGTTTCATTGGGGAGGTTTCTATGGCTTCGTATTGCCAAGGCAGAAAAGAATATCTTTGATTTTGCATCCACAGTGCATGGTGTATATACAACTTTATAGCATCTTTGAGAAATTTAAAGGTAAATTGAAATCTGAGAAAGAAGCTACATTTTAGCCTCAAAAAACTAACCAACGCTGTAGCACGTCACTGTGTTTACATATAGCTGTTCCAGATAACGCGCTGAATTTTTACTGATTTGACTGTTTGATGTACGCAAACATACACATACAAACTTCTGTAAATATTAGAGTAATTGTCTTCCTAATTAACAGAATGCTGCATTTTGTTATTTCTAGCAGAACTCCAGCCCATTTTTGAGTCTTATTTTCGATCCCGCTTTATAGTAAGCAAACTGTTAAATAAATGTTTTTATTTCCCACAATGGTATATCGTGGATAATTGCGGAAGCAATTGTGCGCTTTGTTTTCCATCTAGCGCAAATAATATCGATATTGTACGGATTATTAGGGATACTATTTTCGTGATAAATGTTTAAAATATATGCATCATTACACAGTGCTACTCTGGAATACTTCAGAGCACGATGTTGCAACTTGGACGACAGGATCGACTACGTTCTCTCTAGCTATTGCAAAGATACGCTTTTTATGTCTGTGCATTAACTAGGTTACGACGCTGAAATTAATTTGTGCGAAAATCAACACATTTTGCGTTAGCCGGGTCCTTAGGGTTAACAAAAATAACAAAATTAAGCCATTGTGATAAATATTGAGGCCGTGTGATGAATGGTCTTGACTGGTCTTGAAATAAAACCTAGAATCCGATACCGTAGCGAGACGAGACCAAGACCAGTATCGAGCACTACCATACATACATCTTCCATGACCGTCTTTCAAGTACACAGTCGTGGGGGCTATGCCAGTAAGCATAGAGAAAGGGGCACCCTGGACAGGATCACAGGCTACAGCTGACGTCGGCCAGTTACCTAGAAAGCGCTTTCATGTTGTGCTTCCCCAGAACCTCCGCCTCATAGTCTAGAAGTTTCAGCTTGTCAAGAAGGTCCTCCATGACCACGAACATGTTATAGGCAGCTCCGGGACCGCGCTCATCCTCCTCCCCTCGTCTGGCCTCATCTGCCATTTCGGCCGGCTGTTACCCAGGCGTTAATGCCGCTAGTGTCTCGGTAACACAGAAGCGTCGCTTAGCACAGTCTGGTACTCCGGGCATGAAGCGCCATAACCAGCGTCTGAATGAAACCTAACTTATTAGCTAGCCGGATAACTAGTATGCAGCGCAGCAAATAAAGGCACTAACGCAAATCCCCTTCAGCGCTGCAAGAAAATATCTGAAAATTGGAAATAAGAAAACGTTCCCATAGGGGGCGGATATGGGCTTCGTTATTCCGGAACTTACAATTGCCGTGGTAACGGGCACGCCTGCGTGCAGTTCCAGTGGTGTCCACGCAGGGGCATATTATAGATTGTAATTTCTAGCAAATTGAGAAACTAAAATATTTCTGTGTAGAATAATGGTAAAAGGTTGAATTTTAAATACGTAACTAAATCTTGCAAGAATTCTAAATAAATATATCACAACGCAGAAGTGGGCGCTGTTCTGGATGTCCGCCGCAAGGGGTCAGCAGAAGATCGCAAATTGAATTTTTCGACGCCTGTCCCGAAGTGAATATTAAAAGATGCCTATTTACATTTTTTTTCTGTACGGTAAAACATGTCAACAATTCCAGATGACGTTTTAATATCTTATTTTAAACAGCAAGTACCGGCGATTATAATAGGTTCTGAGTATTTCAAACAAAGAGGAACCTAAATGTTATAATTTCCTTATAATTTCGAATGGAAATAAAATGTAAAGGATTTACCATTTTCAAAATTAATTTGAGAAATGAGAGCCGTTCTCTATAATACAGGTGCGTGTTCTTGTCCTAAAATAGCTTAATAAAAACAAAAATACATGCATTTCGATACAGTAATCAGTTTGTGGCATTTGACAGAAAACAATTGCATAATAATAATAATAATAATTATTATTATTAATAATAATAATTATAATGTTATTATTATTAATAGTGTCCTAAAATAACGTTTGTGATTCTGAGATTAGAAATACAGTGGTACCTCGGTTGTCGAATTCACTAGAACTCGAATTTCTTGAAAGTCGAACAAACCAGTTTGTTCTAAAACTCGTGTTGAATATCAGAAGTCGAACCGTGAACGCTGACCTAATATAACGTATAAGCGCTAGTCATACTACAATGGAATTCTTACTTTAATGCCTTCTTCACATACTGCACGATTAACCAACATTACAGTAACATTACAGTAACTAACAATAAATAAACCACTAACTTACGTGTACTATTATAGCATTTATGTCATTTATTAAAACTTTATTTTACCAGGTAAATTAACTGAAAACTAGTTCTCACTGCTTCACACGATATTCGGGAGAAATAGCAGATTACACATCGAAAATGCCTGGGATACATGCATGTAACTAAACTCTTCAGACAATAAGGGCAAAGGTGCGTCGTCACGGAGGCGGTTAGAGTTTGTGCAGCCGGGTGAGAGGTCGCAATGAGCGGATGATCGGGGCAGGACAGGGGTAATGTTGAGATAAGATCTTTGTCGTTTTGGAAGTCATGGTTAAGAAACAAATGACCTTGTTTTATTCTGTTCACTTTTTTGTGTTTCAATGCTTAAAAAAACATATTTAGGTGTAATTTTAGGGGACCGGGAACCAATGAATTGGTTTTCCATTATTTCTTATGGGAAAAATTCGATCAGAACTCGATTTTTTTAGGATTCGATTGGGAGTCCGGAACAGATTAAGTTTGAGAACCGAACTGTATTTTGTTGAAAGTTTTGTCAGGCAGCTGATCTCAGAAAGGGGCAGAAAGAATAGGGAGGGTCCCAAAAAGGGGTCTGCATTAATCTTCCACCCGTAAAAGAGGTACTGTCCTCCAGACAGGCATTTTACCCTGTTTTACTGCAGATTGACCAGGGTGGAAGAACTTAGTCTAGCACACAGAAAGATTCGAAATGTTCTTTCAATATGGGCACTTTATTACTTCTCTGGCAGCCCTAGCATATATTTTTCAAGCGGACAGATAGACACAAGTGTGTTGTTACTGGATGTCAGATATCACCACCCCTCCCCCCTCCCTAAAGGAGCCGGTGGTGTTGATTGTTATGGATATAGAGTCTCATGGGACTTTTGCATGTGCGTCCAGCGAGGGGGGAGGAGGGGGCAAGCAGGGACAGCTCTGCCTTGTTGCTTCACCAGACTGAAGATGTATTACAGCATTTGTAATTGCTTGAACGCATTTAAACCATGCAATTAACCAATTATTAATCCCGCATGGCATGCATAATTTATGTCATTTATGCAGGCTGTACCAAAAAGTACAAAAATGCTTTACACAATACCCAAATAGCATCTAACTACCCAGATAAGCATTTCCTTGCACTAGAAAAAAAAATCTGACATTAAACAGCTCAACTCAATTTTTAAAAACCCTGTGGAATGAGAATTTGCTGCAGCCATTGTGGGCTGCTGGCCACGGAGGAAATTGTGCCGGTTATTGGCTGTCTATTAAAATCAATGCAACAGTCGGCAGAAATGAAAATGAGGACCTGAGTAGTCATATAATAAGCCTGTCACAGATGGGTGTGATTGTGCTCAGATTCTGTGGGTGTAATCTTGCGGAAAAAGGTGTACCCCGGCCTTAGGGAGCTATAATCATTCCGTAGCAGCTAGAACGTGTTTACCTGCGTTTATCTGCCTGTGATTTTTTTGTTCGCTTTGAGGTCTTTGTGCTGGGGCCTGGTAGGTTAATCCCCTCCCCCACTGCTACACGCTCGGACTGATGACAGCAGTCTATGTATGTGCTCTGAGTGAAAGCCAAGAGATTCAAAGTCCTTGCGTGTCTTTGTTTCCTTTGTCCTCTATAATAGCTCATTATAATGCAACATTTATCACTCCTTTTGTCTTAACCGCATTTCTGAGTCCACACTGTAGGCTATTGCTTTGCGTGTCTGTCGTGCAGTACAGTGTACATCTCACTGACACTTGCGAAATTATGTTGAGCTCAGGGAGAACATTTTGTTACAGGCAAAATTTGCTTTTTTGCTTGAAAAGGCTTTCAGCAATAACTGGTAAATCAGTTCACCTTCGACAGACACTTATCCAATTTGGGAAGTGCGGGACAAATCCAGGAAAAGCCAGAATGAGATTCCTGTCCAATAAAATGTGCTGACAGACATCTTAGCGGTGATTTAGAGATACTGATCACCTGACCACCATGTTCATGGAATTTTGCGTGTGTTTGTGTATGTGTGTGGTCCAGGTATACCTTAACTTGTGGGGACCAAATGTCCCCACAACCTGATGAATACCCTTTATTTTTAATTTACGGGGACCAGCTTCCTCACAAAACCTCAGGAAGGAAATGGAAGCATTTCATGTGTAAATAATGAAAGAGATCTGAACCTGCAGTCCTGGAGGTATGAGGGCACGTACATCAAAGCTATCTTATAAAGTCATAGGCATGTACGCAATATTTACGACCGATGTCTAGGAATCTTCAGACAGAGTGTAAAAACAGGTTATACAATCACTAATTAAAACCACTATTTGTTTCATTGATATTCCCTTATTTAATATCCTGATCTCCCCAATTTCACAAACCGCTTATCACATTAATATTGTAGTTATCATGTGGAAAATCACTTACTGTAAAAAGGGGAGCTGGCTGCATTGCATTGAAATCTTGTTCAATTCAAAAAATGTACCCAATAGCGCATAACATTTTTCATTAACATCTGGAACCCATGAGCTGGTTCTGTTGGCCACCATAGTTCAGTTCTCGTGATGATAGTTTGGCAGCAACCAGCACGATCTTCAGATATTAATAGACTGTTCCTTAAGCTGGCAGTCAGCTTTTCCTCATGATATTTTGTATGAAGAGAGAACTTTCTGATCTGGCTCCAAACAATGGAGGACTTCTGCGATGAGCTATGGCCCAGCTTACGTGGTCTTCATTGATCATGGATAGAGCAAATGACTTTTGCTACTGAATCAGCTTTTCATCTGGCTTGCCACCTTCAGCTTGTAATCATCGTGTCCGAACCAATCTGCATGTATGTCAGTTTACAACATTTTGCACATATTTACACTCTAGTGCTACTGACTTATAGAATATTCTTTGTGCTGAAGGAGACAGGCACCCACCTATAGGTCGATCAAAGCTCCCATCTTCTTGAGCGCTGGGCAGGGTTGCTGTGGCGACTCGCTTTGTTTACTTCCTGTGGCCCAAGGGCTGTTTTGATTTGAAGCAGCCTGCATGCGGCACTGTAGGCACCTGGCCCCCAGTCCGGTCCGCTAGTCCAAAAAACGACTTCCCCACCAGTCACTGGCAGGTCCCGTGCAGCCAAACAATGTGTCCCTTGTGCGAGGCACAGATGAGCGCTACATAGACTCATGTCATTGATGGATAACCAGTATGCTGGAAAACGAGACTCTTCAGACAAAGGAAGTCGTGTTTCCCCTTAACTTAATTGAACAAAATGGCGATTTGAATGCCTGTATGTAAAAATCATCATTTATAAAAATGGAATAATGTAAAAATTGTCCCCCCGCTATGCAGAGCCAGTAACCTTTCTCATTTAAAAGGTAATTTAGCAAGTGTTTGATTTAAAAGTAATTTTTAAAATATTGACTATATTTCTTCAGTTACAGCCCTTTGTGAATAGCGGGGACCACAGAAAATGAGTTTCACATTATTAAATTCTACATTTGGAGACATTTCTCTTTTTTTGTAAATGATTCTGGTTCTTTGAAAAATGGAGGCCGTGTGATTTTGTGGAACACCGCTGTGAGTGTGCTGTGGTGGGGTATGTCCTCCCAGGGACGCTTCTTAAAGGGCTTCCCTAACCTCTGTCTTGTCAGTTTTGGGTCACGCAAATTCTTCTTAATGTCTCTCCATTCACCACATTCTGGCAGGTTTTTCCGGGTAGAATTGGGGGGGGGGGCTTTCCAGGTGAGAGTTTAACGACATAAATCTGTCCTTAAGGAGACAGACCAGACACCCAGGGGTGAAGCAGCAGTTATTTTGATCCACCCCCCCCTTTCGCCAAACCGGCCTAGATTTTGCTCATTTGTTAGCTGTACAACTCTCAATAGCTGTCTGGCCCCAGGGAATTCTGTCTCTTTAACTGTGATGCTGTTGCCAAGTCCATGTGTCTTACAGTGTTATGGGACTGCTGATAATCTACAGCAGTGTCTTTCAAGCTGGTCATCGGGAAGCCACACTCGGTCCACACTTTTGTTCCTTTCCAGCTTCCTGCCAGAAAGCCCACATTTTTGCTCCCTCCCAGCTCCCCGCCAGACAGTCCACATTTTTGCTCTGTTTCAGCTCCCTGCCAGACTGTCTACATTTTTGCTCCCTTCCAGCTCCCTGCCAGACAGTTCACATTTTTGCTCTCTTCCAGCTCCCTGCCAGACAGTACACATTTTTGCTCTCTTCCAGCTCCCTGCCAGACAGTCCATATTTTTGCTCCCTCCCAGCTCCTGGAATTGTGGACTGTCTGTGGGTCCTTGGGGATTAGACTGGGAAACGCTGAAGATGTGTTGATTTTGCTGGAACCAACAGTGGAGCACTTTGCCACCCCACAGTACTGTCCTTGTTGGAGTCATCAGTCAACACTCTGAACTTAGCAGTAGCCTGCTGGTATCTCTGAACACATCTACTGGGTTCACTTTCGGAAGCAACATTTCCTGCACGATCTGGGATGCAGGTGCATTCTCCTGGAGAGAACAGCACCAGTGCAGAATCATCTAAGCTTAATGTCCACTCCACTTATTAAAACAGAAATTTAGATGGTTCTCTATCGATCTGGCCATAACCTTCAAGTTTAAAAGGCTATTCTTTCTCCCTTAGGTCTGTCATTATGTGTCCTCCTGTGTCAGTCCCTGTCATGTCCCATTGAATAATGTCATTTGGCACTACAGGGGACTCTTACATAATGGGGAAAGTACCACACTTCAGGACTACCAAACGATGCCAGAGTCTGTATCTCCGGCTGGAAGTTCAGACATCACCAATGCAGTGAACTAGGGTACAATTGCGATATATTATCCTGCTCCCAAGGACATTATAATGACAAACAAATCCTCAGTATCGAAAGTAAATGTGTCTTATATTAGTAGCGTAATATATGAATAATAAGCAGCTTAAGTAAACAAAAGAACAGTTTGAAATGCATTCAAAGCTTTTTGCTCAGAGAAACACTTAGTATTCCATTGTCCTGGGAAACAATTAATGTTCGTTTGCCTATTGTCCTAATGGTCTGTATATCATTTTAATGGCTTTTAATTATTTTTTTTATTTTTTAGAATCCCATTTTATGTTCTTAATTCTGGGGTGTGTAATGGTATGGGGCTTCCTAAAGATGTATCAAGTACTTCATAATAAACATGACTTTAATTAGGTATTTAATTACCTAATTAGTCTACATCACCTTCAGAGGTCGAGTGTGACTGAATAATGTTCAGTTTGATGGCTTCCACAATAGTGCCGGGACCTCTGGTGTCACGCTCCTAAATTTCCTCTAGGTGGCAGTAAAAAACTAGCGCTCTAAACCAGGAGGAGTAGAGCAGATAATCAATGTGCACTAGTTTCCTTTTAAGGCAGTGGGAGGGATTAAATAAACACATTGTTCTGGAGATAACTGCATGTGTCACAGTGCTGTACCAAAGTAGCCTGATATACAGCGTAATTGTAAGTAATCTGATTATTGTGTACCAGTAACCAGTTTTAGCAATTCAGTGTTTTTTCAGACATATATTACCAGTAATTTACCACTAGAATTCATATATTGTATTATTCATTTTATTGCTGACCTGACATTTTATGTAAAGAAGTTTAGACTTCTTTTTATCAGTTACAGGGTAATGCAGTTCAGGAAAATTTTCTCCAAGAGGGGGAGCTCACCATCAAGGTGCAGACAGGCATCTCTTTGCGTCTCTTTAATCAGAAATGTCATCTCCCCATGGTTCATTTGGCCTTTTCCATTTAAGAAACTACAGTCAGTCTCTGGATTATTAGGTACCCTCGAATGCACAGAACTGTGCTCCTGCAAACAGCAAATCACCTTCCTGCAACTGAATACTAACAGCACACAGACAGGGACAAAGGGTTCAGTTACTGAACGGCGATGCATTATGGAGGCTAAGACTGTCTGTGATCTGAGAGACTGTGATTTGTTGGTGCCAGACACAGTGAAACCAGCATTGTGCTGTATAGAGTTTACTGAGTATGGTGCTATAAACAAACAAAAAACATCCAGTCAATGGCATTACTGTGGCCAATACCTTAATGAGAGACATCAGCTGAGAATAGCTGGATTTGTTAAAACGAAACATGGTGATCACAAGTCAAGTAAAATCCAAGATCAAATAAAATCCAGTTCAGTCTAACATTAGTCTGCAGGCACAGGAACATGAGGCAGTGAAGGTACAGTACATGAGCTGGTACAGGAACACAAGCCAGTGATGGGCTGGTACAGGAACATGAGGCAGTGATTACAGTACATGAGCTGGTACAGGAATACAAGCCAGTGATGGGCTGGTACAGGGACATGAGGCAGTGAAGGTACAGTACATGAGCTGGTACAGGAACACAAGCCAGTGATGAGCTGGTACAGGGACATGAGGCAGTGAAGGTACAGTACATGAGCTGGTACAGGAACATGAGGCAGTGAAGGTACAGTACATGAGCTGGTACAGGAACATGAGGCAGTGAAGGTACAGTACATGAGCTGGTACAGGAACATGAGGCAGTGAGGTCCGTGGGCTGGTGCACGGACTTGGGGCAGTGGAGGTACATTGGCTTGTAGAAGAATAAGAGGCAGTGGAGGTATGTGGGCTGATACAAGAAGGTGAGGCAGTGTAGGTATATGAACTGGTACAGGAACATGAGCTAGCATTCCCATGCTGATCCCTGCAATGTAGTTCTTTGTGCTCCATTTGTGCTCCATTTTAGCTGAGAACCACACCCCCCACTGTATGAGTGAAAGCAAACTGGGCCCCATTTCTGCTGAGGGCATGCTTGGAAATTTGGCTCGGGGATGTCACTTAACCTTTTGTATGGCCCCGTTAGCATGATTCCTGTCAGACCACAATGGTTCAGGCCCCACAGCAAACATCTGGGAGTCACCTGCTGCTCCAGGCTGTTTGGGGCGCTGAGCTTCAGGCTCACTGGATGACATGAATGGAGATACCACAGGGACCGTCAGGCTTTACATGCCTTATGCCTCCATGAGATGGAACAGAAAATTCTCCCCAGATCCATTTCTCAGGGAGATATTTGGATTAACAGTGCATTAATTTCAAAAGGCCACAGAGAACGTTATCGACAGAGTATTCAAAACGTGTCCCGAATCTGCCAAAGAATGAAAAAAAGTATTCACGGTAAGTGATTGCAAATTGCTTACATAAATCATTTTTAAACACAATTATAACATGCAATATTGATGAGATTTCAGGAACTAGTGCTGACAGCCAACCAATGCTGGGCTGATACATTCTGCGATGCATGGAAAGTGAAGGAAATACCGCAACCCTAAAGCCTAAATAGTTAATTAGTTGACTCAGGCAACAGTCACAGACACATTAGTTAAATGTTTGCTCAAATGAGTTTGGATTTTTTTTTCAGGTTTTTTTTTACTTAACAATGTACATAAAACCTACAAATAAGTCAAAAAGAACAAAGAACCTGAATCCCGGTTATTTAAGTTACTGTAAAACCTCATACATTGTGTCATGTTTGGCGTCCAGGTCAATATTCTGATTATGCCCTACAGAATACAGCTGCCCACCTGATCACATACTGTGACAGTTCAACCAATGCTTTTAACCAATGGCCTGTATGTTAAACAGAGACCTTCTTTGAACTTATCAGCTCAGATAAGAG
The DNA here is from genome assembly GCA_019775955.2 of Pollimyrus isidori. NCBI lineage: Eukaryota > Metazoa > Chordata > Actinopteri > Osteoglossiformes > Mormyridae > Pollimyrus > Pollimyrus isidori. Next base: position 2,332,183 of record JABFDZ020000084.1, read on the forward strand.
TTGCAAATGCATCCCAGAGTTTTTGTCCTTGACATTTTATTCTCTATGGGTTTATTCCTTGGATTTTTAAAGGGAGCCCTAGTTTGTGATGTATTTATCAGGAATAATTCGATACGATGCAGTTTTAGAAATGTATTAACAAGTTGCTTTTATTCAGTGTCACCCTGCAAATGCAATGGTTCTGTTCATCTCGAAAACATAATCTTTGATTTACACTGCGTTCCAAATTATTATGCAAAAAGTGTTCAGGAGTGATAAGGTAAGATTTTTTTTTGTTTGCCAGTTGAACTCATGGATGGTGATGTGTGTCGGGGCTCTTTATATCACTGAAAGCAATTGCAGACATCTGTGCTAATTAGTTTGGCAGATGTGTCCAATTAAAGGCAAAACTACTTAAGAAGGCAGTCCCACATTATTAAGCAGCCTACATTTTCAACCAAAATGGGAAAGAAAAAGGACCTGTCGGCTGCTGAGAAGCAACAAATTGTTGAGTGTTTAGGTCAAAGTATGACAACAGTCAACCTTGCCAAGACACTTCATCGTGATCATCGCACAATCAAGAAGTATGTAGCTGATTCAGAGCACACACGTGTGCGTGCTGATAAGGGAAAATCGAGGACTCTTTCCAACAGGCAATTACATCGGGTTAAAAGAGCAGCTGCAAAAATGCCTTGACTTAGCAGCAGACAAGTTTTTGAATCTGCTGGTGCTTCCAACGTGCCCCGAACAACATGATGCAGGGTCCTCCAGAGGATTGCAGCTGTGCGTAAGCCATCCTTTCGACCTCCCCTATCCACTGCATACAAGCAGAAACTGCTCCAGTGGGCCAAACAATACATAAAGACTGACTTCAAACTGTTTTGTTCACCAATGAGTGCCGTGCAACCCTCGATGATCCAGATGGATGGAGTGGTGGATGGCTGGTTGATGGCCACCCCTTGCAAACAAGGCTACGGCGCCAACAAGGAGGAGGTGGAGTAATGTTTTTGGCTGGAATCATGGGGAGAGAGATTGTCGGCCCCTTTAGGATCCCTGACGGGGTAAAAATGGCATCCATAAAGTATGTGGAGTTTCTCAAAGTACACTTTTTGCCATGGTTCAAAAAGAAGAACCGTGCATTCCACAGCAAGATCATTTTCATGCATGATAATGCACCATCTCACGCTGCAAAGAACACATCTGCATTTCTGGCTGCCATGGGCATAAAAGGGGACAGACTTATGGTGTGGCCCCCATCCTCCCCTGACCTCAACCCTATTGAGAACCTATGGAGCATCATCAAAAGGAGTGTCTATGATGGCGGGAGGCAGTTCACATCTAAGAAACAGCTCTGGGAGGCTATTCTGTTCTCATGCAAAACAATTGAAGGAGATACCATCCAAAACCTGACAAATTCAATGGATGGGAGAGTTCAGAAGCTCCTTTCGATCAAGGGGTCCTATGTGCAAATGTAACATCACCTATAATAAAGTTTTGACTTGAATACTGTTTGATTTCAGTTACCTTTCAGTTTGTAATAACCTGCTAATGCTTATAATTACACAAATGACCATTTTTTGTCCTTTATAAAAATGAAAAGTTTGGAAACTCTTTTGTGCATAATAGTTTGGAACATGCATTTGAGTGCATTTTGAGTGTTTTTAAAAAAATATATATATCATTGGGCAGTTTGTTCAAAAACCTTTCAATTGTACTCTAATAGTTGATGACTGGAAAATTACAATGACTGCAATTCATATAGGTCATTTGGAAAATCTGAGAAAAATATGATTTGCATAATTTGGAATGCAGTGTATTTAGTTTTTGTAAATGGGAATGTAAAATCAAGGAGTAAAGTTGGTCATGTCGGAATAATTAAAAATCATAAAGCATATGCTGAGGTGTGGCTCAGTGGGCTGTGATCGGTATCTCAGTGGTGCAAATCCAATGCTGAGCCCCAGAGCACTGTCCCTTAAAGGCCAGCCTGACTCTCACCCCTGTAGTGCATGTATGCCTTAAAAATGGGGCACGAGATGAGATACGTGAAACAGCATGTTCACCTCCTCCTCCAGCTTCTGCAGCAAATGGTTGGCCAATCCATATCGGTCGCCTTCTTTGCCTTGCGCGCGGCCAGCCAATCTGTGACGGTCGCCTTCTTTGCCTTGCGCGCGGTCGGCCAATCCGTGACGGTCGCCTTCTTTGCCTTGCGCGCGGTCGGCCAATCCATGACAGTCGCCTTCTTAGCCTTGCGCGCGGTCCGCCAATCCATATCGGTCGCCTTCTTAGCCTTGCGCGCGGTCGGCCAATCTGTGACGGTCGCCTTCTTAGCCTTGCGTACGGTCGGCCAATCCGTGACGGTCGCCTTCTTTGCCTTGCACGCGATGCTCTCGGGTCACTATAGCGACAGCATCCCGGCAATGTGAAGCAGCATGCAGACATTTGGATTTTTTTTTTCTTTCCTTGAGTCGAGCAATTCAACTTTGGCAAACCCCCCCCACCCTTTGGGTCTGAATTCAGTGTGCCCATCAGCTCTTTCTCCTTGACATGTGGAGGGTGCGTGTTTTATGGACCGCCTGGCATTGTGCGGTGACAATGCCATCAATTCTTCAGCGAGCCCCCCCCCCCATGCAAACACAACTCCTTCGTCATTCCACACTAGCTTACGCCGGTAAAACCAGTCCTCTGTGCTCCTACTTTTCCCAAAAACATGCACTGCCTGGGACATATCAATAGCAGGGCTTTCATCGTCCGGTGGCAACGGCAGCTCCATATGATGGTGGCCCTGTCCCACCTTCTCATCCACCTCCAATCCCCTGGAGAACATTGCATTAGACAGCTCTTCGCGCAACCATCATGGCCTCTGCGATGGCAGCTTGGTGCTCGTGCTCCGCTCAGCATCTGAGCCCCTGCTGTGGGTCCTGAGATGTTTGTAATTGCTAATAGGGCTGCTTTGGACACGGCACCTAACCCTCTAACCTGGTGTACTGGTGTTAATGGGACAAATTAGCTTTGCCATGTCACCGGAGGGAGGCTTGTAATTCCGTTCAGTGACACTGAATGCCCCATGTAAAGGCATCAGCTGAAAAAGACAACCAGTGATTAGACATAGATAGATAGATAGATAGATAGATATAGATAGATAGATAGATACTTCATTGATCCCGAAGGAAATTTAGGAATGTGTTTGCATTTACATTAATTTCTATATGCATTCATAACCATCTAATTATTTGGCCAGAGGTTTACAGATATTACAATATTAATCTTTTAAATGTGACAGAAATTATTGTAATCTATCATCATCAGATCATGCTTTGATCCTTTGTGTGAATTCATTTCCCAAGAACATTCAAGATCATTCTGCTGAAAACCAGTAGGACTTAAGGATTTCATTTCCTTTGTGGATTCAGGTCTTTCCTTCTCTATGTTCACATAGATCTGTCAGATTGTTCCTTCCCCAAATGCTCCAGGCCTGAAAACCAGCAGCAGAGTTCTGACTGACTGTTTAGGACACATTCTGAAGACCAGGCTGACTGGAACACACACCAGCTGCCTGCTCCACTTTGCAGGGACGGGAAACGGTTGAGGGACCAGATTACTTGATATCTTTGTTTCCATAGAGCCAAGCAGATGGTGTGAGTGGTACAGCAGTAAAAGACTCGTCTCCTTGACCTCAAGGTTGCTGCCTCAAGTCTCCAGAGATACCTTGTTATTGTAAGCTCAGAAATGGCCATGATGGTTTAGGTAGGCCATACATCAAAGTTACATTGGTTATATACATCAAATTATGTCCAGGGGCAATTCTAGGATTTTTAAAGATGGGCAGCATAATGGGGGCCATAATTCAAACATACACATTAGCCAATGATATATTTTATATTATTGAATGACAATGGAGAGAGCCAACCAGCTTCCAGTTGAAGCCAGTGCCCCCGTGGCTCCACCCTCATATATACACCCCTGATTATGGCACAACTTGGAACCACTGAATTATTTAAGGTATAAATTTGAGCAGGAGTGTTTGGATTTTGGTATAGATAGCTAAGTGGTTTATTTACATTTCTTAAAAATAAATTCCTATATTCCGTATATATAACTGGACATCCTAAAAAGGCAAACACCATGAGGCAAAGAGAATAGAGGCTAGTTTTTCACTGCCATTGTTAAAAAAAAATCTCTGTCTATGATCAGTTTATCCAGCTTTTTTGTTAACAGCACTGCCAGAACTAAAGTGAAAGTCTCACAGCCTTAAAGATAACTTAACAAAGACAGAGTATAAAACAAAGCGGGAGAGTTTCACAGCTATCTGAGGGTCTCATCTCTTTGCTTGCAGATGGAGGCTGCATAGGGATTGACCATAAATATGAACCAGCAGCCGAATCCGACTTCAAAGCGCGAGATGTGAAAAAACCATAAATGTTAATCATTTCACACTCTCCCCGTGAGATAAACAGACAAATGGATAAATGGGGGGGGGGAGGGTCAGGCTTTGAAAACCAGCGTGGCTTTCTTCTCTTTACCTTGGGGAAAAAAAACAGTTGAAGGCAGGAAGAGGAGACTGAGAATCCTCGGGTTTTGGGCATCAAACCTGTGTTAATAAGATCACAACACTAAATATAAAATATAAGGTAACAGTAAAGAAACAGAGGACCAAAGAAATAAATAAAAGAACAGAATCCCAGTGAAAAGACGCCAGTCTTGCTCAGTCTCCCCTCCAAGTGCCGACTTGCTGGTTAAGTAATAAAAGCACTTCTTCTTACCCCCAAATATATCAGCACTGCATCAGCGTTTTATATTCGGTCCCCTTTCATTCACTTTCTCAGAACTATTTGTACTTGTTAAATTTGTAAATGGTCTGATTTTATGACAGAATGCGTCATACACAGCAACATACTTAGTGAGGGGTCACAGCAAGTCTGTATCACAGGAATCACTGAGCACAATGCAGGGGACACTGTAGATATGATACCAGTCCATCAGAGGACACAAGGCAGGGGGGCACCCTGCACTGGATGCCAGTGCATCTATCTCAGGACATTAGACAGGGGGACATTGTGGACAGGATACCAGTCCATCAGAGGACACAAGGCAGGGGGGCACCCTGCACTGGATGCCAGTCCATTACAGGGCACACACTTGCACGTTTAGCTACAGTAATTTGCCTGTATGTCTTTGGGTAACGGGAATAACTTTTTGCACTTTAGCATACCATTCAGCAATTTAACATGGAGTGTCTACTTTACTGCTGCGAGATGTACCAGCCCTGCTGACCACATAAGGCTCTTCAGCATTAAATATCTTCAAACGCCCATGGCTTTCACCAGCTTACAATGAGCGACAAGCTCGAAACTTTATTATATGAATGTGAATAATGAATGTTTGTAACAACCAGTAAAATCAGTCTTCATTTCAAGGATATGATCAAGTGGCGAGTACGTGGAGGGGGGTAACTGACACCCACAGGCGACGGGCTGTCCAGGACCTGAAAACATGTCAGCCAGTTTGTCACGTGGATGACGAGCGCTACACCTGACGGTCACCACGTGCGGAGACAGCGGGGGAGTGTTCTCCATCCGCCGCGACTCTGCCCTCGTTATACAGCGCCATGCGTGATCGCTGACAGCCAGCTCTCATTTGCGGCTTGGAAACATGGCTGGAGGGTGATTATTCTCGAAAAAGAAAGATGGAGGAGGATTTAGAGATAAATAATAGGGGACTCATAATATTTTGTGGTTCATTTTAATTCATGTTGGATCTGGTTTCTTTAACTGGAGAGTACATGTACTTAGGCATGCAAATTTTTACTTTTAAATTTTTGTACTTTTTAAATGTTTGTGTTTATATTTACTTTTATTTCACCCAGTTGTTTAATGCACAATTTTATTACACTTTCATGCCATTTTATTATATGCATAATATATTAAGGATGAAATTAATTTAAAGTCAATTTTAAAAAAGAAAAATTGCTGCTGATTAATTTAAATATTTACTCTTTTATCTGATGCAATTATCCAAAGCAACTTACAGTAGAGCGAAGGGTGACATTGTGTGTCCTTATTGGGAGGTGAAGCCATGACCTTTGAGGTCTTAATGACCTTAGGTGAGGTTTAATACTTGAGTATTTCATGTTTCTTTGTAGTCAGGCAGTTTAAGCATCCCGCTTTCACTCTGCTTGCCAGCTAGGAAAGGTTGACAGGGTTTTATTCTTGGCAGTAAATGACGTAGTAAAACGCAAGGGTTCATCACAAAGCTGTTAAGAGGCCATAATTCTACTGGAAGATTTACAAGTAAAATAAATTAAATTTGACTTTAGCTTATTAAATGGGGCAATGGGGCCTGATGAATTGGTGCCTATAAGGTGCTCTCAGTCGTCACATACGAGCGTGAGCGCGACGTTTTGGAAAGAAGACTACGGGCGCACACAATCCATAGCATAACACGCAAAAACAGGAACTGTTTTGGATGATTTGTGAAATGGACATGCGGGCCATAAGGGCAAAATGTATGGATGCAACTCAAAAACGAAAATAATCGTCATTAAAAACATGCATGCTACCTGGAGATCCATAAAGGCACATCCTATGTGTCACGGGCAAACCGGCAAGATGCCAGCAATAATATTATGACCGAAAATCTGCAGGAGATATTTACGTATTCTTGGGGGAGGACCTTGTGTCTCCATTAGCTAACCTTGCTCTTTGAGAATCAAGGTCAGAGGCTGAATGAGATGTACCGTAGCCGACTCCTGTGATTGGAACAAGCAACCGGCCAATGTTGACGGTGCTTTTGTTGGGTCTGGTAATTAAGGACATTCTATTTACTGGCACCATCCTGCGTTGCATTGTGGGATTGTGGGCCATATGTGAGGAGACGAGCGCAACTGTTACCACGCAGAACCACTTGGTCATTAGAGTAGAACCTCCACATCTTGCATGGTTCTAGATATACATTTGTGTTGCTCAGCTCTTTGTGAGAATGTCAAACTCTTTCGTTTTTGGCCCAGAAAGCAGGCTGCCATATTCATTTGCCAGTTTTCAGTCCTATAAACCTGTGTCTATTTTCCCCATCCTGTATTCTTTCTCTGTTCATTTGCTTACCTCCATTTTTTGGGTGGCTTGCTGGAGCATGACCCATTTCAGACCACAAATCTAAATAAATGAGATTCATGGACTACATTGGAGTCTTGGCAGCAGAGTCTGGCGGAACGTGCCGGACAGCTTAATTGCAGCTTGCCAAAGGGGAGGTCCGAAAGCACCACTCCAGTGTAATTAAACACGGAACCAAGCCTTTGTCATTGTCGACGTGGAGGCTGATTGACTAATACGTTACCTTAGCAGGCCATTAGACTTTTCCAGAAGGCTCTGACTCAGATCCAATATCAATCCAATTGCACAGATCATTTTTTGATTTCAATTGCGTCGGAATTATTTATCGTAATTAACTGCCCAGCTAAATTGTCTGGAAGCGTAATAATTTTTAATTTAAATTTCACTTTGTGTTTTGAATATTTTTGTAAAGAGCAGCTGAAATCAGGCGCAGTTTGCTCGGTGACATACAGACTGTCTTGGGTATATTTTCATTTCCCAAACAGCATTGTGTTACCTTTTTGCACTGTTCTAAAGACCACATGCAATCACTCAGATGACTTAATAATGAGTCTAAGAACTGTTTTCTAGCCACACAGGACAGCCAAGTTTGTGCTGAACTTCCCAAATGAGCAGACAGAGAATTTTAAGTGTGTCGTTTCCATAACCACTGTTATGCCATGTGGCAATAGACAGACTTTCTGTCACTGGATGCCTGTCATCATTTTAGAGGCATCAGGGACAAACAACACAGACAGATCACACTTATTTGTGTCTTAACCTGAGTGACACTGGTGTCGGAGAACTGTGCTTCCTGAATTTGTATTATGCTTCCAGTCCTTCCTCTCTCTCGTTCTCCCTCTCGTAAAAACAATGAAATATTTCTCAAGAAGAAACAATACATTATGATCTAATTTACGGCTTACTGCCAGGTGTGATGTCAAAATGGCAACATTTACGCCACATACTCATAATTAAAAGCAAATGTAGTTTTAATTAATATTGGCTGGTCTAGTTGTTACTAAAGAGCTGACTCGGGGAAAAAAAAAAAAGCAGATGACTTAAGAGAGGTTAAATACGCTGTAAAATGTGGATCGTCCATGTGGGATAGGGAGGAGCTGAAGCTGCTTATGTGGACTCGTTAGTGCATCGCCGGTGGTGTGAAGCGGTGAAGCCTAACAGCACGGAAGCAGAACCCTCAATCGCTCTGCGTCCATTCACATTCGGCCGGAAGATCCAGCTTCCTGACGTCTGCCGATTAAAAGTCAGCAAGTGCCGCTCCCGTTGCCATGGTCACGGCCAATCGGATTTGACGGTGCCCGCCGGCCCATCGGGTGCGGGTAACGGCTGTCACGGATAGGAGGTGGTGCCGTAACGAGAATGCACACGTGTGGAGACGAGCGTCTGCCCGCCCAGTATGCAAACACAGCCAGTCACTTCAGTCAACGGATAAGAAGCGAGCAGCGGCGAGACTGGGGGACTGTCATGGACGTTGGGATGTGCCCGGTGTCGTGGAGCTGGGGACTGTCGGGGTTTCGGGGGGAGACGGACGGCTGCAGCCCATCCAAAAGCAGACTACTAACCACCACCCACAGCAGTCTCCACTGTAACAACACCCTGCAGGGGTGGCGTGTAGCTCAGCGGGTTGAGCCTCTGTAGCCTGGGTTCAGAAGATTGTTGGGTCGAGCCCCAGCCTCGACTAAGTCATCCTATGTCTGTGGTCCTTCAAGCAAGCCCCGTTGGGGGGGGGGGGGGGGGGGGGGGGGGGGGGGGGGGGGGGGGGGGGGGGGGGGG
>JABFDZ020000084.1:2356386-2376219 GCA_019775955.2 Pollimyrus isidori
GCATCTTTGGGATGTGGTGGAACAGGAGCTTCGTGCCCTGGATGTGCATCCCACAAATCTCCATCAACTGCAAGATGGTATTCTATCAATATGAGCCAACATTTCTAAAGAATGCTTTCATCACCTTGTTGAATCAATGCCACGTAGAATTAAGGCAATTCTGAAGGCGAAAGGGGGTCAAACACTGTATTAGTATGGTGCTCCTAATAATCTTTTCGGTGAGTGTAGATGTGAATAGATCCTGTCAGGGACCGAGATGGAAGGCACGAGGAACACAGACAGATTAGAAAAAAATCCTTGTTTTAATTCACAAAAAAGCAATTTAACAAAAGAGTAAACTTGGACCCACAAAAAGTCACCTAATCAAAACCCATGGCCACAGCTAGCCATATAACTTAAACCAAACAAAATGACCTTCTGTTAGACGAGACACCATGAGGGCTATATATACACTGGATGGCCAAACCACAAGACATAAAAGGGGAAAACCAATAACAAATACCACACATACACTAATACAAAATCAGTTAATATTTCAATCAAAAGAAACAAAATAAAATTAATTTAAGTGAACCCAAAATAATGTACTTAAACAATAAAAGAGACTAAATACAAACTATTCCACCCCCACGGTAAACAGCCAGTTGGAGTTGTCCATTTTCTTGCATTTGGCCCAGCTTCTATGTTGGCCACCTCTTTAGCCTGGAGCAGCAAGGAATCCTCCTCTGCACTCCACACACGGTAAATCAAAAGAAACAATTAAACTCAGTAAATTCTCACATTATTCCAGTCAACCAAATGTGCGTGCCTAATCTAGCAAACTGGTTAAATGAGACAAATAAAGAAATACATAACCAAAATATGCTAATATATTGCAAATTAAACTAAAACTCAAACATAGAACAAATGACCATAAGTGATACTTCCCTTCAAGTTAGCTGTGTGGCTGTGGGGGCAGCCATCACAGATCCATAACCTGGGAGCACTTTCGAAAATTTCTGCATATTTTCAATGTGCGTAGCTGTCCTTCCAGTGTATATGAATGTACATTTTGCATTTAATGGAAATGTCACCACAAGGATAGAAGTGCCCAAAGGGCAGGTCCTAAAAGAAAATCCCCCAAAAAGTGTGCTTTTCTCCGCCAACTATTCTTGGTATCGACTTTCATATGTCTTGCTGACATGCCGTAACAAGTCTTACTGCTTTAGACTGAGTGTGTTCAGTGTGGAGATGGAACAATGATGGCTAAAAAAATGTGAATGTGTCTGTGTGCACATGTTGAGAGATAGAGGAGATCCAACAGATAAGCAGTGACTGAAAAACACATACATAAAACATCAACAGTCAATGCCTTGATCTGGACAGGCTGACAGGTACTGCTGCAGGACAGACAGAGCAGTATGGCTCACGACAGGCAGAACATTGATATACGACAGTCCTAAGGCGCTCCATGGCAAATGTAAGACTTGACAATTCAGACTGGTATGAGACTAATGTAAGACATGCCTGGACAGGCTAAGCTACTTTGAGAGGTGGACTAGTATGTGAGAGACAAGATGCCCCTACTAGTAGTTAGCGTACGAGAACGTTCTGGAGATGCGGGCCAGAGCAGGTAACTTTCACGCATTGCAAGGTCGATTTGAGCAGCTGTGTCTGCACTTTCTTTGCTGGCGTAGCTGATTCCAAATGGAGCAGCTGGAGCATCTCAGCTGGACTTGTGCTCCAAAACCCCTGGACCCTTGAGACATTTGTTCACCTTTCACAGCATGGGCCCGTGTGAACAGGTCAACAAACCGTGTTTCTTTGCAACTGTCTAGTAGCTAGTCTATACTCTGAGCTAATTTATACCCTGAGCTAATCTATATTATAAACTAGTCTATTCCCTGAGATAGTCTTCACCCTGAGCTAGTCTATACTCCTAGGTTCAGTAAACCCCTGACCGCAGCCCTCGTCTCCTAAAAAATACATCTGTGTTTCCTGAAACAATATATTGCGTAAGTGGACCTTATCTCTGGAAAACATTTCACTTCAAAGACTGTTTTTCCAAGTAGTGTGTTTACATATTATTTACATAAAGCAAGAATAAACACTACACAGATTCTAAGGTATGCTTCAGTTCTCAAACACCATGCAGATCTGATGCCTGGGCTTAGTTTTCTAATAAAGCATTTGATTATTATACAGCAGGGGCACTCTCTGGTGGACTGGGGTACCTTCCTAAGCATTCTGTACTACCCAGTGTTTCTTCAGAAGGCTTCAGTCTCAACAGAACCCTGCATTAAATAAGTAGAAGGATGGGTGAATGGATGGAAGGATCGATGGATGAATGCTTGCCAAATACTTCTTATCCTGCTCATGGGGTTAAATATTTCTACAGATAATTACTCCTGAAAGAACTTTGTAGAAGTATACAGCAGCATTCCGCTGTCTGGGATGAGCATCTTGCCCTTTTTTCATCCCTTAATTCTCCACAGGGCCCAAAATGCCGTAGGAAAAAGGACACAGTCCCAGCTGTGATTCTGAGGGCAGGCCTTGTAATGGGCCGCGTTACCGCGGCAACGTCGCCGGCGCTCCAGCCTGATGTTGGCGACAGCGAACCGCGGTGGACCGCGGCCATGGCTCGGCTCTGGATGAAAAGGCACCATAATCACACAAAATCAGCCAACAAAACGGGAGACGCATTCTTTAATCACTGAATGCACCAGAAATGTAATTCAATTACATAAAAAAACAAAACTTGTGTTTATATGTGAGGCACAGTGGACGAACATTGTTGCTGACTGTGGGCTGAAGCTGGCTGTCTCACAATAAATGGAGAAGCTAAGGCGTAATTTCGTACATGCATGTTTACAGGGGTGCCTGGCAGCATAATAATATATTTCCCAGCAGACAAAAAAAGTCTAGTTGTTTATGTTAATATGATGCTGCTGATTCAGGCAGTGTGACCCAATCCCATGCTCTAATCTACTACGCTCCATATAAATGACAAAGGAAGAGCCTAGGCTTCTAGAATATTCCAGAGTGGCTGCGACTGCGGAATTCAAGCGTGGGATGTCACAGTTTGCTTCTCACTGAGCCGCGTGCCCCCCCTCCCCGTGTACCCCCGCTGAGATGCTGCACTCCTCAGGCATCGTACGCGCCGACTGACGTGCTGACGGCTCCCTCCTGCTTGCTGGAAGCCTCGCAAAGGAAATATTTACATGTCAGGCTTCACTCGCATTCCTCGGGGGGGAGGGATGCCAAGGACCGTCTGACGGTCATGTGACATCCTCCATGTGTCCTGTTGTCGTAGCGCCCCCCAGACGTAGGAGGTCGAAGGATAAGTACGAGAGTGAGGGTGATGATCCCTCCCCACCCTGCCCCAAAAACACCCATTTCAACTCCTTGCCATATAACGGCATCTGCTCCCCAACCACAAGAATAGAGATCCCTGGGGGGAGAGTTAAATGTGCGTCCCATCTCCATAGCAACGCAGTTCCTCTGCCCTTTCATCATTGCAAATTTGTTCGTCGGCCGTGGGAGCAGCCATACAGTAACGCAGCTCCCTTTGATACTGCGAAACACGTACGGGGGCATTTCATTTCAAATAATTATTAAATTGTTGGCATTCAGCGCAAATAATTCCGCGGGAATGCTGGTTCACGCTGGCACATAAACAAGCTGTTTATGAGATACCAACAAGACGTCTTTCTCTCGGCGGTCACCGGCGGCTCAGTATTTCAACCAGTTGCTAGTGGCTTTTGTATATTACAGATGTCATTATATGATAAAGCGATGGTAATATTGCAAGTTAACCCAATGGGGGAGGCTATTAATAGCTCACTGTCTGTCACATGAGAAAAATGAGAAAACCAGGTAGTTTCCCATTCGATGTTATTATTATTATTATTTTTTATTTGCAAATGTTTCTAGGCAAGGGATTTTTTTTTCCCCAATTGACTGTACAATATGCCGGCATACTGTAGAAGGCTGATAAAAGACATCAATTTAGAGTACACCGTCTATAATGCAAAGATGGAAAAATGACGAGCAGCTGTCACAGCATAAAGGCAGTGATTTATGCGCAGACACAGGCTGCAGTTTGCACAAACTGCCCCTTTCGTTTCCACCATCAACAGTAAAATTTTACACTATTTTTTTTTTTTTTTTGCCCACCACCACCCCCCCTCTTCGGAGAAAGTTTTACACTATTATATCCCTGAGAATTTCCCTACCAGGGAACAGGATAAGCTCCTCAGCACTCAGTGAACATCCGAGGATTTTTCTTTTTCTTTTTGCATTGCAAGAGATCATTTCTTTGCCGGAAATTGCAAAAAGTCAACACTTTAAAACTCTTGATTGTACTTCCTATCGCATCTCAGGGAATTATGGGGTGTAGTAATTTCAGAACTGCTGAGGAACGTGGGAATAACATGCAGCCTAAAATGAAACAGTTAACAATCATGCTAATTACTGTAAACACTCTGGGGAAGAGAGCCATGAAACATGAATGTAATTTACAGAATTGCAAGAATATACTAACTTTCAGACAGAGGCAGCTAGTCTATGCAGTTAGAGTATAGAGTATGTCCCGTATTTTTGAATTTTACATTTTTGAAATAACTCTTCTTTGGAAGAAAATGGCTACTATAATATTGTAAAATGTATTATCTTCTAAAATTTTTTGCCACCATCCACCGCTGTTTTCACTGCACCTCTTCGGCAGCCTTGTTTTAACACCAGTTCAGAAAGCGACCAGTTACCGTTGTGTCCAGGAAGACTAGCTAAAATGTACGGCAAGCATCGGAGCAGTAAGGGTCACTAATGAGGTCGAGGCAGAGAGGCCCTGCAGGCGGCACACCCGAGGCGACTTTCCGGCTCACGCCTCAACGCAGACGCACTTTCATGTGACAGTTGGGCCGACACGGCACTCCGACGGGTGCTGCCAGACACTTGAAAATTCAGGGGCATCTACAAAGCCGAAGGGAAGGACTCAGTACTCAAAATACCCCCTGAATGACAGCCAATTCATTAATGTTCAAACGGTTTCTGTCCCACGGTGGATTGGCTTAAATGCTATTTTGTGTTATTATGGGCTGTGATGGAAACAGTTATTTTAGTATGTAATGTGTTTATTTAATATCATTAATCAACAATAAAGAGACACTGACTGTCTCAGATTTAGAGCATAAATTGTACTGGGATGAGTGTGCTGATTGAGCCCATTATGATTATGAGACCATCAAGATAAGGCCAGTGCCTGCTGTAAACAGAGTGGTCAAACACATGCACGAAGTGGCCAGGAGTGGAACAAGATTACTGCTCTCATTTGATTCTAAGTACAAGAGCAGAATATGAAATAACACAGATTACTCCTGACAGCACTGATAAGCTGCACTTGACTACCAGAGATACTATGAAGAAGGGGAAAAGTCAGGGTGATTTCCAGGACCTCGAAGTGACAGAAACTTTAAAAATTTTGTAACATAGATCGGTCAGTGTCACATTCCTTCCTGGGGCACAGAAATTCCAGGGTGACTGGATATGCTGGCTAGAAGCCACTTCCCTCGACCCCAGCTAGGGCAGAAGGACATTGAATTCTCCAGAAGGGGTTTTTCAACATGATGTCAGAACATGGAAATGAGAGTCCCTGTCACCGGCTCGTAAAGGGATTTGGTGTCTGCGTTCTCAGTGGACAGCACCTGCATCTTCCTGGTGCAGAGGAGTGCCACAGAGGGGCCACGGGGTTCAGTTTCAAGAGGTATAAATCTATTACATTGCAAATTGGATTTATTCAAAATCACACAATGCGTGAACGTGTTATGTACTTCAATTTTCCCCCTGCAACTATCACTTTTCAAAGACCAGACAGCAATTACAAGGGGGTGGGGTGGCATATTTTTTTACATGAAATGCTTTTATGAAAATCAGGAGTAAATTTAGAATTCCCAGCCTTTCTAAAATCACAAAGGGTAACAAAGCAATATGAAATATATGAGGTTTCCTAATCATTTTACTACTTTATATGGATTGATGTTTTATATTTCAACGGCTACCTTTATTTCACATGTGGCATAACATTGAATCAATCTTTTCCTCTATCCTACCAACTGGGGCTGGATGAATGGGAGTGAAGCTTAGCTGGGGCAGACCACTGGAGCCAGCTCAGAATATCTCATGGCTTTGGAGATATCACCCATTGATCTTCTGGCTGGTCATCCTAGTCACCGTGGTGGGGCCTGGACCATATCACAGGCAGCACAGGGCACTATAAGCGGGGTTATAGACTGGCCAATCCATCAGAGGGCACATACAGATTGTATGGGGGGGCGCTATGCCAGGGACACCAATGTACACATCCGCATGTCTCAAGACCACAGGAGGACACCAGCGTGACACGGGAAGAACATGAGAGCTCCACACACATGTCAGATCTAGGATCCAAACCCCAAATCTGGTGAGCCAGCTATTATACCCACTGACCCCCCCGCTGTCACCCAGAATTAACATCAGCAGCAAGTAAATAAATAAACAAAAAAACCCATGTGTCTCCATTGTTAAAATATCCATTATAGGCAGAGAAATTATTAAATGAGTGCATTGTGCTAAATTCTACACAAATAAATGTTTTCATTGCCAGCAAGGCCTTTATTTATTTAGGCAATGCCCATTTATACCCCTCTGGGAAGTCATGATGTGCTATAATATAAAACAACTATGTATAATAAATATGATGATTTTCAATACATTTGCCGGATTCGGTTATGTAGTTGTTTATTTATGACGCTCAGCTGCACAATGGTGGATATGTGCTGTTTATAATAAACAGTGCATTTATTAAATGTTGGTGATTTGCTTGTCATTTACCCACCTGAATAATGAAGTTTTGATAAGTAGCGCACCACGTTACAGTCCATCAAATTGAATGAAAACCAAGCCTGAGTGTTGGGGTTGAGGGGGGGAGTTACTTTTTCCTCTTAATATATTTCATGCAAAACATGGATTAGATGAGACCTAAATTGCTCATCATTTTTCAGCTCGTTGGGAGGATGTTAAGGGAATTTAAATCAGTTTGCAGTTAATTATGCAATCGTCAAAAAAGCATTCTGTTTCAGGTGTATCTTAACAATGTCGTTCAATGAGAAATACCCAAATTTTGTTCAACTGTGCTGCAGGCTGCATCACTTATTGCTGTTCAAGAAATTCCGGCTACCCACTGATGCACCTAATCAATGTAGCCGGTCATACAAATTCCATTCATACATTTATTTTTATCATATTCCTAACAGAGCTGCAGGTCTGAAACCAAATCGGGACGCTGGAATGGCATCATAGCAGGAATACACCCCCCAACGGCGTCCCTCGACAGTGTCATTCACTCAGACAGCCAATTGGAAACACCATACTCCTTTTGCCCAGAGGTGATTGGTCAATCCCCAACCAGTGGCCTGCTTTGGCCCATCCTCCTTCCTTGAGAACCCCCTGCGGGACAAACGACAGTGGACAGCCCCGTGAACGCACACCCCTGAAAGCCTGCCTTCCAATTAATGACGGTTAGTAGGCCGGGCCCAGAATTGCTTAATTCTAAAGATCATTTGAATTGCCATTCTGCCACTGCGCCACTATCAGATCACAGGGGATGGAGGGGGGAGGGGTCGCTGGCAGCTGTCGGACCTGTAATAGCGGATCACACTGCGAATTGCCCGACTTCACTTCAGCTGCCATGACGTGTCATTTAGACTTTACTCTGACCCCAGTGCTGTAAGCTCCCTCTAAGCAGGATTCATACAGCAGCATACGCTAAACCATGCACCCCATATTACTATAGACATTGTAAAATTAAGTATTACAATTTCTTTTTAAAGTAATGATATTTCATGTGGAAGTTTAATTTAAATTGGTTAATATTTATAAACTCATTTATCATAGTAGCTTGACTATAAAATGTGATTTATCAGCATAATAATACCTTATTGAGCTTTATTTTATTTTAAGAATGATTACTGCCCAGGAAGACCCTTAGAACTGTTTGAGGTTCTGTGGGTTAGGACTACATGATTGGTTCAAATCCCCATAATATCATCATTGGGCCCTTGGGTGAGGCCCTGTAGAGTCGACTCCAAAAACGACTCCAGGGTGCCAGATAAATGGGTGACCATGTGCTCTGACCCCACATTTCTCTGACCCGTGTTTGACTCAAAGGAGTAAAATGGCATATTTAGAATACAAGGATCCTTGTGCATTTGAGCAGCTGGGGAATAGAGTATAATTACAGTCATATTAACATTGCTGTGCTACTATAACAAGGAGAAAAGAGCCGTATAACCATGTTAGAAAAAACACCAGCATGGCTCAAAATTTCAGTAATGAAAAAGCATCGGTTACTAGGGACGTCCATAACGTGTGCATGAATTATGGCTGTTTTTTGTTGAGGGCGGAGCCGGGTGCTGTTTCAGTCAGCCACATCTCGCGGGCACTTCTGCCAAGTCCTCCCAGTGGAAGGCGACATAACTGTGCAGCGGAAGGGTTGAATGTGGAAGATGCAACATGCTTGGAGACAACCTGGGTTGCTAAGTGTGTCAGCAAACCTGGCAACCTGCAACCGCTCTGCCAGCTGGCCTTCATCTTAAAGGCCCCTCTACACTGGTATAATGCAATAAAAAGGACAGACCCCTCAAATTCAAAGTCAACTTTATCGTCATTGTACATATGGCCAATGAAATGAGGCAGCAGGCTGTCCTAGTGCAAGCATCACACATAGAAATTGTAGTTAAATTATTACAGTAGAATGGAAAAAATAAGATGAAATTTAAAAATTGTGTCCTGAATATGCTGCAAGACTGAGGAATGTTGAGTGTATTCTGACAGCAATGATAAATCGTACACATTTCTCATATAAGGCCTGTTCCTGAAGAGACATGTAGAGCGAAACATAGAAACGATGAACACAGACAAAGAGTCACAGTTGGCATAGTTTAGCCGTGTTCTGTCCAACTAAATCCAGCCCGTCTCGCGCAATCTGGTCGATTCCGCTTACCAATCCTCCGGCCTCGAGCCCAATTTTAGCAACCGAGAAGAATTAGTATGCGGATCGCTGTCAGATGGCTGACAAACAAAAACTACTAATCCAGGAGAGTTTGACACGTTTAGACTTCTGAAAGCGACTTACAGGATACTGAGAATGTTGTTCCTTTGCCAGAATAGTTTCTTTGTCCTTCTTAAAAGATTTTTGAGAGTTTTTGAGAGTTTGTGTTCAGATTTTTGTATGTTTATGGAATGCTACCAGAGGACAGTTTTTGAGACGAGGACAAGGTAAGTCCGAGATGCCATCAGCCACTAGGCTTGCCTAGATTCCACGCCAAGCCGAGGTTTCTGCTAGAGGATGGTTCTAAGCTTGAAAGCTTCATCCAAGCACTTCATCTTTTGAAATCAGCGACCCTCCTGTCAGTCCTTGACTTACTACCCCTTTTCTTCCGATTTGTCTCTCTCTCACTTCCCTCATTTTCTCTCTCCTCTTCATCTCACCAGCCCGCTTCCATCTAATCGCGTTAACGCACTCGTTTG
The DNA here is from genome assembly GCA_019775955.2 of Pollimyrus isidori. Taxonomy (NCBI): domain Eukaryota; kingdom Metazoa; phylum Chordata; class Actinopteri; order Osteoglossiformes; family Mormyridae; genus Pollimyrus; species Pollimyrus isidori. The sequence goes on from JABFDZ020000084.1 coordinate 2,365,930, forward strand.
TTGTTGTTTCTTCTGACAATAAAGGAAAGAGAGAGGAACGGCAGCAGGAAAGTTCCTACGGAGATGCTATCGAGGAGGCGGCCTGGCGTGGAGGAGATAACGGCGGACTGAAGAAGAACGACGCTGGAAGCTGATGAGGGACCGGCCACCCCACGAATTACTCAGTCTGCTACCACTGATTCATTTCCCACCCAAAGGCTAAGCAAGCTAGTTCCAGCGCTGCCAGCATTTCCTTAAAATAACCTCTCTGATGTCCTGAATGTGTTTGTTCACAAGGGAGTTTGTCTGATTCTTCTGTGCAGCCGGGATGCTAATGTGCGATGAAAGTGCTCTTTATTCTTTCTGGAGGGCCCTCAGCACGCTGCCACCGACACGCAGATGAAAGACTTTTTTGTTTTTTAATGGCTACCGTGAGGGCTCACGCAGGAGATGTTTTCTGAATAGACTGTCCATAATATGTCTCCGTATTTTCGTCTGGTCTTCTGGATAGTTGACCGGAGCAGTCTGGCAGTACGTGCCCCTCATTTATAAACATATATGTCAACATAGTGTAAGAGTGCAAGCACAGTCCGACAGTGCCTTAGTTAAATATGTTATTAATAGTTCAAATGTGCAACCTATTGCTAGATAGGCAAAAAAAAACATCACCGAGAAGTCACATAAAGCTGAAATAAACTTAGGTGACATTCAGAAGCAAGTGCACGCACAGAGTTTATAACTTCAGTCAGTTCCACTCATTTCAGATCCAGGAATACAGGTTTGCAGAGGAATGCAGAATATCTCACTCTATCATCGTTCTGTAAGGTCACAGCTTATCCAGTCTCGTGAAAGCCAGGATGTATAAATCTATAAATTCCGATATTTACTCTGGCTCCAACATATTGAATCTGTGTCCAGGTAAATGTAAGAAGGAATTAAGGAGAATGGAAAGGTAATCAGACTCTCTTACTCAGAATTGGCTTTCTCTCTGTTTTGATGTCTGGGAGGTTTTAGTTGTCTGTCACACCGTGCTCTTCTGCTGATCTTCTTTTATTTGTAACCTCTGATGGTCTATTACCCTCAATCACTGTACACCCATACAGGCCAGCTTGTGAACTTGGGCCACATCCCAGAACTATTTTTCTAACGGCCCCCTCCCTTGATAACTCTGTCAAGGGAAGAAATGAGTGATGAAGCGAGGAAGGTAGTGCGGATAAAATGTGGTATCGGGACACACTTGCGCCCTCAATGACGTACCAGGCTCCACCTGTATGTATGAAGTCATGACAGAAACAGAAGCTTTCATGCCACATCATGGATGGGTGTCACCAAAGGTGAATTTCTCTTCCGCAGACGGAACTCTCGTTAGACTTCCACATGACCCAGGCACGGTGATTTGAGCAAAAGTCGGCCCTTGATGGCGCGATCCCTCAGGTACTGAAACGGCACTTCAACATCTGGAATTAGGAAAAACTTTGAGGGGAAGGAAGGGTACCGAGGGAGGAGGTGCAAACAAAGGTTTTGGGATGTAGCCTGGGGGTTTAAGTGTGCCAGAGCTAAGAGGAAGAACATTTTATGCTTGACATTTTATTAAAGACTCTCAGTTGTTGTATTAGTGACATTTCTGTCTTGTGCTCTCTAGTTTTTTTATGTTGAAAATTTGCTGTTTATATTGTGATTTTGATCCAATCTGTTACATACTGCAGTGTGCGCAGGGCACAAACAAAGACCAGCTTGAGATGGTGAAGGTGAACGAGACTTTAATTACACGCACAACAATACACGTGAAACGTCTATGCCGGATCTGTCGGTGTTACGCTGGCACAGACCTAAATACACACAGGACTAATCACAGGACAGGCGTGCGGCAACGCCCCACAGGTGAGTACAATCAGGAAAGCACAGGAGGTAACGAGGTGGGCGTGGCACACGAAGGGCTGAAACAGGAAGGACGACGCGGGACGTGACACAATCTGTGGATTTTGGAGTTTCTTCTGTGGCCAGTTTCTATGAACTTGAGATCTTCTCTTTGGCCTCCTAAACCCACAGCCCTTCTTTGAGCACGTATCGAGGTGCACTTTCGTGCTGGGGCCTCTGAGATTTACATCACACCCCCAAAGGGGAAATTATTCGGGTGTTACAAACAAACCCAAGCAAACCAGAGACAGTGACAGAAGCAGCATGAAGCATCGCTATATCTCATAATTATAGAGGCAGTTGCATTTTTGCATATTTTATAGGCGTGTATAAAATAGGGGGAAAAATCACCATGACTCGAAGTGACAACCTTTGAGAAAGCAAAGTAATTTCTCATGACAGCTGGAGTCAGCGTGGGGATGTCAGGTGCCAACTTGCTCTTGTTTTGATGATGCAGCAATCGGAAAATGGTCACCATTTTGGGCACCCCTGCCGGGAAAGATAGCTGATCCCTTCTGCTGTCTTTTCCTACGAAGACCCACAATTAATCTGAGTGCCATGCAGAAAAAAAATATATATATACTGTATCTTCTTACTGAATCTTCCATGGCATAACATAGAAGCCATGGGTTGAAGCAATACTAATAATTATGACAAAAACATTGCGCCTATTTATTAAATCTGTCACGGTAAATGAATAAGATCAGCTTGCCTAACTTCAGTGGGTTTAGTAATAAACTGCCTGAAGAACTCCATCCTATTCATAACCAGCTAGGTTTAAATGTGTAGGGCAGGCCATGTGGCGCCTGTTTTTAACAACTGACAAAAGTACTTCAATTAAAACATTTCATAGAAGATCTGACAGCTCTACAAATAACTCTGACTCCTTGAAAATGTCGCATAATCACAGGTTTGGTGCCTGAAATCTGAACTGAGCTGGATGAGTACATGGAGTGTAAAATTAGCAATTATTGGTCAGGTATATTTTTTATTTGGTGGAAAGAACATCCAGTTATAAAGGGACTGCCAGTGTGTTCAGCTTAAAGATCAACAGCGGTTTGTTTCTCTGCGCTCAGCAGGAAGCCACAAGTGTTTAGTGGCTAATGTCAGCCACAGTGACGAAAAAAAAAGAAAATTGTGTGGTCTGTAATCCTAGGCCTGCTCAAACTGGACTCATGACTCATGTAAGGACCATCCAGCTGAATGCAAACCAAAGGGCAAAGGTCCAGATAGCTTCTGATGCATCCAAGTTGGCCGGGAACCCTTACAGTAAGGACTACGGAATACCTTGGAATAGCAAATCTCCAGAATACTGCAGGGTTAAAATGCACAAAGAGCCAAAAACCATACTTACAAATCCTCGTGTTAATTTTCCATGTCATGTGTTGGTGTTTGGACAGAATGTAAACTCCAGAAATTGCACTGTTCACAATATTCTTAATGCGTAATGTATTTGCCTCACATCATACTTTAGTCCCTGAGAAAGGATTTGACAATGATGGAATTCCTTCATTCCGCCGCTCTTGTCATGGGTCTCGGTTCAGTTTGGTACGCTAAGAGTCTGGATGCTTCATTACGCCGAAGAGCTTGACGATAATTTGAAATTGTTTTGATGTCTAGCAGATGCTTTTTGTAGACACTTCATTCCAGTCGAAGGTCACGATGCATAAAATCAAGCAGAAAAAATGGGGAACGATGCACATATATTCTTTCCGCATTCGCAGAACGTGGCCTATCTGTTGCAAATTCCCAGCAGACCTTCGTATTAAAAACAGGATGAACATCTCTGCTAGATGACATTTTCCTCCGTCTGCGTTAGACACAGTCCCTCAGGACACCAGTCGTGGAAAGATCATCTGTCAGAGATGAAGGAAAGGCGATGTCCCCTTCCCTTGGGGATACTCCAGATGCGGAGCTACAAAATAAGGGGCTGTTCGCCTTTCCTGGTTTTCCACTGGGCTTGTTCCATGCTCATGTGGCATAAGCGAGAAATACGTATGACCATTCAGTGATACAGTGCCGCTATACTGCAGATCCTCCCCTGGGTGTCAGGTGCAAGCTAAAGATAAGGGGATGTGAGAGCGACAGAGCAGGGCAGAAATGTGGCCACAATGCTAAAACCAGTCTATAAAAGCCAGACTGCATTGCTCCTTCTTGGAATCTTCTTTTTAACACACATGTGACCAGGACAGTGAAACAGTTAATAAGGTCAGAATGGGGTCATGGTGGTCTGACTATCTTCCTGAGGAAATATCAGCAGACACAATCTTAGATGGGAGACCATTATGTTCAGTAACTTTTATTGAAGAGCTGCCTATCTAATGCTGACCTACGACTGTACTGAGAGGTAACATTCATCCAAATCATCTCAGATTGAACCTTACACTTTAAAGCTGGTAATGCAGCGATTAAGGACACTGGCGTGTGAGTGAACTTGAGCTGAACCCAAGGCACTTGTAATTTTTACCCCAAAAACAATCATCTGTCTTCTTTAACGACATAGCCTTACCCAGTATCAGGTCATGCATGAAGCCAGTCCCATTCAAGAAGGGAGAGCATGCAAACTCCACATACGTAGATAACGTGGGTCCAAGAAGCCCACAACTGACATGTGAAAAGGAAAAGAAAGTCACAGGAAATGTATTAACTGCGGGCAGAGCACATGGTCCCAAGTCAAAGGGTACAGTGTGAAACACACATGAGGCCGTGTCTTCTGCCTCTCAGTCCCAGAGCCTCTGAGAACTCAGTAATGACAGGGCTTGGGCCGCTGACTGTGAGAACCACGACCAAGGTAGCTGAAGACACAAGAGCTGACTGACAATAGTTTTCACCAAGCATGTAAATTCGGAGTGCTTCCAAGAATTGGTTTACTGGAACCTAGATGCCAAGAATGCAGAATGAATGCAAATTCAGCATTGGCTGCAGGTGTGGCTGACTGTACATCAGCATCATCTGGAAGTGTGCGTGGTCACAGGGAATGGCCATGTCTCTGACCGGTGACTAGTGAAGTCAGGCTACAGTCCTAATCATACTGCGACCTTGTAGTCCAAAGCAAAAATAATCAACTAAATTAGTGCTGAAAAGTTATAGCACAGTGCTATAGAAATTCAGCCTGACGTTCTCCAGTACTGATGCCATTGCTAGTCTCTATGACCCATGGAGCAGCTGAGCTCTTAATTAATTAGGCTTGATTAATTTGCTGATTAATGCATTTCATGATTTGAATCACATAACAGAATATGTTACTTGAGGACATGCAATAAATTCTAATCTTGTTAACCACATTAGAAAAAAAAGTTAAACACATTTCTGCTAATAAAATGTTGCTGTTTTTCAATTATTGCTCTAACAAAAAAGTCTTTACTAATTTATTTAATCGGTGCCTTGGTTAATTGTTCAAGGGCTTCAAATATGTATCCTTTATTTATTTGAAATTTGATAAACAATGAACTACGAAAACCCAATATTTAGAAACATGCAGGGATTTTTTTACGATATATTTGTCCCACATAATTTCATTTTCCACAGTTAGGAAATTAAAGCAGAAGAGTCTTCTGTTGATACATCCACCCAATCAAGATTAATACAAGGTGGATCAGTAGGCCAAAGGTTGTTAAACAGCATATAAGAGGCTGAATGATGCTCTTCTCATGGGATTTTGTCTCTCGCTACTCACCGCTTGTTAAGCACCATAATTGGAGGCAGTCAGCCAATTGGTGGCCAACTCCGTGAGTCTGCCTCCTCACCACATGTAAGGGCCTTGTTCTTGCTGGCCTGCCTCTCTTTATCTCAGAGGCAATCCACATCTCAGTCTACCGGGGAGCTTGGTAAACCAATAGCTAGAATTGCATGCATCTTAGGCTTTTTCAAACATTTAACCTGAAAAATCTGCATAATTATGTATCCATCTAACAACCGGACATACAATGCCACAAACTATGGCCAAGTTAGACACACCAGCTCACCAGGAAAAAACACCAGTAAAAGTTTGGCACCGCTGCTCGAAATGAACATTTTAATGGGAGGATTAATAGCGTAGAGGCGCCAGCGCTGTGCTGGCTGCAGTCGGCGTCGCTGTAACTTTGTACATGTTCCTCTTTGTTGGGGAACGGTGCCAGTCACTTTTACAGGACTGTGCAAGAGTCATAGGCAGTCAAAGGAAATGATGTGTAAATGTATGATATTATGTCAGTCAAAGTGTGTTAACTTAGCCAATTGAAATCCTCTCCTAAAGTCACCCCAGTATTAGAAGCAAGTATCCTGTCCTATCCTACCCTGTCCTGTCCTGTCTTATCCTATCTTCATCTAAAGTGAAGGTGGTGTTCATCTACCTATCCAGCAATATATCAGTAAAGGCAGCAAAACAGAAGAGATTCTTAAAACGTTTTTATTGTGCCACTGTTAAGTTACATATATCCTAATGTTCAGTTGTTTGCTTTATTCTGAAGAAATAAAGACTTAAATACAGCTATTGTTTTCTAGGACTGCTGAAGACTTTTGCACAGTACTGTAAATGACTGAAAAGTTGGAGGATCCTGTCATATCCCTGCCTGCCTCTTCCCTGTCATGGCCCTAACAAGCTATGCCCATTACTTGTTTACCCCTTTTGTCTTGCCTCTCTTTTCCAGCACTTGTATGGAAATCTCACCCAGCTGCCTCTCGTTGGCCCCTTGGTGGTCTGTTATATCTAAGCACCAGTTTGGTTTGTCAGCCGCAGTCTCATCATTATCATTGAACCTTCCTGTTGCCTGTGCCATCACTGGTTCCAGTCCTCCTGTTTTGATCCCTTACAACCCTGTTTATTTCCAGTCTCTGTTCACTGAGTACAATAAACCACCTTTTAATTTTGCCACAACGCCTGCCCTCAAGTCCATCTGTCGTGACAGATCTAGCCGGCCAAGGTCAGAGTCAGCTGACACTGTGTGTTGAGATAATGACCCTGCGATCTTGCCCATCTGACCCCAGGCAAGTTTCAGTATCATTATCTGATTGTTAGAGGAGTTAGAGTCGCATCGACTGGGTGCACATAAAGAACGAGCAGGACTATGGCAGCATTGGGTGTAAAACTCAAAGGAAACAAATTCAACCAGCTGGAAATCTCACACACCACTTTTCTATGATGAGGATTGGGAACAAGGCTGCCAAACCAAATATGACCTGCCAGCATTCTAGCGGTGGCCAGGTTTTGGGTGTTTGAAAGGCAACATTGGTGTTTGGCTTAAAGTCTACTTTGTTAGGATCTACGTTCTAAACATGAAAGCTTCAAATTGATGTTTTTGTACAGTAAGAACATCCTGAGTTTCTAGGTATTTGGAAAAGACACAAACTCCTGCACATTAAGCTTAATTTGCAAAAATTATAATAATAATGATCCTGTTGACTGACATCCTCCCCAGGGTTTCCCCCGCTGTGCTTCCTGAAATAAGCTCCAAGCTCACCATGAATTCATGAGGAATCTGAAAGATGGATGGATCATGGATAAAACTAATTATGCGAAACATCTTGACCCAACCAGCAGGAGTAACATCTGTAGTAATTATGCCTTTGAGTAAACGCAGTGCACAGAGTAGTGTGAGCTGAAGCGGAGGCTGGTAACTTATTCTCGTGAGCACAAGGCTTGGTGCACTGGTGACACTGGAATTTTAAGTCACCAGAAATGGGACCTCTTTGCAGAAAATTGGGTCAAGGAGAATGAAGATGCTGTTTTGGGTTAAAGACTTGCACATAATAAAAAGTATTTTTTATAGGTTTAAAACAGACATGTAGAGAAGTGCAAAGCCAATCATAATCAATTTTAGAGATTTAAATGCAAAATGGATGTGACTGTTGACCCCAACATTTCACATTCAGGTTAAATGGCCCATTTCACATATATATATATTTGTGTGTGCGTGTGTGTGTGTGTGTGTGTGTGTGTGTGTGGTTTTGTGTGGACGTTTTGTGAGCTCTGCTTGTCCAATCAAATCCCCCATGTAGATGCAGTTTCCTTGGTGATCCTTGGGCCTAGTCGCCATGGTAAACCTGCACTGTGAGATGAAAGCAATGACCAAAGTATCGCTAATGCTTTAAAATGCAAGCATGCAGTCTGCCAAAGAGATGAGGCCCTTCCATCTTCAGCTGAGCCAGTCAATATGTGTCAGCCATTTTCACTTCTCTTCCCTCACAGTAACATTTCATAAGCATTAATTTTAAAGAAGTGACACTTTCACTCCATTTATCTGCTGTATTACCCTCGCTTGGCAATAAATTTAAACCTTTTATCTAAAAAGAAATGCACCTTTTCGAAACTTAAAATGGAGCTATGATGTCTACAGGACTTTTTAAAACTTAATAGCTATCAATCACTAAAGAAAAGGAATAGCTACAGTATTTACATGTGAAATGCTGATGTGTATTCAAAACCACTTGAACTTCTTGATGATGTTCATTTAATGGAAAGTCTGTGATATAATTCGGTCATGTGATTCTGAAGCAACCAATCACAAAGAGTTTTTTTCCCATCTGCCATATTGTTTCAGAAGTTGGTTCAAAACAGATGTTTAACATTCCAGTTGGTGGCTAAGGAACAAAAAAGCTGTACTTAGACACGTCAATTTTAACCTAGCATATAATTTATGCACAGTCCTGACAGTCAGCAGCAACATAATTGGACGGGTTGTATGAACACTACATTTTACTGAAATGCAACATTTTTTTCTGAAATGGAATGCTTTTTATGTTGGAAAAATTAGAAATAATAAGCGTCAGAGCCAGATGTAAATGGTCAGATTTGGGGCGGAAGGTGTTGTAGTAATTGTAAAGTATTATATTAGCTCTATATTAGCACACTAAATGAAAGGGGGTGCATTGTTTTGGGCTGGGCTACAGATGTCAGTAAATTGTGTGAGAGATGTCAACGGCATTTGCTTTGCCATGGAAGGTAGGAAACGTGTCCTGTGTAAGAAAACACGCTAACTCATTATACCTGTACAAATACTGGGACATTGGTATGGGCCCCCAGTTTTTGTGGAGATTCCTCTGGGCAAGAGCCAGAGTTTTGGGGTGTCAGGAGGTGGGTGGTTAAAGGCAGAGTTATGTATCTCACTGTCCAAGAGCAACCCGTCCCTGGCAAGGGCAAACCCATCTGGGTGCCGCCACACTGGGTTCCACAGTGGATTATGGGAAAGGAAGTCCTTGTGATTTTTTTTTCTTTGAGAGTAGGACAGCATGAGCATTGTGGCCTGTTATTTCAGACACAGGACTTTTTGAGTCGCTACAGCAAGGACAGCATTGAAAAGCCTGTAGAAGCGGCTGTAAAACATGTTTACGGGCTCACCTGCAGTCAGCTTGGAGTGCGAGGCGCCTGCCGGTCCCCCGCAGATCAGGCGTCAAAGTCACTCTTTTTTGAAACTCCACAATTTTTTCCTGGCTGTACAATGACTGTAACTGTTAATTTGGCTGGTAAGTTCTTTCTCTGAAAAGAAAAATGTTTTATAACGGCACACCGTCGGAACACACTGTAATGAATATGAAACCTTTTCACAACGCTCTCCGTTTTGTGTTTGAGTGGAGGCATGGGAGAAACTGACAAAATACAAAGATAATATGACCCCGGAATAAGACATTCAAAGAATATACAACCAACCCCCCCCCCCCAACCCACAATGAGTTTTGGAGTGACAGAATTTATGTGTGTTTTGAAAGCTGAGTGATTAATAAGTGCTCTGCAATGACTGGAAGCCAAACTTTTCAGTCCTTCTGAATATATATGTGAATTATGTATATAACTTTCAAATAGTTTGCTATATTAGGTGCAGAGCACTTATTGCTAATGTGCTATATTGGTGAATACAGAACGTGCAGATTGGAGGTAACATTCTGTATATAAATGTACTGAATAAGGAAGTTGTAAGATGGACCTTCAAAAGTGATGAGGCAGCCTCCATACTGTTAGTTGCGTGAGTGATAATCTTGCAAAGTGTGATTGTCAACCTACAATCTGAGCTTTGGTATATGAATTCCAAACATTGTTTTCCATTATCCAGGATGCCAATAAAGACAGTGTTTCATCTGATATGAAATATGAATGAACAGCCATAGTCAATGGAGGCTTCAGTTTGAAGTAAAATGACGAATAATCAATCGCCGATGTAAAAGTTTTAATCTTCATGATAAATCTACGTAAAAGAAGTTACTGTATCTCATCCCCACACCTTACACCACGCTCCCCCCACACTGCACACCACGCTCCCCCCACACCACGCTCCCCCCACACTGCACACCACGCTCCCCTCACACTGCACACCACGCTCCCCCCACACTGCACACCACGCTCCCCGCACACGGAACACCGCCGTCACGGCACACAGGGGACCTCAGGGGGAAGGTGGGGGAGGGCGGCGGGTGGGGAAGGGG
>JABFDZ020000084.1:2389703-2405777 GCA_019775955.2 Pollimyrus isidori
GTAAAAAACATATCTATGTCTTGAATTTGAAAAAAATCATATTTTATTTTTCACTAAAGAGGGGTTCGGTGAATGTGCATATGAAACTGGTGGGGTTCGGTACCTCCGACAAGGTTAAGGACCACTGGTTTAGAATCTCCCAAGTAGGATCAAGTTTCCATGGCGACCAGGTGGAGTCCCAGGAGCTTTGTATGTATTTGAATATCACTCATTATTATTATATTATGTATGACTGGGCAGGACTGGGAACAGCTGTGGCCTTTTGACCTCAAGCCTAGACTCTGTTAAATCACAGTTTTTTCTTTTTTTGGGGGGGGAGGGGGGGCGGTGACTGTCTATGGATTATGGAGGCTCTGCTCTTCTCGTACCAGGGTTGCCAGTTGTAACGCGACTGGTGCGACTCTCATGCTTTCAGATTCTCACACTCACACAAGAAATCTTAAGAATTTTTTTTTTCCCATTATAAACCTAAAATTAGCTACATAAAAACCACTGTGGTAGTTCACAAACCCTACAGACTAAGGTAATAAAACTGTTACTTACATGTAAATGCGTGTGCAGATTTGTCTGAAATTGAAAGACATCCAATAGAGTCTCTGATCTTATACAGTGTAAATGTTCCTGTAAGAGATTGGCTGGTGACTTTCTATTTGTCTCAATATTTTGAAAAAAAACAGTTGCATCCTCCTTCCAAATGTCCATTACAGAGACTGTGGAAACCTGTAGTCTGTCCCACATCGTACAGAGCAGAAGGCTGGGGTTTGGGACGGTGGTTCAGGGCACACATACCCAGCTACAAGCACAGACTTAAGGGCCCTTTAGTGATGCCAATCATGTACTTTTGGAATAAACTCACGAAACAAACAAATGCAATACAAAGTCTATACAATTTAGCCAGTTTGTGCTAAATGAATGTTGCGCCAAATTTGGGGTGAGATGTTTTGTAGAAATATATTCGGTCTAGAATGCAATTCTAATAAAATTCTGATAAAATTTTTAGATGGCACAAGATAGCTAACACAAACATGGTTTTGTAAGTGTTTTGAGTTATATGTAAATCTGGATAATACGATCCCTTTACTGGGATGAATTAAAAGATTTTCAGTTTGCTTTTAAACACCATGGATCACGCCCACCTCCATGCAGACAATTAAACGACCTGCTGGCTTTGGCTGTTCTGCATTCTCGAAAGGACATATTTCATGTTAACTTCCCAATAAAAACGAGGGTGAGGCGGGGGGGTAGAGCTGGTCTGAGCTAGGCTTCGAAATTCCCCTTAGAGAGGCTGTTGCTAGGCAACGGCATGGAGAGAGAGGTTGACAGGAAATTGGTAGATCAACCAGAAGGTCATTGGCTCCAACATCCTTACACACTGGCCGGCGTTTAAATCAGATACTGTTTGCATAAATGGTTTGCTTAATTTATTAAGCTTTGGGAAAGGGTGGGTTAAAGTGATCAAATTTAATGACAAAAATCCTATTAGAATAATAAGTAAATAGTATTGTTATATGTTTATTACTATTTTATAATCATGAGCTGTATTGGTATTCCTTCCGATTATTGTGGTTATTGTCATGAAGATAAGTTTAACATCTGCTTTCAATCCTGCTCTGGGTGAAGAGAGTGCTTTGCCTTAGGGTAAAAAGTAAAATTGGAAAAATGTGATGACTTTAATTTTTAGACTAGTTATGGTAAGGCGAGTGAGGTAGTGACCCCTTTCGCAGTGGTTCTAGAACCTTCAGAGCCATTGGCCACCAAGAATAATAAACTCAGGTCACCAGCCCATTGAAAAAAACGCCCCCAGCCTGAGGTCCGATTGGCACTGCACTGGGCTGAAATGTAATATTACGGACGTGGGCTTGGTACTGAGTGAGCATTCTCTCTAATACAAAACAACTGGATGATAATAAAAGTGATGAAAGTAAGAACCTAAATATCTTCATTCTGTATGATTGTGTAAACATTTGTCTACTGACTGAGTGCTTCCTGTTACAGAATTAGTCTTCGACGTCAGGCTGGTCTGTTTCACCAGTCATGCTAAAAGTGGTTCATGCTAAAAATGATGACAAGAATAATGGACCATTCCACCATCCTAAAAATCAGAACATTCCATCCTATCAGAGTGGTGCATATCCAGTTGTCATTTTACTTTAAGAAGACAGAGGGTCGCCAGACTGAAAAAAAGAACTGGATGCTGGAGCTTAAAATGCACCTGCAGATTTAATTCTTCTCTTAGGCAAACCCAAGACTCCGGCCATTCTTGCTCAGATATGGATTCACATCTACTGCTGGTCACACATACCCACCTATTATCTGCCCTGACAGCAATGCAACAGGCCTAATGCCACTATTGCATTGTCCTGTCCATGCATCATTCCACAGGGAATGGCAAAGAAAACAGGATTTCTCACATGATTCAACAAAGCTCTGTTTCTTTATATTTCACAGTATGTATTTCTGTTACAGGATGGAGTCTCAAATCAGCATAGATATGTCTGTTGGGTTCTCTTGCAAAAACGTTTTTCACTTTCTTTTGCTACTGTCAGTGTAAGGTATATCTTCTGAAATAACGCTGGTCTTATTGGCATGCAGACCTCAGTCAAGGAGAGCTCCGTGAGGAGCATAAATGAAGACTGCACATCCAATCAGGGAATTCGCCCAATGAAACCCATTAATGGGCCCGAGCCGATTCACTAACGCTCTCCTGAATGGAGACGTGGCACCTCAGCCGTGTTTAATGGGCTGCGGGACGCTGGAAGTGATCGCCGCGCATCCATAAAACGCACTAATTTACTTAAGTGCATCAAAATGAGCCGAAGGCGCGAGTGCTTCGCTGAAAGCGTAGCCACGACGACAGCCGCTCCATTGTGTCCCACTGGCTGGTTGCCTGGCAACTGGGCGTGGCGGCATGGAATGTGTAACCATGTTCCTATCAACTCAAAAGCCTACAAAGGGTGCCAAATTAGTGACGTATTACGAAATATTAGTGTAAGAATTATATAATTATACTTTATTGGGGAGTGGGGAAGGTGATGGGAATGGGGGGGAGAAAGCAGCAGCCGTGGGACATTTCACAGTCAAGAAAATAGAGCCAGTGGGACGGTTTCCCTTTGTGGTTTGTAGACCTTCAGAACCTCTGGGTTCTGGATGGACTTAACAGAAGTGCAGGTTTGACAGTTCTTCCCCAGCCTCGTACCCTGTGCTGTCCAGAGAGGATGATTCTAGGCTTTGACCAATAGTGGGGGCTCAGCCTCCACTCCAGTAGGGTGCAACATGATAGCATTTCCTAAGCAGGGGGGGTTCCAGACTACAAGATTTATAAGATTTGTATAAAATTAATATGAGAATATGGGACAAATCGCTATAGGGATATTGTCAGATAATTTTTCAGGGGGGCTGAGACAAAAAATAGGGTAGTAAAGCCTCCCCCCACCCAAATAGGCTCCACGATCGCCTATGCAGTCTCGGCTAGCCCCCAACCCCCAACCCTGCTAAGATTAAATTGTTGGAAGATTGATGCCTGGATTAGGTATTGCCCACTTACATCCTATTTATTTCTCAGGTACAGTTTCTTTTGCAGAATAATCACAAATATCGGACAAAATCCGATTTTTCACACTCCACGTAGATTAATAAATGCCCTTTCACGACGCAGTAAGTTTATCGGCATGCGTCAGACTAACATTCTATATCATGGCTCACGGGGCTTCCTGCCTGCTGCCCAGGTGACAGCTGATCCGACCTTGACCCCCGCCGACTGACATCATCAATCCTTCACACGCCAGCAGTGGAGCAACAGGAACGCTGATTGAAGCGCCCGCCCCACCCCCCACCCCCCCTTTTGGCCACCTGTGTTCCTGCCCCCCAGATCCAGGGACCCTCTGATTTATGGTGTTGTGGGGAGGGGGAAACCAGGAATGCTTCTACACATTAATACATTGCACTCATCTAGGTACTGTTTCTGAAGCCCCATGTCCTTTACACACACACACACACACACACACACACATATATATATATATATATATATATATAGAGAGAGAGAGAGAGAGAGAGAGAGAGAGAGACACACACACACATATAGAGATGTACACACACAAGACTGATTCAAATGATCCTTGAATGAACAGTGATTGATGGTATTTTGCAAAGCAGGTTGTCTGTGTCAATGTAAACACTGTGTATGTATTCCACCAATATTACTCACACATCACATTTTATATTTTAAGCATAACACATCCTCTGCCTGGTTATCATATGTAAAATAACCCAAGTCCCTTTGTGTGGTATACAAGCTGGTGGCTGTTCTGCGCTAATATTTTCTGTCCCTTAAAGACAATGGAGCTAGACAAGGCCAGTAATCGAAGCTCAATCTGTGAGGGCCTGTTTTTGCCTGATGGGGTGTTGATGGTGGTGGTGGGGGGTGGGTGGCTGGCTTGGGCTCCCCAAGGATTTGCCCGTTTTAATTGTTCCATCGATTGTCTGAGCCAGCCAGCCTGCCCCAGGCCCGAAACCAGTTAATCACTTCAGTTGATGCCGCGCACCCCAAACACACATGCTGGGGAGGGGGGTCACCTCAGCTGGCGGGGAATTAGACGCAGGGCTCACGTCTTTGTTTGCGTCTGTCTCCGCTCTTTTCACCGTTAGCGTTCGCCTCCACCCCCCACCCCACCGCATCGCCCTCGCTCATCTTCACGGCACCGTCTGGTGGTTAGCCTGCTGTGATGCCGTATGCCGATTTCGGCTAATTGCCACAGCCGGCCAGTCGAGGAGACCGCCCGTATTCTGGGGCAGCTGGATGCCAGCTAAATCCAGACTAAGTTGCCGGGGCCTGGGTCATCATTGTACCTACAGTGGCAAAGCTGAAGAGTGGCCTCTGTGGAGTCCAGGTAGGCCCCGTTTACCACACTGCAGTCGTGCATCTAAGCCCCCGGCGTCGGTCTCAGTGTGTTACCTGTGCAACGGAAGCAGCTCCTCACTCAAAAACTCACTTTGACAAATAGCTAGATGCTCATACTGTCAGCACCCGCAATCGGCCCTATGTCTCTGACAGAGGATCCCTGGGGGGGTTTTACTCAGCAGAAGCGTTACCTTGTGAAGGGAAACTGCCGACTCCTCGTGTAAAAGGGACGTGAACATCCATCAGGGGCAGCACATTAACTGGAGCCTGGTTTCTTACAGTATAACCACCTTAAACTTGCTTGGGAGGCTTGAATGGCTGCATCTCCTACTGTTGGTAAAATGTGTTGGGAAGAAAACATGATGCATGTCATTGCATTAGCCTCGTGTTGCTCCAGGTTGCTAACACAGTGGGTGCTTCCTCCACATTCGCAGTAAACCTGGGGTAGTGTGCTGCTTTTCCCGTGGCCACCCAATTAACTGCCCCTCTGGAATCAAATCTACAACCTTCTGGTCTTTATTCTGTACCCTCCCCTAATAAACCACCCGGTGCTTTTTTGATCTTTAGCTAGATCTGCACCATTTACTTACAGGCGCAGTTTTGATCTTTAGCTAGATCTGCATGGTTTACTTGCAAGCGCTGTTTTGATTAGCTAGATCTGCACGGTTTACTTATAGGCACTCCTTTGATCTGTAGCTAGATCTGCACCGTTTACTTAAAGGTGTTCTTTCGATCTGTAGCTAGATCTACGCAGTTTACTTATAGGTGATCTTTTGATCTGTAGCTAGAGTTGCACCGTTTACTTAAAGGTGTTCTTTCGATCTGTAGCTAGATCTACGCAGTTTACTTATAGGTGTTCTTTCGATCTGTAGCTAGATCTGCACCATTTACTTAAAGGCATTCTTTCGATTTGTAGCTAGATCTGCGTGGTTTACTTATAGGTGGTCTTTCGATCTGTAGCTAGATCTCCACGGTTTACATGTAGGCGCTCTTTTGATCTGTAGGTAGATCTGCGCGGTTTACTTATAGGTGCTCTTTCAATGACAGCTGTGTTCCTAGACACACCAGGTGTAAATATGTCTGCAGCGTTTTCCATGGTGAAGATGAAATGAGGGGATAGGGTGATATATCTGTGTTTCAACAACCTGATTCCTGCAAGTAGTAATTGGACAGAAGGGTGCTATATAAAAATAAATGGGACTCGATCAGACCCTGGCAATGGGAAAATGAAGATGGACCAGTTAGCCACCCTGTTGCCAAGACTGTCCTGCTATGGGAGAATGGTGCAATGATAGAGGGTAAATAATACGATTCTCTGTTGTCATTTGGGGGAAAATGGAGTCAGCTATTGAGTTAGGACGTCCCACACTACTCCCCAACCATGACTGAACCACCGCAGACTCCAGAGCTCTAGTTTCCACGCGGCGCGGCTGCCATGGTAACGGCTAAGCAACTCAGACAACCCTGCCGCATCACAGCTCCCGTCGCGGGTCGAAGATAAACAACATCAAACCCGTGCCCGTCAATACAAAGACATCATTTTCTAATCATTTTGCTTGCAGTGAGAGAAAAATCAATAACTGACTCCCCTCGTTTTCCAAATTACAATCCCACATCCGCTGTGTGCTTTTCTTGCTAAATGTTCCCTAGAATAATGCATTCTGGGATTTCACTTAAATATCGAAAGCAGGTGGTCCCCATAATAAGAAACTGAAATTTTAGGCTCAATCTGCAGTGAAAGCAATGCCTATTTGGAAGAGGTAATGAGTGATGCGTCCCTGGACTGCTCTAAGGACATGGCGCCCTGTGTTTAAGGGCCACCACACCAGCCGCAAACTTTTTGTCACGCCGCCAGCTAGACTTTGGTATTGACCTCTGCTTGCACCTCCACGCACTGGGAATTGGGTGAGGGTGGGGTGGGAGCTTGCAAAGGGGAGCAGCACAGATATATCTAAGTCGGCTCATTACCGCAACGTGTGGCACCCGCCTCCGCTGTGGGCCGTGCGGAGATTTCGGTATTTCACAAGCAGACATGTCTTGAGAAGGGGGTGCTCATTAAGGTAAGACATGCTGTAATACAATGAATAATGCTGCCTGTTAGCCCCCCCCCCCACTGAAGCCTCCTCTCACTCAGTATCAATCATCACCACAAACCAGTGAGCTGCCGAGCACACGTGACACTTCCCTGCCGTATCACGAGTAAGTTTCCTGCAGGTTCCTTACCGGCTTCCTACGTCGCTGAGATACACTCATTGTAGCAGTTTGCAGTTGGATGCAAACTTATCTACCTTCACGCATTCTTGGCAGGGAGAGATACATGTGTAACAGCTGGTACAGTAAGTATTTCTAACCAACGGCTGCAGGCTAGTTCACTGTCTAGAATGATATTTCCAGCCAGCTCAGAATCCCAATGGAATGCCTTGGGAGTTCCGTGATGGAATACGAGCAGACTCATCTGTGATACAGTGTCCCAGTCTGAGGTACTGAGCTTCCTGGGATTGGTCCTGGCCTTGCCGCATCCCTGCTCTGGATAATGGCGCCGGAAGCGGATGGATAGATATAGATACAGTGTAAATTTCAGGCTGACATCAAAGTTGTAAAAGATTCAGGTTGCTCGCAGCAAGGCTGAAGAGGTGTGCTGTGTGGTGAACAGCTGACCAGCCATATCTGCAACTGAATGAAATCAGTTTATGTACAAATAATCAATTTATCAGGCAAGAAATGCAGAATGCTAAATTTATTAATTTTTCAAATGTAACAGCTACTTAACTATCATATTTTTTGTCTCTGATCCCCTGAAAAATATCTATTCTAAAATCATTAGCTATCTGTCCAGTATTTTTCAATACACCCCCTCCCCCTGTAAATTTAATTGTGGCAAATCCTAGGCTCACCCAGATCAAAGTTTCCCTTCTTTGATGTGTAATTAACACAGGTCAAGAAAGTAAAGCTCCAAACCAGGATTTTGTTTCAACCAATCAGTTGCATACTTTGTGACTGTGACTCTTTACAATCAACTTGATGGTTGAAACAAAATCCTGGTTTGGATTTTTACTTTCTGGTCCTGAAGTGTCCGCCTCTTGTAATTAAAAATAATTACTTCCATTATTTGTTTGTTTTTTAAAAAAAATCCAAATGAAATATCTTGCTGCAGGTGTGAAGGACAGAACAGAAACATAAAACAGGAACGAGAGGAAGGAGTCGAAGAGGAAGGGAGATGGCTGTAGCATAAGAGACAGGATGAAGAAAAACAGGACACTTCTTTTGGTGTAAACAGTGGAAAAACAGACACACAACAAAAAATCAAAGGGCCATTGGGTCATGGAGGGGCGACTGGTACGGGCCAGTGTGGAACTCAGGGTCTTGTGGTGTTTACAGTGGAGGGGGCGACTGACAGCACTGAATGCAATAATTAGGAACCGACAAACTTTGCCCTGCCACAGGATGTCAACCATACTCCTACCCTTATGTCTCAAAATATCATGTCAGATTCCATCCATCCATTCATCTTTCAGCCAATTATCTGGTACAGGGGTTCCTATCCCAGGAAGCACACAGCACAAGGTAGGGTACAGCCCGCATCAGATGGCAGTTAATGTCATTTTCACAACGTCAACAGAAGGCCATTCCAGACATAACTCTGCAGTGAACATTTGCTATGCTCTGATTTTGAAGTCTCAAGTCACCACTATCCCCATGCACTCATTAAGCATTGAATTAAATACAATAGTGTTTCCCAATTTAGTCCTCAGGGACCCAAAGTCGGTTTGTGTTTTTCCTCACTCTCAGCTCCCTGCAAGACAGTCCACATTTTTGCTCCCTCTCAGCTCCCTGCCAGACAGTCCACATTTTTGCTCCCTACCGGGAACTAGGAATCACACATCTAGCAAAAATGTGGACTGTCTGTGGATCCCCAATGAACAAACTCGGGAAACACTGGTGTTAAGTATGTGTTTACATGGTGGCCAGCTTTAGCTGGAACGTTAAAAAAATTTGAATAATAAATGGGTTTAAAAAGGTAGCAGATACACAGGAGCATAAACAGTATAACCGGGGATAAAATAATCAGCTAAAAGTACAACTACCTGACTTTACAGGTAGTTATGAAGCATGAGCCTGTCCTTTAATTAGAACATTTCACTAGCGTGCCAGGCCATAAATGATGGGACGCTGCATCCAAAGTGGCAATTACTACATTAAGGAGGTCTTGCACTCCACAAATTAGCGTACTATAGCCAGCAGAGACCACTTAAAAGATAAGTCACTTATCTCGAGAGTCTCGTCAGCAGAAGTTCAAGTTATGGGGCCTCCAGGCACGGACCGAGGAAGACGCTAATCATATGACTTGGAAAGGTGGCGGGAGGCTCCTGCATTTCAGGTTGTTTCCATTTGGAGGCCGGATATAGGAGATGCTGGATTTTTACTGCTGGGGAATGTATCATTGAATGAGGGTGGGCTGCCCTTGGGGCTGAGAAGAGGGTGTATGAGTGAGTGCAATGGGTTTTACCTGGCTGTTATTTATTTACTATTTTTATACATATTTATTATTTTCAATTATATTAGTCTTGGAGCACTGACCAAGAGTGGCAACTCTAAATTTCATTGTGTTTGATACCATGTATTTTATGCAATGACAAATAAAGCTTCTATTCTATTCTATTCTATTCTATTGTCGGCACTCTGGGGAGATGCTGGACTGGAGAAACTTCAGAGGGCTGTGAGATACTGCCTTCCTGGACGAGTTCTGTTTCTTACTGTATTCCATGCTATTTAGCAGCAGCAACTTTGATCCAGAATAGCATGGAGGTTCAGTGTGTAGATTGTACTCAGGATTGGAGATTCAGATCCAACTGGGATCTACTGTACGTGTGACGGTCCGGGTGTGCGTGCAGGACGAACCACGCGAGACCAGGCAGGATTACAGGAAAGGGGGATTTAATCAACTCCAACACACACGGACAAAGAAACATCAATGCCGCATCTGCCGGTACATACTCTGGCGCAGACTAAAATACACAAGACAAAGCACAGAACTGGCGAGCGGCATCGCCTCACAGGTGAGTACACTTGGCTAATTACAAGAGGGCATGGGGGAGGCGTGTCACACGAAGGTCGGAACATGACGGACGACGCGGTATGTCACACTATGCTTGTTGCAATTCTTTTCTGGAAAACCAGAAGGGAAGATGGCTGAAAGGTCTAATGATAATGGTAAATTGGTGATAATGTACAGTAAGACTCAAAGCATTTTCAATTCAGGTGGATATTTAGTTTAAGAAGTCTCACTCAAACACTTTTTCTGTGTTATGACAGATAAATTAGTGGAATTGGAACATTTGATTAAGTCTCCAGTGTATTCGTTCCAAACGTAAACCAAAAGGATAAAGCACTACTGAAGTTTCCAGACGTCAAGGCATGGAGTCGCGTAGAGAGCCAGGCAGGGTGTGAGACACATAGTGGGATCCCAAGGACATGCTGGTGGGCCCAGGTCGTGAATTTCAAATGAGCAGATGGATGGGGGAACATCGTCCTCTAAAGTTGTCACAAGTTATCTAAGCAGGAGCAGCAGCGAACGGCCAGAGGAGAGGCTGTCCTCTCTCACCCTTTGGGCGTCCATTTTCCGAGCCCTATCTCATTGACATTTGCAAGGTTTATCATATCACCGCCATTATTCCCCATCCATTACATTACAGATCTTAAATCATCTGCGCTCCTGACATTTATTACCCCTGGACAGTGCAATAAGAGGGGAAGGGCTTGTACTGTTTCTTGTTCGTCTTGCTGTGTACCAAAATACATCACTTGCCATGTGGTAATTACATAAATGAAAGGGATCCCCCTTCATCTCAAGGCGATATTCAGTGAAATTCATTTTATATAGCCGGTTTGGGTTGTTTGATAAGCCACCATCTATTTGGCTTGTAACAATTATTCATTAGATCTTATTTTAGCTGCTAAGATATATGTATTACATCATATTTGAACTTGTTGGCTAGATTTAATATATTTTATTTGCTGCTGTAAAATTCATCAAATTCTTGCGTCGATAGCATTTCTGGCAGCGCCTCACTAATGATCTTGACCGTGAAACAGGGAGCCGTTTTATCTGTCTGCTCCGCCCAAACACAAGCGGAAGTCGAAACTGGAAGACGTCAGGTGAGTTTGTTCCCAGCATCCCCTGCATGTGTGATTCCACAGGCGAATCTGGCACTTTGGAGTCTCATTGTACCGGCTTCTTCCAGTCACATGGAGTATGAAGGGACACCTCGCTCTTGTTAGGCTAATTGCTCGTCACCTCGTCTGGCTTCTGTCTCCGTGCCAGCATCCGATTATCAAACCACCACGGCTCACCTATCACTCCAGTAGAAAGAACGATGATGTTTGCATTACAAAATATGTTCAACACATCTCGTGTACTGTAGTATCAGTTTGTAGAATTTGCTTTATCTTGCCAAGAACAACATGTCTCATTTTTTTTTCATTTTACTTGCTCGCTATATCATTAACTAAGCTACCTTCCTCACAGGTCATCTCACTGTCAATGAGAAACTTTCCAACTCGTACTCGCCATACACAATCACATTTTTGCGGCTGCCTCAATAGATTTTGGCTGAACACAAGCCCTAAATACATAAATGTTAAAGTTCTAGGCCGATATCTATGCTAATACGCTACGCCAGCCCAGAGCTCAGCTGACATTATCTGAGGATTGAGGACGAGGCTAACCTTTGAAATGGGACTTTCAATCATCCTTTGAGCTCCGTTTCGCCACATTGCTAGAGCCCATATCACGAGGCTCCCAGCTGGCATTTTTGAGGAGACCACTCTAGCATCACCCTGTGTGCATTTCACACATGTGAAAAGAAATTCGGGGACAAGTTGGCGGGAATTGGTGCGCAGAGATGCATTGAGCAACGACGGGAAACTGTCAGGAAAATTAGAGCTAGGCAGATTGCTGCACGCTCAAGGTCCTTTAAGAGGGCATGAAGGCCAATGACACGGAACAGCAGTGAAAGCGCCAATCACAGCAGGTCAGACGCTTCACTTCCTCATCTCAAAGGGGCCGTCTTTGAACTCTGCTGGGCTACGGACCTCAAAAGCATATCAATAATATCAAGGCCCCAGGGAAAAATTCCCCAATGACCTGGCCCTCAGAACCCTGCCCTTCAAAGGGCTGTGACAGTACCGCAGTACCTAGAATGCTTGACAATGTTCATCGACAAAACCAGATGTTTTAGAACATTGGACTCCAATATTATTCCAGGCTTGGCATGGATTCTCATTAAAGTAAATGTTGTAATTGTGAAATTCTGTTCCAGAACAACTGTGAAGGTTTTTTGCAATATCTAATGCTTCAAATAGTGCTTTAGTGCTTTTTAGACAGAATCTGCAGTCCAACACATCACCGGTAGCCCAGACCAGGTAATACGACGTCAGAGAAGCCCCCTGATTGGCTCCAGCTGCTGCCAATTAGCTGTCCCTGGAGATTTCTGTGGATTTATTCAAAGGCTTGTGGTCTGCCAAGCGTGATTTAGTTCTGACCAGGGGTGAATCTGGGTTTTTTACGGTGAGAGTTTAAGAGGACTCATAATTCATACAGAGCGGCCCACCTTATTATTAGCCAATGATACGTTTTGATTTAGTGAGTGACATTTGAGGGGGCATCCCAGGGGCCAATCATCTTTCAGCTTTCAGCTAGGGATGTTGTCTCTGGGGCCCCACCTCAGTATACACCCCTGACTCTGGGTGAATAAGGTGCAGGTCCGAAGGTGAGTGTGAGGATCATTGCCCAGCCCAGTACACCCCAGGAGAGATCTTAGCAACACATGATCAAAAACAATGCACCCCCAAATTAACTCCATGAATACACAGTGTCACAGCATTCAGTCGGTTTTATTATCAAAGCATTGCATCTTTGTATGTCTATAGTACTATTCTTTAAAGGAGCCATGTAGGTGGATTTCAGGCTTTGATGGTTTTAAAAATAAAATCCCTCAGCTGAGATTCACAGCCAGTCCATTGGTGCAATTTTATGAGCTCTTGGATAGAAGTCACATACAGCCTATAATGCCAGGGTACTAACTGCAGTTATTTTGATGCACTGCTTTAAAGCTTGCAGTCAATATGCAAACTGTAGTAGGCCATCAGGTCAAGTTCTCTCCTTTCTTATTTATTTGTCTGTGCCACAAAAAATGCAGTATTGCATTAATCTCCATCATGTTTGCGGAAATGTGATATTTAAATTGAGAAAACCAACACTTAGAGCGATGTACATCTGATAGGTTTACCAGCATTGCCAAATTATGGTCCAGTGCGTCTAAATATAAATGACAAGTTACTTTCTGGATTTAAGTAGATCTGTCTGAAGTTCTTCAGTCACATAATTCCCAAGAAGTCTTCAAGGCAACAGCACTACCAGCCAAGAGGCAGCTCTGTAACATCTGAGACTGCACACACTTTTAAGATTTGAATCACTCCCCCTGAAGAGGAACTGCTGAGGTTGGTGATTAATACAAACATCTACCTGACAAAATGTTTCCCTGCCAGAGTTGAACTTCTCCTGGACTGATCCACTGGGAGCCCAAGCGACAACACGGATCTCACAGCAGCCCGAGCGGGGCCTTTCCAGGAGTGACATTACCGAGGCTCACCAGGCCCCTTCTCAGAGTGTCAGGCCGGGACACAGGAAATACCCACCTCATCTGACAAATCGAGTTAGTGAAGGAGCGGGAACAAGCTGGCAAAGGTAGAATGGGGAGAGTCGGCCAGGCAAAGTGCTGTTTACCGTGGATGATTTCAAATCAGGTAAGCATGGCTACTGTGAAGATTATCGCTTAATCCCATCCAGGATGTACCCCAAGTTGTGCTGCCGGAGAAGCTACAGGCATCCCACAACCCTAACCAAGATAAGATGCTGGAAGATAGAATGGATGGATGGATGGATGATCACTCAACAAATATTGATAATCTAAAAGATAAATCCTTTTTTTACCATTTGTAGAAGTATGAGTACAGGTACATTGGAACTCTTCTCTCCACCCACCCCATCTTCAGTGTTGGGCATATAGGTACAAATCCAGACCAAGGTTTTGTTTCTACCAACCAATTCAGCATGAAGAGTCATAGTCACAGAGTACTCAACTGGTTGGTACTGTAGACCTGGACCTGAAATGCTCAACCCTGCCAATCTCACTCTTCATAGCTTGGGGGTTAAGGGCCTCGTTCAAGGGTCCTCAAACATGTGACTGTTCTACTGAGGCTGGACTCAAACCAGCGATAACAGACACAGAGATTCACCTACTGTAACAAAGATCTATTCCCTACTGTAAGCTTCTTCCATTTATAACAGTATTAATTGCTTTTTATTTTGCCTTAGTAATTTTGTGCAGAGACATGGCCCTCTGTAGAAAAGCAGTACAGAAAATTAATGAATGTCAGAATTCTGTGCAGAATCAATAATAAACAATAAGTAAATATCTACGTCCATCACTGACAGTCATTTAAGTCACAAGACATTTGGTGTGTATCTGCTGGCTGCTGGTGACGGAGTGCAGCCAATTCACTAGTGAAATTGCAGGACACTCAAGCGTAAAGATGCTGTAAGGTTCGCATTTGTATCACGGACTGTCCACAAAGACTTGAGCATTAATAAAACTCCGGAACAATACGGTCTGTTCAACTGAAAAGGCATCCAACTGTTTGTGGTTTTCAATGCCAACGGCAGAGTAAATCAAATCTGACGGGGGGGCATGGTAATAGTTGTGTCACCACACCCCTAGGGGAGACCAGGCATATTTGTTTTAGGATGATTAATTAAAAAGTGAAATAAAAATTAAATAAAAGGCAGTATCCATGGAGGGTGGAGTTTGGGAGGGGCATAATGCCTCATTTGGTGAAGTATGCCCCCCATACCATCAACCCTGTCTCCTGCCTCAATCCCGTATAACAAAATATTCCATCTTTTAAGGAATTATGGTTCGACATCTTGAAATATTAGCTGTACCAATTTCGCGAAGTGGTTTCTGCATTGCTGAGCCGTTAAAGAATGTATTGAGAAAAGCTGTTTTTCTGCTACCAGATTTTAGAGTGACGATGAGTAATTTTTTGGCCAGGAGGAAACGAGACCAGAGATTACCTTCATTAGTGCCATTCGGTGATTACTCAAAGTCTGTCTTTTAAAGGAATGTTGGCCGTAACGTTATTTATAAAGTGTCCTCATCTCACCGGCTAAATGGATATGCAAATAAACAGATCGCCTTTGTTCAGTCTTCCTACCTACCTAGGTAAGGACTGCTTCACTCCTAATTAATGATGACCAGCTGCCTCTTATCAGTGCTTTATTTTCTTGGATGACATTTGAGTTGGCTGGACTGTAGAAGGGAGCGAGACAGCTTCAGGTATCTGGCTTTCTCCGGAGCCACTGCAGTAATGATTTGAAGAATACACATCTCCAGTTTATATGCCTTAGTCTAGGAGCGAAAAGCCTTTTGCTTTTTCCAGACCTGTTGTTCTGAGTCTTTGTTTTTCCAGCAAGGTGGATGGTGACCCCATATTCGGCCGGAGATCACACCTTTGTTTATGAACCCTGAAGGCACTCGGGGCCTCAGTACTGCGCTTGTCACCTGAGAGGTTGCCCCCGCTTCTTTCCAGGGTCCCCGCTGATGATTGCACACCTTTTGTCAGCAGAATATTAATAAAGGTCACAGTTAGTGTACGACTGAAAGCACCAGTCATTTGGCAGGCTTGGGGGTCTGCACTCCACCATGATGCCATATAATAAGAGGAATGTCTACATTTAAATAGCGAATTTTACAGTTCTCTGTGACAGTTCTCTGTTATTCGGGGGTGTATACAGGGGTGGGGGCCACAGGGCCCAATGGTTTTAGCTGATTGTTTCCTCCCTGTTACACATCAATTCAAATCATATATCATTGGCCAATGATAAGGTTGACCCCTCTATATGAATTTTGCCCCCTCTTATGCCCCCCATCATCCTATAATGATAAACGTTATGTTCCTATTGGAGCAGGGGATTATGGGGGAGGGGCCATCTGAAATCTAATTTGTCCCAGAATTCCCCTGTGTCAGTCACTAATTCAAAACATACCATTATGTATCATTGGCTCTTCTATACAGATTATGACCCCGGTGGTGGGGGGGGGGGGGGGGGGGGG